>OX155950.1:42005034-42443517 GCA_944548615.1 Micropterix aruncella
GGCACATCGAATAAAATATGTGTGCTCTCTTAAACTATATGTGTAATTTTAAAATAATATGTATCAATAAAAAGATAATTAACTTATGCTACTATGACCACCTATCAATAGTTGAGCAAAAGTACATAAGTTACACATATGTAGTTTTGCTCATCTCAACAATATATAACTAGTGAGGAAGTAGGTGCTATAAATTCTTTTATAATGTGCTTGGAGTTATGTAGTTTTGACCAATGAAAGAGTAAAAAAAAACGCTGTTAAGTGGCCATTATAACTCATTTTGGCCAAAAAACGACTTATATAGTTTTGCCTAATTGCCACAGAATTATACTACGAATTGGCGTGCGGGGGGAAGTTGGGTTGGCGAGGGGGTGGGGGGTTGACGGGTGGGGCTTGTCTACTTGCCGAGAAAGTCTTGGGGTGACACAACCGATTTTTTGTGTATTTCTTTGCACGTGGATTTGCAAATCAGCGAGATTCTAAAAATAACAATTCGCCTATTTTGCCTTACATAATGGCTTCGATTGATTAATTTAATGACGTTGATATTTTTTTAAACCGCTCGTGCATCCATCATTCTCGTTCTCAGAAGAGTGCACGTTGCAAAGTAATTATAATAAATATTTCGCGCTACCGTTGTAACTTGTTACATTTTAAGACACTCGGTCGTTAACCGCTTTTTAACGGCTGGTGCTTGGTATGCGAAATAAGTCGCGTCATTTCTGCGCACTGCCAATAAAGACAATTATAATGCAATTTAATATTCATCTCTTTTATGCAGCCATAATTTAAAGTGTCTTGCTTAAGTGGATAGCGGTATTTACGATCCAGGATCTTCTTAACGTAAAGATGGATATTTTGCTCTAAACCGGTTAATGTTTTTCATATTCACATATGATGGGTTGAGGTGGTAAATAGACGATAGCGTTACGTTCACATTATTGACAGTTTAAGAGATTTCTGTAAGTAAGCATCAAACAAACATCGATTTAGTCTCTGCTATTGTTGTGTCAATTCTTGACTATTTATTTTTATTTATGTATTTTAAACAAGATTTACAAAATAATGGCTATGCTATTCGGTATATATTATAACTAGCTGACCCGTGCCCACTTCGTTGGGTGGTAAAAATTTTTACTTGTGATGAAATTATGAGTGTGGTTTGGTTAGTACTGAGTGCTATGATTTATTTCTTGACTGCCAAAAGAAGGGTTATATTTTTACTGCATATGTATGTATGTATTTGCATGCCAATTTGACTATTTTACCGTTATTTATGAGTGTCTTCTTGTGAGTGTCTTATTTGTGAGTGTCTTATCTCTTTAACCATTTATGCAGTAAAAGTGAAATTATATACAGTGAAAGGGAAAAGTCTATTGTTTTAAACACTTGAGACGATAAATTTACCTATTTTGATAATAATTCATAATTGTTGATAATATGACCAATAAACATGACCTAACGATTTAAATTATTTTTTTTATATAAAATACTACTTTTTGTTACTTAAATATAAAAGTTAGGCATATGCTGTCGCTGACTTTTTAGTAGACATTATCAAGCTCTACAACTTTTCTCTAGAACTTAATAATATATCTCTCATCGTTAAGGCAGAGTTAGTTAGAAACGCTTTCGTTCGACCGTTTTTTCCGACTTACTTTGGAAATCCGACTACCACGAAAAAGTCTTTTCATTTATCGGATTAATATATAGCCTATGGACACTCACAAATAACGTGGCTTTCTATTGGTAAAAGAATTTTCAAAATCGGTTCAGTAGATCCAGAGATTACTTCCTACAACTTCACAAACTTTACCTCTTTATAATATTAGTATAGATTATAGATAGGTATTATAGATTTTTTTTAAAAATCAATTCAATTCCATTCAATAGGTATTTGTCAAGGATATTATTTTAGCGCTATTCACTTTGTTGTAATTTGCAACTAGATGGCGCTTCAGCACATCTACTTTTATACCGTTCAACCGATCGCCATTAAAAAATCAAAACTGCGAAAAAGGGAGTCAGAAGTACCAATGAAACAATGTGATTTTTTGAATGGAGACAGCTTAAGGTAAGTAATATATGATCCTTAGGGGCGGGGGGAGGAAGGGTAGAGGGATAAAAGTGGAAGGGGGAAGGAAACGGATACCCGAGCATCGCCGGATAACATTCTACTAGTAGAAATTAGTATAAATAATTTGGTAAGAAACCCAATTTATGGTATAAGGGAGTTCGAAAATTCCGAGTTTATTTTCCATGTTGATAATTAGCAAAATTTGTAAAATTTTAAACATAACGGAATTATGATAGCTGACATTCTAATTCTCATATAATTTAGTATACATCTATGTATGTTTATAAAATACGAAGGCATATTGCTGGACGGACAATACAACTATTTTACTTTGATTATTCTACATAGAATTTGCATTTCTATTTTAATATATTGTTCTCTCTTAATATTTAATGACATTAGTATATTTTGATTATTTGTAAGTAGGTAATATTGAATATAATATTACAGCCATGACAACTATCGTGATAGTTATGTTTTTAAAAATTAAATTTTAAGCATTTAATTTTGTGACGCATCCAAGTGTAGGAATGCCTATCTACTGGAGTAGTTGATTGTATTGTATTGTATCGTATTGATATATAAACAATGCAATAGTTTTGTTTATACAATTATTAATGTCATTACTAACATATCATGTATCAGTATCCAGAAAATTTTCCCAAATTAAAAAAGAAGCAATCTACGGGATGAAAAGAGGGCTCTCATAAAATAAGTCAGCGTGAACCCATCAAGATAGCGGCGTCGCACTTTAATTGTACCGGCAAACACCGCAATAAAAGCACACTCCAAAAAATAAATAAAATCCCCCCCTTATATTCTCTCGACAAACACTGACAATGGTAATGTCGAAAATCAAACACAATAAAAAATAAAAATAACTTTTAGTGTTTGCTGAGTGCCCGTGCGATGTGTGGTGTGTGCGTGTGTGGGATTTGTGCGTGTGTGCATGAGCGGTCGAGTGTTTTGTTTTTCCTTCGGAGCCACTTTGCTTTGGCGGGTCCACGCTAAAAGCTAAAGCTCACCTACTTTTGTAAGGAAGCGGCCAGGGATCGGCAACCACCTGGAATGCATCCAATTATTTTTTTTAATATAATCTTTTTATTTTATTCTACAGGAAAATTATAGCGCATTATATTTAATACTGGCACATAGTATTGCATTTTTAAAGCCAATTTAATTTCTTAAAAATTAATAATAATAGTAATAAAACCCATTATTTGTAAAAAAAGGCGAGCTTATTGTCTGCAGCAAATTATAGGTAATATAAATAGAAATAATATACACAACTATAAATTTATAATGTAATAGATCACAGAGAAATTTATAATATATTGAAAATTTATAATATTATAATAGTCACAGCCTAGAACGGGCTAGTCCCATTTGGGTGACAGAATCAAACAACCATAAGGTTTTGCTATTAGGCTCCTGTTATTGTTGTAAGCAAAACCAATGAAATTAATGTATAATAATAATAATAAATATTTCATAAATAAATAAATACATTTCTACAAAATCTACATAATAATCATTACAATACCTTTTACAATATTTAACGAATGAAGAAATACTAATCAAGCCCGAAGGCTTGATTAGTATTTCATCATTAGTATATCATTAATCAATCTTCTGAACGTATGGAGGTCACCACAACGGGTCACGTAAAATTGGCTTGACCCGAATAATACTAGACAAACCATACGTTAAAAGTCATTAAAAAGTATAAAAAATAAATATAAATGTCGTTAAAATATTTAGTACAACGTCGAAAATAAAACTGCATAAATTTGCAATCGATAATCAGAATTGACAACGAAATAATTATTGTATTAATAATTTCGTAATACACTATGAATATCGACAATATTGATCATTTTAAAGTGAATAATCATTTGTATATCGTGTTTAGTGACGAACGACCTGTATCAATGATGTGATTAGATAACCTTTTCCTTAACATATAACGGTAGGGTGGGTACAGCTGTTTTTCAGCATGGCTGTTGCAACCAGACAAAGAAACGTCAACAAGGCGACACACGCCGAAATCAGTCACCCCGAAGTCAGGTAATAAAAGCATTAGGTTCAGGCAAAATATTAAAAATAAAACCTCTTCCGGAAATTTCATTTAAAATACCGACTTTCAGCTTTACCCCAATAAAGTGCACAACGCACAAACAAAGCCATAAACCTAAAAGTTCCATTCGAAAATAGAAATATGCATAGGTATTATAAAAACAACAGCAAAACCACTCAGACGAGTAGCGCCGAAGGCGCCCGGCGCCAGCCTACAAAAGACGATATGAACGCACGTGCGCTTGTAAAAATTCCATTGCAAAATGCCGAATTTGACAATTTCAAAATGAGAGTCGCATTTTAGTAAATAATATAGTATTAGAAATATATAATAAAGCTTAAGTGTAAAACTATATGTTATTATAAGATGTTTGATGTTATTAAAGATGTTATGTTTATTATAAGAAACATTATAAGCATGCATTATAGTATAAAAAAGTAACATTATAATATGTTTAAGTAATTAAAAAACTATGTATAGTTATTAAGAAATGTCATTAGAGAAATAGCATAAGGACAGATGATTCTTGATGTAAAAAGTTTAAAGTATAGAGACATTAGAAATTTTGACGATATATCGAGCTAATGACAGCACGCAGGGGTGGCGCTCTGGAGGGGGTTAGAGCGGATATAAAGCGGTGACCGGCGGCAGAGCGGTCAGTGTGTGTTTTGACATGATCAGGGCGGTGAGAAGTGTGTCTTTTTTCATGATCAGTGGCGGTGAGAAGTGTGTGACTTTCTTTGGTGGTTAGTAAATTTCTTTGGTTATTATTTTGTGTTAAATAGTGTTTTTAGTCCGTAAAAAGTAGATTAATAACTTTGAAAATGTGCTTAACTTTTCGCTTATTCTAAAAAATCCTAACTTAGTTTTTTGAATAAAGAGACCGTGATTACATGGGTGTTTATTTGTTTAGTGGAAATACAGAACGAAAGAGGCAAACTGAGTTTTGCCACGTCTTCGGCAAATACTTCAACCCGGTAAGCAAACGAAATTATTTTTTTCGGTATTCGTGCAAGGCTGAGACATTTGTTGATCTCGCGAGACGGATTTGCCGAGACAATGGCTAACTGCTGATCTTCCAGATTTTACTTTTTTTATTTATTTATTTTACTTATCACTTAATAACTTTACTAAATTACCATCTATACCTGAACTGAAATAATATAACTCCTATATAATATAATTATCTATCTCGTTCGCTTGAACTAATTTCACATTTAGTTCACAAAGTAACGCAATTAGGCCCAATAGTTGAGACGTTTTCCCTTACAAAGTAATATGTGTTGCCTACAGGGTATTATCTGTCATCTTGCAGCCCTATCCTCATTTCCTGTTAGCCGTTATCATAAGCCTTCCCGCCAATTCAATTCACTATCACCCCCTATCACTATCACTATCACCCCCACGGCCTTCCCGCCAATTCAACTTATTTCATCTACCTCAAGTAAGCACAAACTACGCCCAAAATAATTACATTTATCGAGTATCTCATTTCTGCAATACCAAGCTAAGCGAAATTGACCTGTTTAATTATTCTTATTCCGGGTCTTCTGAAAGGCAATATTCGAGGACAAGTGAAATAATTATAATTTTTTTTTCTTTTCTTCTTTCTGTTCTTTCTTCAATATTAAAATAAACCATAATATTTCCCTAATAATAAAATAATAAAATAAAATATTATTAAAACAAAACTTATAACTTTAATTCCCCCCTCCCCTAGGCGACTGTATATTTTTACGATCTTTAAGTGGAAACTTTTAACTGGCATTGTAGTCTATAAATAAAATTCAGATAGTTTTCCTGTAATAGCTGTAAGTTTCCTTAATAATAATAAAATAAAAAATAATAACTACTTAGTAGTTCATGCTAATGGCGCTGAAATTAACATAAACTCAAGCAAACTAAAATAAAACAATACTTAGCAATTACATATACCTATAGCACGCTACAGACACTATTAACGTTTGTGAAACTACGCAGTAAATACCCTATAGTTATAGTTGACGATCCCCTTTTTAGTAAAGGGATATCATTTGGCTAACACAAAAACTGTTTTAGTGAGGCGGTCGGAACGAATGACAGCCCCCCTCCCCCGGCTTCCCCTGAGCCCCTCTCCATCAACCCCCGACGTGGTCTGCTTCTTCACTCAGGGTGCTCTAGATGCTTAACCACTTACTGCCCATTACTTGTGACTCTTGCAAATACAATTTGACATTCGGAAAATGTACTTGCGTTATGTGATCATCTAACTAAGTAATCCCTAGCAGGGATGTCAGGTTGGCAGACATTACCTATTATTATTTTTTACTCGATAAGACCCACAATATAATGAGATCTTCTTTTTTATAGCCGATTTTAATCGTCCATTGTGCTCGCCATTGGGGGCTAATAGGCCTAATGGGGGCTAATGGGCCCAGTGCAGTTGAGCCTTTATAACCCATCTGTTAAGAGTCGGCCGAACTAACAGGTCAACACCCATCCAGCAGCCTCCAAGCAGAAATGCGAGCCCAGTTTGGACTCGGGTGCTCCTGGATGGTTTGCGTACCGTGCCGCGTTAAACAATCGACTGTGCACTCTGACAGATAACCGGCGGTGTCTGGAAACGGCTTTGTTTCCTATAGAGCGGACCGGTTGTTTACCTTGAGGCAGCCGCTCTTGATAGATTCGGTAGATAGCGAGGGGGATGACCGCGCAAGCGACCTCGAACCTGTAACCACTCGGGAGGCCGGAGCAATCTGGATTTAACTAGTCGTTAGGGCGCGAGTGTCTTGGTACGGGCGAGTGGCGTAACTAGACAGTGGATTGTTTTCGTCCCAGCATTTCTACGCTCACCTCGGGAGACAGAACAATCAAATATCGTTAAAACTTCCTGAGGTGACGGGTTCGCACTATATCTACAAAATCGTCTACAAGTTTACACTTTACAACTCTTGATATAAAGTTTTCTTGGATTTACAAACCATCGAATACATTAGAAACTAGAATGCCGTCGGGGTGGTTTTAAATCATTTTAATCTGCGTATGCTTCTGTTTCGCTTAAATAAAACACAAGAGGGTGGGGGCAAGCATATGGGGGCCTTATTCACATGGACTATTTTGGCGTCAGCAATTCGCACTCAGCCGACCGAAAAGCCTTCGTGCTGGTTTTTGTCTCGAAATATAACTTTCGATGATATTTATGAGGTAAAACATAAAAATCAAACTATTTAATCAATTTTAGATCGTAAAACGCCATTGTGAGAGGTTTTATTTCTGAAATATTTTGAAAAATTCTACTCTTTACTATTTTCTAGGATTATTAAGAAAAGCAGTAATAATTCAATTGATTTATAATTTACTAGCTGCGCCCAGCGGTTTCACCCGCGTGGTGATGGAAAATTGTGATAATGATGATAGAAAACCATATATCTTTATAAATTATAGCCTATGTGTTATTCTGATGTGTAAGCTATATTATTGTAAAGTTTCATTAAAATCCATTCAGTAGTTTTTGCGTGAAAGAGTAACAAACATCCATACATACATACAAACTTTCGCGTTTATAATATTAGTAGGATAGGATAGTAGGATAGAATTTAAATTTCGAATGTCAATTTCTTAGATTTTTTTCCTACTTACTTGACAGTTATCGTTATATTTTAGATAATTCAGGCTATGTCTTTATAAATTATAGCCTATGTGTTATTCTGATGTGTAAGCTATATTATTGTAAAGTTTCAGCAAAATACATTCAGTAGTTTTTGCGTGAAAGAGTAACAAACATCCATACGTACATACAAACTTTCGCGTTTATAATATTAGTAGGATATGTTTTCCTTGAGAACATTTCACTTTCCTGTCACAAGGGAAAGTGTTGGAAATGGGCTAAAATAATTTCGACATGAAGACGGAATCCATTTTGGTCCATTAATTAATTTATTTATTTGGTAATTTACAATTATCTACAGTAAATGGACATATACAATTATAATGTCATAGCCGAAAATCCAGTAGCAAAAAACCGATAACATGTTATGCCCGAAACTGTTGCCATTGATCCTATTTCAATGTCGCCTAACTAGACAATAGTCTGTTCTAAGGCGGACATTTAAATTGTTTTAAATATATTATGAACCAATATAAAAAACTAAGTGGTGTGGAGTATAGAAAATAAAGTAATGTAAAATAAATAAATTCTTACAAACTGGAAAATTAAATATAAAATTGATAATATTATAGTGAAATTGATCATATAAAATTGTTAAACTTAACATAATCATATAAAAGATGACAATTAGCTAGTATTTAGATAATCATAATTGCAATCATAATAGAGTAAGATAATCAAACCTAATTATAAAAATTAAACATTAGTTAAAAAATAAATAAAATAAGAATTAAAATGCAAGAGGAGGTTATTATTATACATTATTATTTAGTATTACTTATTTATAGTTGTAATATTATTATGGTGTAGTGTGATTTTCATTTCAACTTGTTTTTATTCAGATTTTTTATTTTTATTTTGGAAGTTATGTAGTTTACAATCATTTGTATTGGTGTTCTCCTTAGAACAGGCTCTGCCTAGTTGGGAGCAACACAATTTATGTTAATTATTAGGCTACGCGGTGACAGGAGGGGGGAGAAATCCCGCCCACCACCCGGGTAGTTCTAACGACATGGGTCGTTTTATCTGCCCGGGATATCGTGCATCGACAACCTCACGCGTACCAGAAGTGTATTACGTGAGGGGTGGACGAACGGAGATATGGAGGAAGTTTCTCCTGGTTTCTACCCCCTCCGGCACCCCGTGAACCGTTTATTTAATAATATAAATATCAACAATTCACTTACTATCTAAAATTATAAAATATACAAGATTTAGCTTACGTACTAAATTTATCAACAGAGTAAAGAAAAAAATATATTATTTAGTAAAATGAATGGTAAGCGATGAGATGGTGAATCCATGCTACTGAGTGGTCCCGGGTTCCGGCTGGAAACGGCTGGGGTTCCGTCGGGGGCATCTACATCGGGAGAACTTGCAAGAAGGCACGCACCCACAGGGGCGGCTAGGTACGTCACAATACAAAATGGGCGACTTCGGGCGATGAAGCAGCCTCTGGACAGCACCGTTAAGAGGGGAGGCCCTCCCCCAGAGGAGGAGAGCCCCGCTGCCTCAAATCCCCACAATTTATGTTAAGTGCTAACGGTGTATATTTTTTGTTTACTAATAAATAAATAAAAATAAATAAATGAAGTTGAAACATTTTAAATTTTTAACCATAGCATTTAATCATAATAAAAAATGATGACAATAAAAAATATGTAAATTATCATAATCGGTTTAAAAATACAGTAAAATAATCAAACCTCATTAAAAAAAATAAAATTTAGTTAAAAAGAATAAAAATTACATTTAAATGAGTACATACAGAAGTATTAAAATAATCATTAAAAAAAAGAAAGCTTCGCAATGCTAAAATCTATAATAAAGACCAATAATGTCATGAGAATATAAATATTATAAAACCGGTTTTTTTACAAATTTATAATTAATAACTATTACATACAGACATACTAATAAATACATACTATTTAGACATGTACATATACTCAATGCTCTATCTATATTAATCCACCCTTCTTTTATCAACCAAGACGTAACAGATTTTTTAAATGTTTTAATAGTGTTGATAGCCTCGATTGATTCAGGAAGGTGATTACAAATCCTGGGAGCGATGAATGAGTAGTGGCGCTATCCGTACGAGGTGTTTTTGCGTGGTATCAGCATATCTGTTGGGTGCGTTGCTCTCGTATATATCATCACTCCCTCATTAAAAGTTGGTTGACTTTTAAACCGCAGAAAGGCCGATTTAATGTACAGCTGTCTGATGTCCAGGACATTGCATTGATTAAAAAGTTCATTGGTAGGGTATCGATACGGCTTACGCGCTATGATCTTCAAGATACATTTTTGAGATACTTCTAATAGGCGGAGGATAGTCGTCGCACAATCTCCCCATCCTATTATTCCATAACAAAGAATAGACTGAACTAATGCGTAGTATGTAGTTTTCAACATTCCTGGATCCAAAATATTCCTCATCTCTCGGAACATGTGTGCTAGTTTCCGTATTTTAATTGCAAGTATATCAATATGGGTCTGCCAGTGGAACCTATTATCGATTGTTATTCCCAAATATTACACATTGTATTCTTTTCCAATTTTGGACAACTACATTGCTTTGTATTATTACATGTATGAATTTTCAAATTGTGGTAGGGGCGGTAAAATTCTTTCAGCATCTAGCTTTGTCAACAAATTACACAACATTTACTTCAACTTGGTAGAAATGAGGTGGAAAAGGCAATAAGCCATATTTTAAAGTAAAGGTCTGCATTATTATTATTGTCATACATTGCACTACACTTTATATTTAAATACTATTTATTTGTTTGTTCTACAAACTTCATATTACGACATTTTGTAATAATATTTATTTCCATGACCATGCTATATCAACATTTTAAATATAATTATAAGTTTAATTTGAATTCGCTTATCTATTTTATATTTTATCATATTTTGTATTTTTGATTTTAATATTATGTACACATGAATAAATCTTCGCCATACATAGAGTTTTCCTTGGTACGGGCTATGGCCTAGTTAGGCAGATTCTGCAACTAATAAAATTGTAAATTTATGTTTTGAATGAATAAAATTATTATTATTATTATTACTGTCTAGCTTTGCCAACACGCCCGACAGAGGCCAACGCCTTACAGCGAGACACAGGGAAAGGTAAACAGCGGGCAATCTCGCTCCTTGTCTACCAGTTTGGAGGGATATCTCCGTCTGGAATTAACCATCAGGATACCTCCTTCCTATCGACTGGTTACACGACCGAAGTCGCTTACGCGGCCTCTACCAGATTTCAGAGGTAGTTCTGTTGTGTTTCAGAGGTAGTTCAATAAAAAATTCTCGCAGACCTGGGCGTCCTTTGCACGTCATACCACTCGGATCCGGTGGCCTGTAGGTCGTTTCAAGAATGGCATGGCAACAGGTCAACATCCACCCCCGCTGCTTAGAACACAGTATATTTCCATCCCACCAGGAGAAACGGATCCACCAGCCGTGAGGCCTGAGACGCGAGAGTTTTACCCGGGGTAACCTTCCACGCCAGGAGGCTTCTAAATAGGAGCTGAATCGTGAGTTTGGCCGATCCGAGAACAAATTGGATATTATGCTACCAACTGCCACCCCAGGAAGGTATAGATATATTGATCTTCCTTTCAACCTGGGAAGAAATGTAGAGACTTGGAGACGAAGACAGTCCACCGTCGAGCTACGCCATCTAGCCCGTGAGAGTCTAACGCCTACCACGCGGCACCGCCTAGCAGACCTGGCTACCAAATTTATCAGCAATCCTCCGTCCTCTCGTTTGGTTCCGGGTCCGAAGCCGCTTGTGCGGCCTCTAACTGTTGTTTGTTCAGCAGTCATTCGGCTTGAATTTATCGCGGACCATGGCGTCCTTTGCCCGTTTGTTCACGCGGAGTCGGGTGGCCAAATGGTCGCTTAAAGAGTGGCTGATAACAGGTCAGCATCCATCCCCGCTGCTTAGGAAACCATATTTATGATATCCATACTCCTCTTGTTATTCGCCAGAGTGCTCAGTCGATTGGCTGACGTCGCACGGTGCGGAAAACACCCAGTAGCGCCCGAAGTCCATCCCCCATGGAAAACTGATCCACCATGCACGCACTGAGAGGCAGGGGAAAAAGAGTTCTTCCGGTGTAGACTCTCTTCGAGTAGACTACTTGATAGGAGCTGAACCATGAGTCGAGCCGACCCTATAGAACGCAACGACTTATAGTACTACCGCAGAATAATTAGAGTATGTGTAAAATTGCTCTTATTCTGCAGGATGTGTAGTAGTAGCTGTAGCTGTTGCTGTGCCGACGCCAACGTCGTTGTCGTCACGTTGTCACCTCCATTATGTCATAGCAACGAGGAATAATTAATAGCAAGTTTTTGCGGCGGCAGCGTAATTAAACTAGCTTCTTATTAAAATAATTTATTGTTGTTATCCTCCAGTTATAATGAACGATGCCGCCGAGATGGATAATGTAATTTATATCACCATCAACGACGGAGAAAGCGACGCGAGCGACGCCCCAGCTATGCGCCACGTCATCTGCCATCTATTATACCCAAGCCATGCCCAACCGATAAGTTATGCAATTAGCACGGAAGGATATGCTAGATACAATACCATAGAATCCATGTGAAGTGAAACCATGACGGTGTATGATGGTTCCTACTGTATGATGAGGTTTGCATCATCAGGTATGTTCATGGCGTGTCGATGGTTCGGAACCTCAAACTCTTTGAGGTGGGCACACAATCTGTTGGAGGGGGCGGACCTTCATAAGAATCGTTTCTCTAAATCAGAGGTACCCAAACTTTTGGTTCCGTAGACCACTTGCTGATTGTTTGTCTTCTCTAGACCCTCTGCCTGTCTAATAAGGACTTTGAATAAACTAATTAACCTAATGACGCTCATTAATATGTGTCATAATAGTGATTTCTATTCCTATTCTTTCTGTGTCCATGGTTCAAGACTCTGGAACGATCTCCCAGCAAATATACGAAGCACGCCTTCTTTACCATCGTTTAAGACTCACCTTAAGGATTACTACCTTTCTAAGAAGTAACCAGTTCTTCCCTTTCTCTCCTGTTTCTCTCCCAATTTCCTCTCCTCGGGCATTATTAGTTTTAAATTCTTCCACTTGTCTGTATGTTATGTAATAATCTTTATTTTCACAATGCGCGCATGTACCACTGTGTTTAGGTTAGTTGTAAGACATTGCCATGTGGCAATAAGCTCGCCTTTTTGTATACGAATTAAGTGCAAATAAAGAGTTTATTATTATTATTATTAATAATATAAGTTTAAAATACTATACTGTTCAGACAATCTGTTTTAGGTGTCGACAATTACGGAACACCTAAATGTTTATGATGACTTGCCTAAATGAGGTTCGTAACATGGACCCCCATTTACTTCTCGTGCATCCTCATATTTTTATCGCTGACATGGAACCCCCGCAATTAGAGGTCCACTCGGATAGACCACTTTGGGAATCACTGCTCTAAATGTACGAGTATCAGCGCATTAAACGTATTGGATGTGTGATATTACAGATAAATTTAATATTACAGTTCATTCGTACGTTATTACAATATCAAAATTCAGCACTAAGTATATATATGTAGTTCGAAGACAAAAGTTCTTTATTATTGTTTTTATGATATATCGATTGACATTGTTATAATCGCCCGTAACAAAAATATTTAAATTCCAGAAGTACTCAAAAATCATCATTAAAATGTACCCGCTTAAAAAACACAAATAAAAATAAACAATAAAAATCGGTTCTGTCACTCCATGACTTTCCCGACAAGCAGACTAACCCCCCGCCCCCCTTGTGCGCCAAACACCTTATCCCTAACACCGAGATCCCCCAACCCCCCACCCCTCCCTCAAACCCAACCCTGCTCCCCCGATAGTAAATGTGTCAAATGATTATGATCGCAAATGTAGTAGGTATATGTGTAATATTTTTGTAGTATTTCCGTGGTATTAAAATGGTTATTTTCCAATATGACATAGTATTTTCTTAAATACGGCGGATTTTTTTTTTTGGTCGTATAAGAGATGTATTCAATCAAAATTTCACAATGTGGTTTCGGCCGAACGACGTATCTGTTTGTCAAATTTTAATCTCTACGGCCAATATTTCGAGATTGAAGTATGACTACCCCCCCCCCCCTTGAAGGATCGATTCAACCACCATCTTTTTAACTCTTGCCATGATGAAATAATGCCTGCATGCGAAAATTCAGCTCAATCGGATGATGCATTTGGGCGCTATCGTGCAGTAATAAACACAAACAAACACACAGACACACACATACAAACACACATATGATAGAGAAAATCTAGTCCCAAAAAACTGAACCTCTTTGGCTCAGTCGAGAAAAAGTGTTAACAAGATATGCTTTAAAATCCTACAAACAGAATCCTACTTCGATATTTCTGGCTCCGTGTCTCTATAATTCCTTATGCTCTTCCTTGGCTGAGTCTAAAGTGCATAGTTCAATCAGTAGAGTGACACTATAACATTTCATAGTACTATTATAATAATAACATAATAGTAGAGTGACTCTATAAAAATAACTCGACTCTATAAAAATAACTCGAGTGACTCTATAAAAGTGACTCTACAAATACGTTAACAAGTGGCTCATGGCGAAAAGTAGAAGTGAGTGCGAAGAAGTGGTACCTTCTGTGGTAGAAGTGGTATCCTGACATAGGCTATCATATTTGCTATATGTGATACTTGATAATATATACATTTACTTGACTATAATTAAAACAAAAACATATAATTATACTAAATAATTAGATTTTAAATTAAAAGCTCCTATAAATAATGAGCTATAATAATATGTGCATAATAATGAACCCTTTTAACCTTAATTAATTTATTGGTCAATTTAGTTATTTATTTATTAAGAAAATTATTTATTTACTAATTTAATATTAGTCGGTTAGTTAGTTATTAATTTAAATAAAATTGTCTTTTAATATTTAAGTATGAATATGCGATCTGAATGAATGAATGGAGAAAAGGGTAAAAGTAAAGTCACTATTTTTTAAATACTTTCGCCCCAGAACAGACATAACATTAAGTGGGGTGATTAAATATACACAAACCACATCTAATCTGCTTCGCAAGAAAATGTTGTAAACATATTCATATCTATAGTCTTTTTTTTTCAAAGTATGTTAGCTATATTGAATAATTTATAAAATAAAAAATAATTAAAAAAAATATCAAAAAGTGCAGCTCGTATAACAATGAATCTACGACGGTTTTATAGACAGAGGTGTATTATTTATAACAATAAAGCAGTGCATATCTCCTTTCGGTATTCTTTGCAATATTTCAGATGAGTTCTTCTTACCGTCATTCACATCTCTGAATATCGTGCAAATGTGACCAGGTCAGCTTTTGCTTCAAAAATAACGACGTTTCCAAAACTCAGTGTTTCTTGGCAAAAGCATGGATTATATAGTGTATTAGATTGTTCAATTCCATAGAATGTTTTGGCAATTCTTCTGCGTCGGAGATATGCAGGTGGCGCTGGTAGCATTGCCGCCGAATCTAATAGCAATTTATTTGGCCATCTATAATGAATGGTTTTTTACTGATTAATTATAGACTGATTCATTATAATTCGGTAGATACCGTTTCACTGCTACGTAAGAGAGATGACCGCGCAAGCGACCTCGAACTCGTAACCAGTTGGGAGGCCAGAGTAATCTGGTTGCAACTGGTAGTAAGGGCGCGAGTGTCGGCCCGCTAGGTAACATACCTGGCTATATCTCGCGGATAAGACGTTGGCCTTTTACAGGCATGTGACGGAGCTTGACGGTGGACTATTTTTGTCCTAAGTCTTCTGCGCTCTCCTCACGGGAGACAGAACGATCACATTTTGTTAACGCTTTCTGAGGTGACGGGTTCGCCAGTTGTAGTCGACAGCTCTAGTTGATTCATTATAAAAACCCACTTTTTAACAATAATAACATTACATTATTAGTGCCATCTATCGCATTTTTATATAGGCTGATAATATCACTGAAAAAGTAAGGAGACATTAGAATGCCATATATTTAAAATAATAAACTTAAAAACGCCTAATCATTATGTATTAAAAACTGTATAATAAATTAAAATGGACATAAATAAAAACATATTTTTGTGAATAATATTGAAATGATAATTAGACCGATATACTATTAAATTGGCATACATATTATGCGCTATGTGAGTCCATTTTATACTACGGCATTATTGGTTGAGGAGGATGTGCGAAAACGGTTCTTCAACCACTTCTTGTCGCGCAAAAAGGGTTGATCAAAATAATATTAAGAAAACCGTTCACGTATGCATCAGATCTCACATTTAAGGAAATGCATGTTCAAGAAGAAAGCATGTTATATGTGAAAATGATTTTAGGTCGGATCGTTCTTAAGGAAAAAAATAAATCCCAGCAAACTAAACATACAAGACGTGCCAATATTGACTACGTTGCAGTTCCCCGAAAGAGTACGTCATTTGGCCAAAGAAATTTTTCTTATCTAGGGCCTAAGATATATAACGTCCTACCTGCAGGTATAAAGATTAGCCCGAGTATATCATTCTTCTAACTGGTAATTCTTAAACAACTTGTCTCGTGGATGCTTGGGCCAGGAAGTTCCCGAATACATCAAGAACTCTGAACTATCTAGCTCTGTTTGGCTGCACTTTGTGACTATTACTATTATTTTAATTTTTCTTTGTGACTATTTTACTATTTTATTTTTTTAGAAACTTTTTTATTTTTTTACAAATATTACAAATTTTATTTATAATTTAAGTTATGACTAAATAGCTTAATATTAACCGAAGGATAAGTGTATTTGATTGTCTATTTATTTCAATATTGTATTTTATTATAATTATATATTTATACATTTTATTTTTATATATAAATTTATTTAATTTAATTAATTCAATGTTTTTTTGTATTTTCGCTTTTTTTAAAACTACTTCTTTTGAATATGTTTTCTTTTATAAAATAGTATTTGCTTAAAATGTTTGCCCTAGAACAAGTGTTTACTTAGTTGGGCGACATGGGACCGATCTTCACTATAAGCGTGTCACAACTTGCTGTGGGTTTTATTTAAAGTGTAGATATTAATTATGATTTGTTACGCTTGTTGCATATTATGTACATTACCATAAATAAATAAATAAATAAAATAAATAAGAGTCATGATTTAAACATTAATTTTTTATTATTTTATTATAAGATAAGATACCGTATAGACATGTTTAAAACGTCATCTATTGGGATACTGAACATAAGAGAAGATTAATCAATGTTTGGAACTATGAGTGCCATCTACACGTTGCGTTTCATTGTAAAATCCTAGCTGCGAAAACGTAGTAGGTACGACATTAATCTTGGCGTTTCGGCAGAGCTGACCGCATCGGTTGCGAAGTATTTTATATGCATATTAATAGTTTTGCCTTCTTACCACTTCATGAAAGAAAACGCATTTTCCTCTTTTTCAAATTACCGAATATATGTGCATATAAACACTAGAGCTCGCTAAGTTGTGCAGCAACAGCACATAATATATACTATGTACATATTATGTACATGCTAATGCTCATATCGGCCGTGTCCATTTTTTTTTAAATAATATAATTACATGTTCATTGATATGAATATTAGTGATTCATATTCTTTGAAAATGCGTCGTTTAATTAATTAAATAAATGAATAAATACTGAAGGCATGCTGTATAATCTTCATGTATTTCTGAAGACTTCACTTTTATTACAAAAGATCCTGAAACAGCGGCCCTCGATTAATTTCGTCTTTGCGATATCGCCATTGCTCGAAATGAACACGTAACAAAGCGAGCTACGAGCGAGGCTTTATTTCCTCCAGCAGATACTTTCGAGGAAATAAAACATCACAAGTTATGGCTGTACGAAAATCCACAAAGTCTGTGGTGATTTATAAACTCCCGGTCGCGCTAAAAGCAACTCGGTCGGCGGCCATTACAAAGCAGTCAAATGCACTTAAAAGTTGCGCCTGAAACGAGTATATCGATTAAGAGGTTTGATGCGTTGCTTCTCGAGAGACACGGAGATGGGAGATGAGAGAGGGGGAGAGATGCCAGCCATTGTCTTGAAATGGCTTGGGTAATAAATACCATAAATAAGTATATGCTGAGTTTGTGAGGGTATCCATTGAATCATTTGTAATGATACGTTTGTATTTACGTTTATGTGGTTCCGTGCAGCATGGACTGTGTTGGCCAAAGTATATCATCTGGCTTGCCCAACTCACGGTTCAACTCCTATCTGGTAGCCTCCTCGTAGAGGGACTTAGCCTGTCAGGGCCGCTGTGAGTTTCTGCCACGGCTGTAATCTTGAAACGGTGGCGGTTGGGATCAGACGATCGCGGATTCGGGGATTATCTCAGACGGAACTAAGCGGTTTGCGTACCAGGCTGTGTCAGCCACGCTCACGCAATCCATCGAATCGGTGAATAGTGCTGGTAAATTTTTGAAACCTTTGTGCCCCGGCGACATACAGGTGGCACTGATTGATAGCATTGCCCGGCGAAATTAATATCAATTTATTTGGTTATCTATTGATAATGACAATTAGCATAATTATTCACTGTAACTAGACTGTCACCGTCAACGCTATTACTGGCAAGCCATCTCTCTCCTTAACTTCTCTTTGATAATTAAATGGTAAAATATGAAAACACTGTGTTTATCTCACCACATGTAATCACCGAGAAAACATCAAGCCGACACGAAGTGGGAACTCCGATCATCGATAACTCACGATATTAGAGAAACCCGCATACTGGTGACCGACGAACCGAATTCACGCAACCTTCTCATCAACCTTCAATCAATTTTCAATCGCCAAGAGAACCTTCTAAAAACTTTGCACCAATCAACCCTTAAAATCTTCTACCAACCCTCTAAATCCCTTAAAAGCTTCTACAATCAACCTGAAAACCTTCAAGCTCCAAAAATCAACAACTTCGCGGCTTCAAAAAAAATTCAGTCGTTTGAAAGACGAAATTATTATTTCTTTGAATAATAATAATCATCAGACAAGTCGACATTTTTGCCTGTTTAATTACGTCAAGAGTCTCTTGGAAATGAAAAAGATTATTGATTAAAATTTTACATTGTTCATCATCATAAGTCGCTACAAATCTGTTTAAAAATAATTTCGCTAGTATACCAAGTAACGTAATCATTAAACAGCTGGAGGACATACAATTCAAATAAACATCAAGGAGATGCTGATAGGCCACCCTTTCTATAATCTGGCCGAATTTGAGGGCTATGATTTTTCAAATATTGTGCCAATTTAAATTACTTAAAAAAGTAGAGCCCTATTGTCTGATTATTTTATATAGTCTTATATCTGTACTTTTAGTTTAAAATGCATAACATAGATATAGATTTAATTTGATTATTTAACATTTTACTGACAATTTGAATATTACGATGAATAATTTTACTACGTATCTTTTCGAATTACTAACTTCTTCAAATATTAGGCTTCTATTTTGATTATTTATATATATAGTTTGACAATCTAGTAGTTAATTCTTGACTACCTATGTATGTTCAGTAAAGAGTAGTAACGAAACTTACTACCTAACCCAATTATTTTGACACGTCCAAGAGCGGTCTTTAGCCGTCAATTGGACACGACGAAAATGTAATGTAATGTAATGTAATGTAATTAAAAAAACAAGTTGACTATAGGAGGAATTCCTACCAAAAGGAGGAATTCATACCAAGAGGAGGAATTCATACCAAGTGGGGTATTTTATATTTTAAAAAAACTATGCACAGTATTTTCCATAGCGCATTTGGGGAGAAACGAGTCATGGTATCACTGTGTTGGTTCGTTACGTAATGTATCCGAAACCAAAAATAGGAGTTTACTTTCCGCAGTGGCCGAAATAGCCTTCGGCGAGGTTTCTCAACGGAGTGTGGGTGGCCGATAGAAGCAAATCTCAATTGAGGCAGAAGTGGGTTTAAAGAGAGCCCCGGCCAAAAATTAGCCCCGCTAGACTTGGGCCGCGGCGCTTTTGCACAGTGCGGACCATTACGGCCGACAAGACATTGCACTTAGCGACTACCTATCGCCAATTACGCCAATTAAAACTTTAATCCTCGAAATGATGGTGGTGTGCGGACACCGCGTCCGGCCCCGGCCAACAGTGGACACCAACGGCGCGGCGGACACTTGACCTATGTTATAAATAGGAGAGCATCCGACGTTTCCGCGATGTTGCAACCGCCGTTGTCCAAGCTAGACTGCAGTACTGTCGATAGTTAATGGGCCCTTGCTGAGTTGCTGAATCGAGAGCACAGTCGATTGGCTTGCGCCGCTCGGTGCGCAGACCGTCCAGGAGCGCCAGAGGTTTGATTCCCAGGGGAGACTGGTTGACCCAGTGTCCTACCCAGGCTCGCACCCCATGCGTGGAGGCCATCGGATGGGTGTTGACCCGTGAGTGTGACCGACCCTGAACACATGGGTCATCGTGGCCACCTCATCATGGGCCCATTAGCTCCCTCCGACTAACATCTTGCGGTGTCGACTACAACGGGCGAGCCCGTCACCACAGGACGTTTTAACGATTAGTCGTTCTGTCGCCCTGCAGTGAACGTAGAAGACTTTGGACAGTACAATCCTACGTCCAGCTACGTCACAACCCGTGAGAGTCCAACGCCTTACCGCGAGTGAGCCAGGAATAAACCCGGCGGGCTCGAGATACTCGCGCCCTCACTTCCAATTGTGACCAGATTTCTCCGGTCTCTCGATTGGTTCCGAGTTCGAGGTCGCTTGCGCGGTCCTCTCCCTTACGAAGCGGTGAAACGGAGTGCACCGAATCTATCGCGGACCAAGGCGTCCTTTGCCCGACTCTGAACCGGGATCGGATGGCCAATGGTCATTTCAAGAGCAGTCGCCGTAAGGTAGACAACTACCCCCGCTCTATAGGAAACAATACAGTTCCCAGACTCCCCCGATTGTTAGTCGGAGAGCACAATCGATTGGCTTGCGCCGCTCGGTGCGCAGACCGTCCAGGAGCGCCAGAGGATTGATTCCCAGGGGAGACTGGTTGACCCAGTGTCCTACCCAGGCTCGCACCCCATGCGTGGAGGCCATCGGATGGGTGTTGACCCGTGAGTGTGACCGACCCTGAACACATGGGTCATTGCGGCCACCTAATCATGGGCCCATTAGCTCCCCCCTCCGACTAACAGTCGGGGGAGTCTGGAAGCTAGATTCTTTCCTATAGAGCGGGGGTGGTTGCGTACCTTACGGCGACTGCTCTTGAAATAACCATTGGCCATCCGGTCCCGGTTCAGAGTCGGGCAAAGGACGCCATGGCCCGCGATAGATTCGGTATTCACCGTTTCACCGCTTCGTAAGGGAGAGGACCGCGCAAGCGACCTCGAACTCGGAACCAATCGAGAGTCCGGAGAAATCTGGATACAATGTAAGGGCGCGAGTGTCGCCCGCCAGGTAGCATTCCTGGCTATCTCGCGGTAAGGCTTTGGTCTCTTACGGGTTGTGGCGTAGCTAGACGCTGGATTGTTTTGTCCAAAGTCTTCTACGCTCACTGCAGGTCGATAGAACGACTAATCGTTAAAACTTCCTGTGGTGACGGGCTCGCCCGTTGTAGTCGACAACTCAAGTTGTTAATTTTTGTAAAATAAAGAATTTGAATTTGAATTTAACCAATGAATAACAAAATTCAAATACTAATGCCATCTATCGCATTTTTATATGCCCTGATTACATCACAGAAATAATACGAAGAGATAAAATTCCATAATATATAATCTGCCTAAATATTAAAGTTCGTACCTAATTATTACGTATTGAAACCTATATAATACCAAATAGAAATTGACATCGTTATGTAAATTTTGTTAAAATAATAAAATCTATGGTCTAAAAAATCGTCTGTTATTATTTCCGTATATGAACTACATTTTATTTCTGATCATTTGAACTCATATCCATTTATTTAACTTACTAGCTGACTCGTGCCCACTTCGTTGGGCGGTAAAACTTTTTACTTGTGATGAAATTATGAGTGTGGTTCGGTTAGTACTGAGTGCTATGATTTACTTCCTGACTGCCAAAAGAAGGGTTATATTTTTACTGCATATGTATGTACGTATTTGCATGCCAATTTGATTATATTACCGTTATTTGTGAGTGTCTTCTTGTGAGTGTCTTATTTGCGAGTGTCTTATCTCTTTAACCTTTTTTGCAGTAAAAGTGAAATTATATGCAGTAAAAGGGAAAAGTCTTTTGTTTTAAACACTTGAGACGATAAATTTACTTATTTTGATATGAATTCATAATTGTTGATAATATGACCAATAGACATGACCTAACGATTTAAATAATTTTTTTAATTTGAAAAACTACTTTTTGTGACTTAAATATAAAAGTTAAACATATGCTGTCGCTGACTTTTTTGTAGGCATTATCAAGCTCTACAACTTTTCTATAGAACTTAATCATATATCTCTCATCGTTAAGGCATCGTTAGTTAGAAATGTTTTCGTTGGACCGTTTTTTCCGACTTACATTGGAAATCCGACTACCACGAAAAAGTCTTTTTATTTTTCTTATTATTATATAGCCTATGACACTCACAAATAACGTGGCTTTCTATTGGTACAAGAATTTTAAAAATCGGTTCAGTAGATCCAGAGATTACTTCCTACAATGTCACAAACTTTACCTCTTTATAATATTAGTATAGATAAGCTATCAACATTCGGGCGGACTTCTAAGGTTCCTATTCTAATCAATTTGTTTGAAAATGTTTCATAGCAAGAACTTCTTTCGAAATGTTCGAAACCGTCGGCGCGTGAGTTAAACTAGCACTTTAAAGTTCAGATAAACTAATAGATGGCGTTCTATCTCTCTTAATATTTGTGTGATTTTAATCAGCCAGTGCGACATATGACACTATTAATTAAATGTTATTATTATTATTATTGGTTAAATTATTGGATTATTATCAGTTATTTATGAAAAATCATCGTTATCAATGTTATTATAGATGGCCAAATAAATTACTATTAGTTTCGCCGGACAATCCTCTCAGAGTTACTAAAACTTAGTGTGGCATTAAGAGGCCGTACACGAAATTTTGCGCATTTCGTGAATTTACGTAATTTTGCAGACGTGAATTTAAGGTTAAAATACTGTATTTCTCTAAGTTTTATTGCACAACATAAAAGATTATTTATAATATTGTCTAATGAGTGAGCTACTTTTTTTGAAAATTATGACAGAATTTTGATTAATTGACCTTAAGCCGGCGACTGTTTGTGAATTTTTGCTGTAAGAGGTTTAGAATATAACATATTTAAGAATCGTTTTGACATCTAAACTTTATGAAAAAATTACAATGTATTGTTGTGAAAGTACTCTATATAATAAGTGAATCACTTTTTACTACTTTCATATAAAATTGTTGATAAAAAAAATATTTACTTTGTCAATTTTTTTAGAAAATGGGCGAAGAATTGCTTTTGATTTTAGCCTTTTAGAACTCTCGTTCATAAAATAAAAACAGCAGAAATAAACTTTAGTTCAATATCAATCCATTTCCTCAAAAAAAATGCAACTCATTAATTAAAATTGGCAATAAAGCGTTTTAAAACAATCTAATTTTCGCGTTATGATACTCGCCTATGATACGATTCACGCCTCAAGTCAGCTAGTCGCCGCCGAGCGCTTCCAAAGGGTGGACGTATCTCTTTGGCTCCGAAAATCCTTTCTACCTATAGTTATATTATACCATTGATTATAGAGGTATCACGGCCCACATCGATTTCGTACACGGCCTCTTAAGCAATCTAATACGTTATATATAATCCATGGTACCTACTCCAGAGCGTCACTATGCGATTGCTTGTGTATGACTAGTAACTGTTGATGACTTCATGGGACGAGTAGAGGCTTCATAGTTTAGGTGGAGGTGATTCAAGGTGACATTACATACAAGTATACCTAAAAACGACCATATCTAAAGATTTTTTTTTTTTATATAAGCATTAATTTTTAAAAAGTTTCTAAGTGAATCCATCAATAAGGACCTAATTTACAATTTGGATTAAAAGAAGTTGCTCATTGCCTTGGACATTAAGGCTGTGATTACTCCTACAATATAGGCGGTGAGTGTGTTTTAATTTAATTTCATTAAATTGACTGGTTAATTCTCTACCGTCGCGCTTGGCCACATTTTTTATTTAGGCCCTAAATTAATTACAAATAATTAAAACGTGAAAGCGCTCTGAGAGTTACGCTAAATATACTTTGCGATTAACACCCTTATACCACCACTGCGCAAAGATAGTTATTCTGTGCTGGCGCTGCGTTAGCAAGTTAAGTATGCGCCCGGTCGCCGGCGCGAGCGGACGTAGAATCGTGCCTGACGATTAGTCAACGCTGGATTTTTATTGGTCGAGCCCTACAAAATTGACCCCGCCTATTTCTTCGCGTGCCCGCCCATTTGGGATATTTTTCTGAGGTCCCGTATAGCCTTAACCGGTATAGCAGAACATACAGAGGATTCGTAGCGTCGCAGCATCGACAACTGAAGCCCGAGTTTGAGGACGTGGCTTCTTAGGTACGTTCTGCATCATTTTTTGTGTGCTGCTCAGCTTATCAAGAAAATTCCTGACAGTATATAGAAATGTAAACAGAGGGTGGCCATAATAATAGGGACCTGGTAAATTGGGTGTCAATTGGCACATTTTAAAAGCGTCTAAGGACACTCCAAAACAATGTGCATTTTATAGTGTTTGAAGTTTGTGAGAGTGGCCACCCTTCACTAGACTCCAATTATTCGTGAGCGAAGGGTGGTTCTCATCAAGAAGTTTTCTCCGTTATTGAAAGTCGTTGTAGTTGAAGTTGAAGTATTTATTCAGAAGGTCTGTAGTAGGTTGCCAGTTCGTAACGCCTTGTTTGGTATTTCGCCGGTGTGTAGGTAGTGTGGGCGCGAGGTGAAGTCGTGGTAGTGTGTCTGAAGTGTGTAGTCGAGGAGCGAGGCTTGACGATCGGTACCGCGGATAATGCAGGTACTGCTTGATAATGAAGAGTAGTCGTGATAACTGCCCAACAGGGGAATGATGGTCGCGTGTACTTGTTAATGCGCGGTTACTGTCCGCCAGGGAATGATAAAATATGTGTCGAATGTACTGCTTTTTATATGGTATGTAGTGACGCAATAGTTATGAGTGGGGTGAGAAATAAGTGTGTCAATTCGTATCGATCAGAAGAAATGACATTAGTCATCGTTTGACTGTGCATAAAATGCCGAATTTAGTTGGAAATCAATTGCAGCTGCCTCGTGTATATTCGAGCGTGTTTGCGATTTCGATTCTATAGAAATTACTTTTTTGTTGTGGGTATGTTGGACCGAGTCTCCAACAAGTTTTTGAATTATGGTATTATGTACCTACGTAAGGAATTAAGAGATTTTAGCCATAATAATGTAACAAAAATCCGAATTTGTGTGGCATGTTATGCTTCAAAAACATGTTGCACGCATTGCAACATGCTTCGCGTGCATTTCTCGTGTTTTTTATTGGTCTTACTCAGTTTTGAGTTGTTTCATAAGTATTGTTCCGGGTCTGCGAGCATTCCTTCAGAAATTCTCATAAAAGCTATGACGTTTGAGAAATCTGTCAGATGAGAAATAGTCGTATTGCACGGCCCAAAAAAAATGACCCTCCTGGTGTCCATTCCGTAACAATAAAACAAGGGATTTAAAAAAATCAAGTTCGAAAGAATATTTTAATAAATGTAATAAATTTTACAAAAATATTACTATTTTATTGTGAACATGAGTTCTCATGTGTTTTTTTTTAAACCTAAAGTTTGTTTAACGACAGTCCACTTCCGGCCTGTCTAATGTGGACACTGCCACTGGAGGGTACATTTTGTTCCACGATAGTGCAAGCGATTTTACTCACTCGCGCTGGGAGACAGAGAACTGGGTGAAAACCCAAGTGATCCGCGAGGTTTAGTGCACTAGAAGGGCGGCGTTTTTAGTAATGTGAACAAGGTCTTATTTTTTGGTAAGCGTTTAATTCTTTTGGGGTTCAATCCGCAAAACGAGTTTGTAAAAGTAATGGTGGTTTTTTTTCTTTTTGACACAGCGTGGGTTTTGCTGTGTTGCCTTTTATTTCCAAATGTAAAGCGAATCGGCCAACCGTGCCTGGATTTTTTCTCGCCTGGATATTAAATTGAACCTGAAAAAGTACAACATGTCACCGTAGTCTGAAGAGGAGATTTACGGAAGGAACCCTACTCAATAAAGGACGTTTGTTTTATAACTCGTTAATTTGTTGTTTTATTTTAAATTTGCGAAGGTTTATTCTCCGTTTTGCCAAATTTACTGCCAAACCAAATTCTTTCCCTGATCCTGTGGTTGTTTTTTTAAATTATTTTTCGTTCATCATCTAACCAATGGTATTTTTTTCGCGTTTTGGATAAATGCGATGGCGCTCTTAATTTTTGTTTTCGTATAACGTAAAAATGATCCCCAATCGCACGTTATAATAATTATACTAAATGGAACTTACTGCGTAAAATAAAAAAATCTCATTTTTTCTTGGAAATTACATTTTTTGTCTGCACGGAAAGGTTAGCATAAATAAACCTTTACAATCTATCGCAGTTCATTGATATTGAGGTTATGAGAAACGGCTCTTACCGGTAGGTACCATTCTCTCCGTGACGATAAAACAATCATTCCAAAGATACGTCATTTCAATATTTTACGCGAAACAATTTCGTATCATTTTGATAGGTAACTCCATTAAATGTTTTGGTAAAAACTCTAAAAAACGTACTTTTTTATCAGTATTAGGAGTTAATATTGAAATGTGACAGTGCCAAAATTCACAGTTTCCCTATTAACATGGCCAACCACAGTAAGTTTGTAGATGCGTCGTACCATGGAAGTATCGCAAGTGTATTACCGTAATCCCGTGCACTAAATAACTCTGATACTGTGGCTTTTCGATACACTGTGTGGCCGCCCAGCTTCCTGTGTCCCAATGATATCAGCTTTATTGGCGACTATATGGCCGTGTGAAAATCCAGTAGCAGTCCACAACATTAAACGAATACGCTTAATTAATGAACGAACGACCGATAGAGGAAATTACTTAATTAAAATCAGGTTAGTTTTAATGATACATTTCTATCCAATTATTCATGTCGGTCGGAGAGAGGAGGAAATTTAGCTGTCCATTTGAAATATCTGGGGCTGTCAACACAATGGGCCAACCCGTCATCGCAGGGAGTTTTGACGACATCAGGTCGTTATATCTCCTTTGGAGTGAACGTGTAGGCTTAGCAGACAAGGACAGTCTACTTCCTAGCTCCACCGACAAACCTGTGAGAGTCCAACGCCTCCCCGCTAAGCACTGGGAAGTTAACCTAGCGGGACGACCTAACACCTTCACTACCAGATTTGGACGGATTTTTCCGTCCTCCAGTCTAGTGACAGATTCGTAGTCGCTTACGCGGTCTTTGCTTGATGTTAGGGGTAATTCAGTTCAAATTCATCGCGGAACGTAGCGCCCTTTCCCTGTCAAGCTTACTCAGAGTCGGGGGCCAACGGGTGGTTTCAAAGGTAGCTGAAAATGACACAAAAAGACGTCAGATCAACAACCACCGCCGCTGCTATGGAAGCGTATGATTCCAGACCCTCCCGATTAATCGTTGAAGTAGGTACACAGTCGATTGGCTAATGCCATACGATCCGCAAGCCGCCCAGCAGCGCCCGACGTGTCCCCCCAGGTTGGAAACTATGATTCCTCCTGTCCACGATTGGGCTTACACAGCCGCAGACAGAGTTCACAGAGTCGGATCCTTTCCAGGTTAGTCCCTGTTTTAGGAGGCTACCAGATGGGTATTGAGCAGAGTTGTGGGCTCGGCTGACTCACTGAACCGTGAGTTGAGCCGACCTAAGATAACAGTACGCCGGTATCGACTACAACGGGCGAACCCGACACTTCAGGCTGGTATAACGATATGTGATTGTTCTTTCAGTCGTGGGATGAGCGTAGAAGACTTAGCTCGCCTACAAGCCCGTTAGAGGCCAACTCCTTACAACGAGGCACCGGAAAAAAAACGGTTAGCAAACTGTCCAGTAGTCCAGTAAAAATTGGTTCACCAGCCGTGAGGCCTGAGACGCGAGAGTCTTATCCGGGGTAGCCTTCCGCACGTGGAGGCTACTCAATAGGAACTAAATCGTGAGTTAAGCCGATCCGAGAACAAAATGGATCTTATGGACCAAGCTGCACGAAACCAATCACTACCAAAGATAACAACTTGGGTTGTCGACTACAGCGGGCGAGTCCGTCACCTCAGGAAGTTTCAACGATTAGTCGCTCTATCTCCCTGGAGTGAGCGCAGAAGACTTGAGGACAAAACAGTCCATCGTCTAGCTACGCCACAAGCCCGTAAGAGGCCAACGCCTTAACCGCGAGATAGCTAGGAGTGTTACCCGGCGGGCTTCCAATTGTGACCAGATTACTCCAGTCTCTCGATTGGTTACGAGTTCGAGGTCGCTTGCGCGGTCCTCTCCCTTACGAAGCGGTGAAACGGTGTTTACCGAATCTATCGCGGACCACAGCGTCCTTTGCCCGGCTGTTCACCCAGGTTCGGGTAGCCGATAGTCGTTTCAAGAGCAGTCGCCGTAAGGTCCGCAACCACCCCCGATCTATAGGAAACAGTACTGCTTCCAGACTCCCCCGACTGTTAGAGTTGGGAGCTAAAGGGCCCATGATTACGTGGCCACGATGACCCATGTGTTCAGGGTCGGTCACACTCACGGGTCAACACCCATCCGATGGCCTCCACGCATGGGGTGCGAACCTGGGTAGGACACTGGGTCAACCAGTCTCCCCTGGGAACCAAACCTCTGGCGCTCCTGGACGGTCTGCGCACCGAGCGGCGCAAGCCAATCGATTGTGCTCTCCGACTAACAGTCGGGGGAGTCTGGGAACTGTATTGTTTCCTATAGAGCGGGGGTGGTTGCCTACCTTAAGGCGACTGCTCTTGAAATGACCATTGGCCATCCGATCCCGGTTCAGAGTCGGGCAAAGGACGCCTTGGTCCGCGATAGATTCGGTGTACACCGTTTCACCGCTTCGTAAGGGAGAGGACCGCGCAAGCGACCCCGAACTCGGAACCAATCGAGAGACCGGAGAAATCTGGTCACAATTGGAAGCAAGGGCGCGAGTGTCGGCCTGCCAGGTAACATTACTGGCTATCTCGCGGTAAAGGCGTTGGTCTCTTGCGGGTTGTGGCGTAGCTAGACGTCGGATTTGTAATGTCCAAAGTCTTCGTTAAAACGTCCTGCGGTGACGGGTTCGCCCGTTGTGGTTCACATCTCAATATGTTAGTCAGAGTGCACAGTCGATTGGCTTACGCCGCACGGTGCGCAGACCGTCCAGGAGCGCCAGAAGGTTGATCCCAGGGAAACTAACCATAAGGCCAGAGTCCTACCCAGGCTCGCTTTTCATGCGTGGAGGCCGTCAGATAGGTGTTGACCCGTGAGTGTGACCAACCCTGAACAGAATGGACCTTCGTGGCCAACTCAGCAAGGGCCCATAAACTCCCTAACCTAAGATTACAGACAGGTCATTGGGTCCATTAAGCTATGATAAAATATATATGATAAAATTGATCGATGAATACTGTATAATCAAGAAACAAATTTTCCAAGCTTGTTGAGCGTTGAGAGTTGAGTGTTAAGAAACTAATGTAAAATATTCTGCCACGCTAATGCTATGGAAGATGGAATCCTCCTACCTCCCTGAAACGACAAGAATAATCACTCAATTCCGATTTCAAGCGCTGAATTCTTAATAATGTTTAATGTAGCTTTTAAATATGTAAGGCTTTCAGAGCAGCTGGACTGCCATTGTGAAAATTGTTTGTTCTGCCATTAAAGTTTGGTTTTTATTTCCCCTGTCGAGCTTTTTTCTACATTTCCGGCTCTGGAATGGCGGCCGAGCGCTTTCAGCCGATAGCGAAATGTAGTCGATCGATGTTCTCAGAGAAACAACTTATATTTATGATAGAAATAATTATTACAAACAGTAAAAATTAATAGTTTATAAAAAAGCACTAAAAACACGCTTTATACAGGCACCTATGTCAATATTTACACTATTTACACTCAATATTTACAAGTCAATATATAATAGGTTTGTTACAACCTTGAAACCTGATCGTGTTCAAAGTCCATTACGTGACCCTTCTCACGAGTGCAAACACGACTATGATACGATATTCCATCATGGAATGCCAGTTCCTGTCTTCCGGCTTCATCATCAGACCTTGAAACTTAATCGTGGTCAAAGTTCATTACAAGACCTTTCTAACAAGTCCAAACATGGCTATGATACGATATTCTGTCATGGAATGCCAGTGCCTATCTTTTGGCTTCATCATCAGACCTTGAACCTAATCGTGGTCGAAGTTCATTCCAAGACTTTTCTAACAAGTCCAAACACAGCTATGATACGATGTTCCATCATGAAGTTCCAGTTCATATCTTCCGACTCCATAGTACCATATTATTGTATTGTCATCAGAACTACATACAGCTGCCAATTTTCATGACGCTACGATCCTTGAAAGATGGTTAAATTAGTTAGCTTAGATTCCATTACATAGTTTTACATACAGTGTCAAGTTTTGTTTTCGAAAAAAAAAATAACTTTTACCTACTATTTTAAACAACTTCTACAACGAATCGAGATGCCTATCGTAAAATTTCAGTGTCTTTTTACTTTCCCGGCCCATCATTCGACGAGGAGGGAAAGTATTGTGAAAACTCAAATTTTATTTTCGAAATGACGAAATGAGCTCCCATGAGAAGACCGTTTCCACAATATAAATATTTGTTTAAACAATTAGTCATCTTTTATTCTAAGCAATGTACAGTCAGGAGCACATCAACTAGCCCAAAAGCTTTTGTTGAGGGTAATCAATAGAAGGCCCCCACGATATGATTCTAACATGCTTTTCCAAGAAAGTAAGGTGTTAGATATACGCCAGCTGTTTGTGAAACAGTCACTCATGTTTTTCCATCGAACCCTAGATAAACGACCATGAAGCCAGCAACACAGAAGTACAAGAGCATCTGCAGGCTTAAATTATGCCGTTCCCCGAGTTAATTCATCATTTGCCCAAAGGCAATTAAACTTTATCGCACCCAAAATATTCAACCGTTTTGATGACGACATAAAAAATATTGAAAGTACCTTTTTATTCAATAAAAAAAAAATGGCTTCTTGAGGATATAGGTCGTTCAAGGACAGAGAATGATCTTCTGCAAATCATCTCTTAGAATAATATACATGCATAAATGTGTAATAAGGTAATAAACATAATGTAACATATATGTGTATGTGTGTATTTTTGTATATGTATATGTATATATGTGTATATGTATATGTGTGTGTATAAGTGTATGTGTCCTACGTCAGTTATGCTTCTCCACCCAAGTCTGAAAATAAATCGTATGCCCAGATACAGGCTATACTCGGCCTAGTTAGGCATGCGCTACGCATGGTCATGTGAATGTGGGTCGTCGTTTACTTCGCACCATTACTTGGTATGACCATTTTATGAATTTCGCACGTTATGTTTAAAATAAATAAATAAATAAAATAAATAACTTACATTGAGGTATTCCATGTATTTGTGGTAACACTGTAAAACTTGATGTGTCCTTTACTATACGTACATACATCGCGTGTAGTGAAATTTTGGAAAAATAAAAAGTGTGCCAGTAAGAAGGTTCGTTATTTCTTTAACGTGCACGGGCCAATTTAGGACACGCCTCTGCAAAAATATGCGGTCTGGGTGGCCTTGTCGTTTGCCTCCTGTAGATCCTGGTGTGTGAGGCAGGTTGACAGTTGCGGGCAGGATCGGAGGTGGTCTTCGGAGGTGGTACCAATACAATTCGGTCATTAAATATATTTCTCTTTCTATTTCAATATGTTTTCATTACACATGTGTCTACCACTATGCATTATGATTTCGATTCCGTAATAAATGATTGAGTTGAGACTACAGCGACTCTTCGGGCGGCTTCGACGGCTATGCGGGCGGCACAGAAACCTTTTAACTTAAGCTTCACTTACTTACGCATTACAATATCCGTAATGCGCACGAACAAGTAACACGCGCCTCAGAGGACGACGGCTTTCAGAATTCCAAATGAGCCCTCGTCACTTACCTACGAGCACTTGAAGAGTAATACACGCCCGACTCTACTTCACACTCACTCCTATGTTCTTCTACAACTCTAGGTATCAATGCAGTGTCTCGCCGGCTGTATAGTAGAGTAGCTTGGCTCTCGAGAGCCCCCGTGTAGCGATCTGACTCACACTAGAATCTAAAGTCTATTGCTTGAGAATTCCTTAAACAAGCATTGCTCAAGCGCTGGCTAAGACTTGCGCATCGATTGTGTCCTATAGGCAGTCGACTTCTTTAAGCAATGGTCAAATTGTCGACATTATATCCGTTTCGTCTGGCAATATAGGTACATATAATTATTGGACATAAAAGGAACAATATTTCTGTTTCTTAAAATGATGCTAAATAGTTTGCTAATCTATACTAATAATATAAATAGGTAATGTCTGTAAGTTTGTAAGGTTGTATGTAGAGAGTAATCTCCGAAACTACTCATCCGATTTCAATTCTTTTCTAATGAAAATCTCCCTTATTGATGAGTGCTATAGGCTATATTATATTGTGATTAATATTGGTTTTCAATACGCAATCATGATAAAGTCAGTTAAAACGATCGGGTGAGTTGCTTTATCGGCGTGCGCTAACGAAACGGTTTGATAAATGTAAAAACAATATATGACAAAAACATAGGCCTTGAAGAGATCTATAAAAAAGCCAGCAACAGCATATATGCAACTTTTATATTTAAGCTACAATAACTGCTTATATGTCTCAAAAAATAATAAAAGTAAGTAGGCAATGTTTGTCGAAGATATTAGCAATAAAATAAGAATCCTTATCAAAATAAATTAATCCGTTATCACGGGTTAAAAATAAAATTAGCCATTTACTGTAAGTTTTTAGGTGGTATAGTTATAGAGATATCATGATATTAGTAACGCGTGCAGGCACCCTGAAATACCTAGCAGGTGGCGGCGGCAGCTGCTGGCCCCGCAAGGTCAGCATGCATCTGAGGGGGGACGTCTTGCACTATATATCTAAAGGTAACGTCTAAAAAGGCAAATAAACGCCACCCTACTTCAATTAACAAATCGATTCGGAACTTTACGCGGAACGAAGCCGCGGGCAACAGCTAGTATTTTATAACTCGTGTAAAAAAGCTTTACCTATATTATTGTTTTACTTTTTTTTTCAGTTGGCTTTCTTTTAATAATTATATAACCAAAATTACGCATTTTAACTCATTGCTTGCTATTATAAAAAATACGCCGCGTATCCGTCCGCCATTTTGTTTTGTCTTTTAGATATTTCGTTTGAAAAACGATCAAGTCAATAAAATACCTACAAAATTTCCAATCTGGTAGCATAACCAATCAAATCAAGAATCAACGGCGGAAGGTCGTCAGAAGGCAAGACAATACTCAAAAATACTTAGTGAACGTAACAAACAAAAGGAGTGAGAGTTTTGTCAATTCTAAGCATTGGGATACATGGCTTGAGCCACTCCTAAAGCATTGGTGACTCGACTACAGAACTAACACAGGTACTTAAACATTACGTAAGGACGAGTCGATGCTTAAGCATCGACTATAGATTCATGTGTTAGTGGCATCCCACCGAGGCAACGCGAGACTACATAGAAAGCTAAGACGTACTTAATGCTAATATAATATGTGTGTATGCAATAAATAAATACAAACGGAGCTGCCATGGAATTCACCGACCGGAGTCGGGCCCATCATAATACTATATTTTTTTTTACACTTCTGGGGGGTGAGCAGTGGATTCCGGACTTACGAACCGGCTGTGGTAGGTTTAGGACAGCTGTCTTGCCACATGTGAGCGTTCACCTTACCACCCATTCACTCCCCCTTCGAAGCCATAGAATTTGAGATGCGCAAATCGCAGTTTTAGATAATTTTTCTAAGAAAGAGTTGATTATTTTTCTGGAAAGGCCAAGATCTTTAAAGAGGTGAAATAGAGATTTAGCTGGCAGGCCACGAGCGCCAACTTCTACCGCGTGAAGGTGAACAGTGAAGCCGTTCCGGGTTACGGCATTTGCAAGATCATGGTATTTATTTAATTTGTACTCGTGGTCTTTTGGGATATTTGATTCCCATGGAACAGTTAATTCTACAATAAGAGCCACCTTCCGAGATAGAGAGTAAAGAGTTATATCTGGACGGAGGGCTGTGCATCCGAGACTTTCAGGGAATTTATACTGCTTAGAGACCGAATCAACCTCCAGAATCCAATCTGTAGCTTTCTCGATTATCGAGAAAGGTTTTGTAGTTAAATGTTTTTTGCTTTTAGAGCCATCCCGCACAAACTGTATTGGGGGTTTGGAGGATACTGTCAAACCCTTGTTGGCACGAGCCACTGAAAGACTAATTACCTCGCGAATAACAGCGAGAACTTTGTCATAACGGTAAATGTACCGTCCTTGATCTAAGGCCACCTTGCAGCCAGCTAGAATGTGTCTAGCTGTGCAAGGGGTATTGCTACAGAGGGGACAAGAACTATCCTCGGCAAAGCTCCAACGAGCGAGGTTACTGGGGTCTGGAAGTGTATGCTGAAAGGCATTCAAATAAAATTTCAGCATCTCTGGCGTCCAGTCATAGAGCATTACCTTCCAGTGCATTGGAGGCGGAATGCAAAAGTCCCCAATTGTTGTCCAATCATTCTGGCATTGAAGGCCAATAGCATGAGCCATACTTATTCGTATCTTTAACACGTATTCCTATCTTTGAGACGTATCACTTTTTCTAAAAAAGTTGCGAAAAGGAGGGACGAGTAGACGACCATTTTATAACTGTCTAGTGCTATGTCTCTGTTAGACATAAATTCGGAATCCGTGAGTTTCGAAATATTGAAGTATCATTCTATAAATAAATTATGCGTTAGGTGGTAATATGCCACAATAATTGAAAAGTCCAATATCCCATGACAGTAGAGGAGGACATTTAAGCACTAAAACTGGACGAGCATATTGAAATCAAGCTGCCATTAATACTGTCATTTTGACAAAGGACTATTATTTGTCAAAAATGACAAAAAATACTGTCATTTTTGACAAAGGACTACCAATCATAACAGGAAATGATTAATATAATTAGCGTAGCGCTCAAATCAGTTAGACTAAAAATAAATTTGCCAGAGACCTAATTAAAAATATTTCGATATCCAGGAGATAAGATACCGAATGAACTGATAGAACATAAACGATCCGTTGGCACATCAAAACTCGTACACACCGACGACGGTCGACGACTACTAACGTCAGACCGGCGTCGGTGAGCCAATCGCCGCCGAGCTGTCGGACCAAAAAACTAACAAAAACCAGGCCTACCACCAGAAAATCACAAAAACTAATTATAAAATATCATTGCCACACAACTACCTACAAATGGTTTTATTGGAGAGTTAAAAAATGTTGCCCACAATCAGCTGGAACAAAACGGTTGCTGTTTCGCCAATTTCGGAGAGATCTATAGAGAAGACTGCAGATTTATGACAAGAAACTGAAGAAACTGGAAAACATTATGAAGAAATCCTTAAAACGACAAACGAATACCTGAAAATCTAGTAAAATTGAACGATAATATATATCTTAAAGAAAAAGGGAGAACTTGAAGCCAAACTATATCAACTTTAGATCAATCTGGATATCCAGGAACAAAACTCGTTATCCTGTTTTGCCGAAACACGTGGTGTACCCGATATATTATCAACGACACTGTAAACAATATGTAATATTAAAAATAACAAGTTTTCTCAAACTGATATATTATAAATCACAAGAATGAGGGCGGAAAAAGCAAGAGACAATGTACCCAAAACTTCCAGGCATATAGTTTATATATTCACCACTTTCGAGGTGCCATCTACAACGGGCGAAACCTTCACTCCAGGAGGTTATAACGATATTGATAGTTCGTTCAACCTGGAGTAAGCATAGATACTTAGGGACAACACCTGTCCTTTATCTAGTTACACAAACACGCCCGTCAGAAGCCAACGCCTTACGCGAGGCACTGGGAAGTACCCAGCGGGCCGCCTCTGGCCCCTGACTACCAGTTTTGGCCGGATTTCTCCGTCCCCCAGACTGGCCATGGGCTCGAGGTCGCTTGCGGGGTCTCTAGTCAAGTAAGCGGTTATTCAGATTGAATATTTTGCGGACTGAAGCGCCCGTTGCCCGCCATGAACACTCTGGATCGGGATCTGATTCAAGAGTTAAATACGTCAGGTCCTCAAGCCTTCCCGGCAATTAGCCAAGGACGTCATCTCATTCCAGTTAAACATTCGAATTTCGAACGAGCGACACAACGCAATGAAGTTTTCAATTTCGAACGTGCGTCGCGCGATATCAAACGCGCGACGCACGTTCGAAATTGAAAAATTTTCATATTCGATTCCCTCATACATTTGAATGGCGAAATTTAAATATTATTTGTACAGCTTTTATATAAGATATTTTAACAAAACGTGAATTCGGTCCAGCAAGGCATCTGTGTACCAAATTTCAAGTCTCTAAGTCCAATATTTCGAGGATGATATATGACTAATGGACCGATTTCCATCACAATCTTTTCAACTATTGCCATGACCAAACGATACCTGCCTGACCAAATTTTAGCTTAATCGTATTAGACTTTTGGGCGCTATCGCGAAAGAATATATACCCACACAGACACACAGACCGACTTCATTTTGGAAATGCCCTTAATCATCTCGGGGAGCTCAAAATAGATATTTCCGTCTTTATCTCGAGAACATTTTGAGCGCGTTCGCAATACTTTCCTTCCTGGCCATTTGGTGGGCCGAAAAAGTGAAAACATCGTTAAACAAATCCCACAAGGTCCAAAAATTGACCAAATGAAAAGGGAAAACTTTGAAGTATGTTTTAGGCAAAATCCTCAAACCGACTACACTAAGTTGAAATGATGCACAGCGAAGCCTCAAACAATAACTCTTACCATCTATTATCTAGTAAACACACTACAAGAACATCAACCACTAGCGGCCAATATTTGATTTAGTTTATATATCTAAATAGTGTTTCTCTCCAAAACAAGCTAGTCGATCTAGAATCGCTGTTAGAATGTAACAAACAAATAGCACCTGGCAGCTCGTATGGCACTAGCCTCGAATACCATTAATTCAAAGCTGGTGCAAAGCTGCGCATCATTACTGAATTCCCTGGGCTAAAAGAACAGGGTAATTCTAAGATGGGTTCCCGGCCATGCAGGAATAGAGGGAAATGAAAAAGCTGACGAACTTGCTAAAACGGGAGCAAAGGAAACGTTATACGACCCTGAACCTTGCTGTGGCGTACCAAAAAGCCTTGCAAACCTAATGCTCGAACAAATATGTTTAGAACAATCCGTCAACCACTGGAACAACACGCTAGGGTTGAATCATTCCAAAGCGCTAATTAAGGCCGACCGTAAGACTGCCCGTGAGGCCTTATCGCTCAATAGGAACAATCTACGCATACTGGAGAGGGCGCTCACGGGGCATTGTGGCCTGAACAAACACATGTACAACCTCAAGCTCTGGGACACGAAAATGTGCAGGTTCTGCAAAGGGGCAGAGGAAACTCGCGAGTGTGGCCCGCTGATGCGTAAAAGATACAGTCATTACCTCCAACCTGAAGATGTAAAACAAACTGGCGCCAAAAGCCTGTTGCGGTTTTTAAATGACACGAGGCTTAGCGCAGGACTGTAGTAGGTGGTGAAAACAATAGATCAGCAATGGTCGCAGTGTTACAAGGCTCATAAAAACCTTAGAAAAGCCCCACACAACAAATAAAATAAAATAAAAATGTAAATATTGCACGTATGGTAAAAACTTAGGAAGGAAAATATACATATATCGTTCAATACGCCAGGTTTCTTTTTTAGATCGCATCATCACAGAACTATTTTTAAAATGGCTGGAACCATGGTATAAATATAAAAATTCATAAAAGCGAACTGTTACCTCTCGGTCGATCTATGTCTGGATCGTCATTTCGAACGTTGCTGTCCACGTCTGCCCCAGATATACCTATACATATTTAAAACATCTCACAATAGCTTCAAAAATAGGCTACAGATATTCTTTGGGTCTATTATGTATATGATACGTTGTGCTGTAAGAGGTAGGTTATTTAAATGTATAATACCTACCTAGTGGGATATTTATTTATTTATTCAAAGTAATGCAATACATACACATATTACTGCAGCATTACAAATTATTCGACCTTAGACCAGTCGCGAAAAAGAAAGCACACTTCAGAAACTTGATCACTATGTCAACGACGCCTAACTAGGCCCAGGCCTGTAGTAAGGCAGGTGAACCAGAAAATTGTTTTACCTGTGCATACAAATATATTTATTTTAAGGAGAAAACAAAAAAAAGTACCTTAAAGTTTGTAAGAAATCATTAGGTATCATTCGAACAAACATTAAAGCTCGGATTAAAAATAAAATACTAGTTTAAAATAGTCAAAAGTATTATAATATGATAAATTCTCAAATATAATTGCAAAATTATCTTAAAAAAAAACAAAATTCAAATTAAAATCGTCAAAAGAAAAAAATATATAAATGTATGTCTTAGTCAAAACCAGAATATAAAATAAAATATAATTCAAATTATCATCCACTATTATTATTTAATGTTTTTGTAATATAGTAAATGTTATTATTTTATTGTTATTTTAATGTTATTGTAATATAGTAAATGTTAACAAAAACAATGCAATCTATATTTGTCTGGAAGTTGTTCATACGGCAACGAGGATTACACCACACTTTGCAACCCGAATAGACAACATATTCTCAAATTTGTCTCTCGATTATATCTCCGCGAATGTCTCTTCTATAGCTCTGTCTAGCCGTGAAGTTGTCTCACTTTCCGTAAAAGGTATCGTTAAAAAGTAAGGGATGTACAAAAAAGCAGATTAATTTTCAAATGAAAATAAGGAAGTATTTCTCAACTAGCTCTTTAACGAAGACTGGGAAGACATACTCAATATACAACAACGATATAAATAAAATATTAGCTATTTTCCTACACATTCTTAAATTACACTGTGGAATCCGTTTCACAGAAAAAGCCATTAAAATTAAAAATACCCTCCCTGCTAAATCCTGGATTACGAGAGAAATTTAAATATCTTCTAAAAATATGCGCTCTCTTCTTTATATTAGGAAACATAAACGCAATAGACTTAATTTTGTTTATATTGACATACGAAAAAATATACAGACGAGTCCTAAAATATAGAAAGGCAATATCACTGCATTACAATTGTTTGAAAGTTATTTCACAATTCGAACCCAAATCACAAAAACTGATGGTGTCAAAAGTGACCCGGCACTCCTCACCCATGGTGTGCTCCAGGGTAATGTGTTAGGACCAATTCTTTTTACACGACTGCCCAACAAAAAGGAGTGTAATGTGGTTCGGATTCATGTTGGTATGTTTCCATGTTGGTATTGTTAGAATCGTCATGTCATCCCGAGTGCCATAGGCTACATAAGTTGTCTAAATGTCAAATAAATAATTGTATAAATGTCCAATCGTCAATAAATAATATAAATATATCGTGTTTAGTATCAAATGAAAAGTCTGATTGAGTACATTCTGAAAATAGATATGTACATGTATATAATTAAATACAAAACGCACAAATACTTCATAAAAAACCTTTTTATTACTTGGCCACTGAGAGCAACCGACTAAGTGCGGCGGTGGCAGCGCGCAATTGTTTCGAGATACTTGCCGCAGGGCGGTGTCAAACTCTGAAAGCCGGGTCAGTAGGCCCGGCTTAAGTGAAGTCCTACTAAACAGCAACTGCCCAGTGGAAGACGTCACAGGGCTTGGACAAGGCCCGCGCAATCGTATTTAAGCACTGGATGTATATAGAGAAAACACGCGTCAATAGGTCCGTAGTGGAGCTTCCGTAAATTGCTTCAGTTCTGCGGTTTTCATAATATAAAAACTATATACCTATTTCCACAAGTTTAACGAAAAATGAACTTTAAAATTGATGAAGTGAACAGACATGACATGTACATCCAAAAAAATAATAAATGTTGGTGCATTGGAAACAATGTTTTTCTATATAACATATAAAATGCCCACATTATAGGTAAGTTTATTCATTAAGCTATTATATAAACATAAAAAAGCATGTCAGTTGCGATATTTGTAAAAACCTATTTTGGCCTGCCCTTGTTCTAGCATTTTCCACAGTGCGGCGGCGCCGTCCGTTTTACCGCCGAGTCCGTCGACAAGCTTCAAATTCAAATTCAAATTTTTTTTATTTATCTATTTATATATATTACATATATATATTTTTATATATATTACATGTATTTTTAAAATTCAAAGCCATCCTAACTAGGCCTCGCCTGTACTAAGGTAGGCTTAATATAAAAAAAAGGTATAGTGGTTTTCGTAACTAGCTGTAATACATTTTTGTATATTATTATGTTACATTTGAGAAGTAAAAAATAGAATAAGAAAGCGTAATAATATTAAATTTAGGTATATACATATAAATATATACATACATATATAAATAAATATATCTTTTATAGATAAATATAAAATAATACTAAATATATATACATATATCTCACAAATCGTGCACTATTTTAATATATATGTTATTAATGTCTCCGTTTCTTGTCGACCCATAGTCAAAAGTGACTTAGTTATGTTTTTCTTTACGCCGTGACTATTCCTAGATTTCAGTCCTGCAGGAAAAACACTATTCATTTTGTTGAACAGTCGAGGAGCAATGTAAGAAAAGTGTTTTTGTGCAAAACTTGTTCTCTTTTTTAGGATTAAGTGCTGTCTGGTTGTTGTTACTCGTGTTCCTTTATGGTGTGTTGAATATAGATAATAATTGTCATGATTATAATAGTAGGACTACCTTAGCGTATATTTGACGAACGTCAAGGACTTTAGATTCATTGTACAAGCTCTCAGAAGAATACCGGAAGGGTTTTTTGTGTATTACTCTTAATAGGGACTTTTGGGCTTTAATTAGAGGATCAAGTGCTTGAAGCGAGGCTCCACCCCAAGCTATGATTCCGTATGCTAGTAAGTTATGGGCCAATGCGAAATATATCGTTCGTACTAAATCTTTGGATACGGCATTTCTTATTAACTTGAATATATGTACAAGTTTTCTCAATTTTGTTGCAGTGCACCTGATATGATCTTCCCACTTCAGTGTATATATAGTCCAGAGTTAATCCTAGGTACTTTATTGTATCTACTCTTTCAATAGTGATCTATACAACAATAAGGACCGTGCCTACATACGGTGAATTAACCGTAGATTTCTACGGCGAAAATACGTGTGTGGACAAGAGGCCTAAAGATTCAACTTCGGCTGAAATTGTGAAAGCTAGTAACCCTCGGCTGCCCTCGAATCGTTCGGATTCTTTCAGTTGCGACAGCATCAATGCCGGCATTGTGCGAAATATTTTTCAATGCTTTCTTTCGCCGATCACCTCATCAATTTATCCCGATTGCAGTGTAGGTAATAATTCCCGCGACAGGTGTTTTACGAGTGTAGAGTGCTCAGAGTCGTAGTGCACGGTCTGCGGAAAGGAGTCGCCTTAGAATTGCAATATTAATTCAACGCGAGCTGAGTGTCGGGCGGGCCGGGAGCGCAGCGGCGGTGCATTTACTTAATGTATCTCCGGCCCCTTCAACTCCTCCGCGTCAGCCGCCGCTGCAAAGCTGCCACTGAAAACTGCCTCAACACGTGCATTACCGAGGTCCGACATACCCCCTTCACCCACTACCCCCTCTTCCTTCCACTCCTGCAAGCGGATACTCGAATCTGCTTTGAGATTGACATCCCGACTGCTAGTAAATGAGCTTGTTGTATTTGCTTTTGGGTTTGGCAGGATATTGTTATGTTAGCTGACGTGACTATGGTAGACAAGGTAATTGGACGTTTCTCCATAGCGAGATTGTGCGCGTGCTGCATTTACCCTTACCAAAACATGCTTGCACAAAAACACCCCTGGCTATCGACAGGCAAATGTAACAGGAATCAACGCCTGTTGCAATGAGCTCACGAGGGAGACAGGAAAGGAAGCGGACGACGAAAGCAACTACTTAAATGAAACCTAGAACTGTCCCTGTCTATCCTAGAACGGGTTAGCCCCAGTTACAGGGTGACAGAATCGTATAAGCATGAGGTGGTTAAGGTTTTGTCATTCCGTTTCTGGTAATTTTGTAAGCAAAAGCAACGGTCTATATAAATTAATTATATTAAATAAAGAAATAAATAAACCCCAAAAGAAATATCCTTTTCTTCTGAAATCAACGCACAAATAGACCGCATCGAAACAAAACCCAACAATTGAAAACGGTATCAATTCGAAGATTGAAAACGATATTAACATCGCAAATAACGTCACTTCTGAAGCCGTTGCTTAGCCGACGTCACTTGTTTTTATTTTATTTTATTTATTTTTTAATTTCAAACCAGTTAATAGGAATTCCTACACTTGGTTATGTCAAAAACTAACAAAAATAACAAGTATAAAATTTAAATATATATTAAGGTATAAAGTATGAAAGTCGGTATTGCATGGTATGAACGTTGAACATCCAAGCGCAGATTTTCTAGGTTATATAGAGGAAACAACATTTTCCAATATTTTCAATCAAAATTCTTACATAATTTCGTAGAATTTTCATGTGGACAATAGTACTAAATAATCAACCAAATATTGGATAATTTCACAAATTATCATACGGGACGATATTTTAAAGAAAAAACACAAATACAAACAAATCAGTAATAATAATAATAGTCAATAGCCAATAGTTGGTTTTTAAAAAACGCAATTGTAAAATAGTCAATAATAAAAAGAATAGGGAATAATAATAGTCAAGTAGGTCAATAAAGCTGCGAATAATTGATATTGTCGAAATCCTGAATGCTATAAATGGGGGTTTTAATCAAAATACCCTGTACCTTTTTCTGAAAGTGAACCTCCCCAAGGCCCCTGATGTGTAATGGACGTTTGTTGTAGAATAAGTAAGATTGGCAGAGAAAGCTATTCCCAACCTTACTCAGTCGCACCTTAAAATGACGCAAGTCCTCTTTATTCCGCGTATTATGCGAATGAATATTTAATTTAGTTAAAGTAGTCTCGATATTTTTTCTCGTATACATGATGTTTTGGTTTATATACGCGGCGTACAAAGTCATGATACCAGATTCGATGAAGTGAAGTACGATGGCCGATTGCCGAATGGAGACAACGGCTCATTCTAACTAGAGGTTGCGGGTCAGCAAAACATCTAATTAAAAAAACCAAAACTAAATTTGCGCAAAGGCACTTTAGTTGTGTAGCTCCTAAACTCTACAATTACTTTCAGGATAAGTTAAAACAATGTAGAAGCTTACGAATGAAAAAGGGAAAACTTACTTTGTGGCTGTTTGAGACCGGTAGGGAAAAGGTAGCTGAAATTATTACACATATCCTCGTTTAAAATGACAAGTTATAAATTTAATTTAATATTACAATTATATATCACTAATTTATTTATTTTATTTATTTTATTAACTAAATGTATACAGCATATTCTTTATATAAAAAAAAACATTTTATAAATTAACATCAATATAGCCATTAATACATTTTAAATTAGCAAAAAATATAAAGTACCCATTTAAAAGATAATAATTTTATAACCTTCTTTTTAAGAAAAAAGGAAAAAGAAGCATTTCTAAATATAAATGTGTAATTACAATAGGGGAATGGAAATGGAAGGGAGGGATTGTTATAACACATACATACGTATACTATTGACATATATATATATATATATATATATATATATATATATATATATATATATATATATATATATATATATATATATATATATATATATATATATATATATATATATATATATATATATATATATATATATATATATATATATATATATATATATATATATATATATATATATATATATATATATATATATATATATATACACATAGACATACATACACACATAAATATATTGTATATAATAAAGTAATAAGTAAATTTAAATTAATTATCGTTCCTGAGCTTTTCTTCGACTGCGTGAAGAAAAGGCTTCCTGTCCAGAGAAAAAATGTCAAGGTCATTAAACCTGTTATTAAAAGAGGTGAGTAACCGTATCATAGTAGAGTTGCTGAAGTGGCTTGAATTGCACCTGGGCACATGAAACAAACGAGAAACTCGGATACTTCTGGGGGGCACTCTCAAGGAAATTCGCTCAGTTAAAGCTGGACAGTCTATTAAACCATGAAGGATGTCATATAGGAAAGACATGTCGGTTATGGTCCGTCTATTATAGAGCAGTGCAACCTTAAAGTAATCCGCTCTTTCCTCATATGTCTCGAAGTTCGAGTGCTCGCGCCAATTTAGGTATCGCAAGAAACGCTTTTGGACGCACTCAACCTTGTTGACAGATGCAGCATACATCGGTGACCATATAGTGGATCCGAAGTCTAAGACACTTCTGACATATGCGTAATACAGTGTTTTTAAGGCGAGGGTGTCACTGAACGGTCTGCATACTCTAAACAAAAATCCTAACATTTTCTTGGCCTTAAGAACTATGTAATCTATGTGGTCGTTGTATGTAAGCTTCGTATCTAAATAAAGTCCGAGGTCGCGTATTAAAGATGTTTTTGGAATGTTTTCGCCATCGATAAGATAGTTATATACAATTGGCCGAGTATTTCTGGTAAAACTGATGGTATTGCACTTTAAGGGATTGAGGAAGAGCTTGTTTTTGTGGCAGTATACCAAGAGTCGGTCTAGATCGCGTTGCATGTTTATGCAATCTATCGTACCTTTAATGGTGGAATAAATTTTTAGATCATCGGCATAAACGATAAATTTAGATGTGTGAAAGCAAGAGGCGATGTCATTAATATAAATATTAAACAATAATGGCCCGAGATGCGAACCTTGCGGTACTCCAGAAGGTACTCTAACAAACTCGGACCTATAACCACCAACAGTGACAGCTTGATGTCGATTGGCCACATAAGACGCAAACCATCTCAACAGATCCCCGTGAATTCCGAACTGTAGTAATTTGGTAATTAGTATGGGGTGATTAACCCTGTCAAAGGCCTTCGAAAAGTCAGTGTACACGGCGTCCGTCTGTAGGCGTTTATCCATGTTTTCCGATATAAAATCGGTAAATAGACTAAGATTAGTTATGACAGAGCGCTTCTTTAAAAAACCGTGTTGATACTCAGAAAGCGAGTTTTTAATTGCAGGATAAAGTTGGTCGTACACAATCTTCTCGAAGACCTTACTCAGAACTGGAAGAATTGAAATTGGGCGATAATTTTCGATACTGTTTCTGGGACCATTTTTATGTATCGGGATAATTAGTGCCTGTTTCCACACGTCAGGGAATATTCCCTCTTGTAGCGATCGCGTAAAGATAATTGTCAGAGGCGGAGATAGAGAAGCGGCGCAGTATAATAAATATAATAATAATAATAAACTCTTTATTTTCACTTAATTAGTAAACAAAAAGGCGAGCTTATTGCCACATGGCAATGTCTTACAACTAACCTAAACACAGTGGTACATGCGCGCATTGTGAAAATAAAGATTATTACATAACATACAGACAAGTGGAAGAATTTAAAACTATAAAAGCCCGAGGAGAGGAAATTGGGAGAGGAACAGGAGAGAAAGGGAAGAACTGGTTACTTCTTAGAAAGGTAGTAATCCTTAAGGTGAGTCTTAAACGATGGTAAAGAAGGCGAGTTTCGAATATTTGCGTGTATGTAACTGTAAATTTATGTAAATATTACAAGTAGGTATATGTATATATGTATATATAAATGAGAATAATATATGTATAATGCTATAATATAAGTAGTATGATATAATATATGAATGATACTATATATTCATGTAAAATATTACCATAGACTTTAATTGCAGTATAAAATTACGTGCGCATTTTATTGTAAAAGAATAAAATCTACCCTAGTACGGGTATTAACCTATAGTTGAGTAGTTTTTAGAACTAATTTTTATACTACTTTCTCTTAAATAAAGTATTAATATTATTATTATTATCATTTCAAAAACATAAAAGTCCAGCAGAGGCGGAGCAGGACCGAAAAACCGACGCGGCTGATTTATTAAATACTGCAGCGTCGCTTAGCAAGAAGTCAATAGTGAGTGCGACACGACGATTTTAGATGCTTGCCACATATGAAAAAGCGGAAAGAGTGAGAGAGATGGGGCAACCACAAGATATACGAAGGTCGCGACGGGGAGTATATAATCTCAAACGAATTTTGTAGATTAAGCTTTTCGGTGTGAGGTGAGGTGTCAACTTGCGGGTTATCTTTGAGTAAATCAGAAGGTATTTATTGAATTGATTGAGAGTTCGATATTGCAAGTTGTAACGCTTCCCGAATAGGTAATATTGACGCGGATGAAGTGACTCGCAGAATGAATGAATTTACGAGGATGTATGGTTAGTATATTACTTGTGCTCCTAGTATCTCGTACTGGACACTGCTCGAGTCTGTGGGGATGCAGACTGATGCTTCTCGATAGGAAAAGGACGGAAAAGGTAACCGAGGAGACGGACTCGTTGAGCGACCTCGTGAGAGGGGTACCGAGTATGCCGTAGCAACCTTGGGTGAGGTGATCACTTGATGATACTTTTTTCGCCGGTTTATATAGGCCGATATATGATGCAATCCAAAATATTCCGAGTGAGAGTATTGTTTCATCGTGCTGATTCATCGCTTCATGAGGTAGCGAAATAGCTGAATTTGTGTCAGTGTATTTCACTGGAAATCAATGCATTTGTTGATTGCATGTGACGGTACTTAAGGGCCGTTACAACTTTATAGCACTAAAATCGGGCGCAAACACAGCGTTACTTCCTGAAAGATTTCGCTAGAGTTGTTGGGCGGGAGTGGCGACGTCGGTGGTCCCCCCAGAGGCCCGCCGATAAAAGCACTATCGCGGCGCCCTCTCCCACGATGCATCAAGATTTCGCGGCTCCTTTGTAGGAACTTAGGTTTAGCGGAATATGGAGACACTTAAAGAAATCAAAGCACTTAGGCGTCGCGTCGCGTCGGCCCGAGTGAAAGATTCGAGTTTATCCGGGGCGGAGGGGCTTAGGCAGGTACAGCGCAAGGCGCGGCGGGCGGACCCGAAAGCCAAACGACGTCGCATAAATTGAAAAGTTTTCAAAGTTTTCCGTTTGGCGCGCTTTTTAAGTGCGACGATGTTTCGCGCGCGCTTTCACCCGCGTCAGAGCGAGAGGAGGGCGGGCGCCCGACACGTCCGACCCCCACCCCCCCCCCCCCCTCCCCCCACCCGACGACTTTTTACATATCAGTCGGTAATGGAAAACACGCCTAAAGTGGAGCACTTTTAATGGATTCGAGATCGCAAGTCGCGCCCAATCCTACGCCGACTTTCCCCACCCGAAAGGCACTCCAACTCGCCTAATGTCACTTGCTGTATCACTTTTACGGATACGCCAATTGAACTTTTAAAACCTGCAGATGACAGTGGTCTCGTGATTTGTTGTGACGATTCACAACAGCATTTTGTCACGACTAAAACCACCACTGAAATGCAAATGAGCATTAAAGGAACAATACCACAAAATTTGTTTATTATTGAAAATTGTATATTTGCTGCAGCAGAAAAACACATTAAATAGGTTTTAAGAAATACAACTGTGTTAAAAATAATATAAAACGAATTTACCGCGTGAAGTTTGTAACACCCGACGTTTCGGCGATGTTGCAGCTGCCGTTGTTCAGGGTAGGCTGAAGTGCAAAGGCAAAATGCTTTATCACAGCATTGAAGAAATGGCTTATCGAAGAAAGCTTGTACAAGTTAAATGAATATTTCTCCTAATACAATATTGTGGGCATGCATTTTTACAATAATTCGAGTAGGAAGATTACGCATGTTAAATTATATAGATTTCCTATTTATATGCGGATTTTTGATTATTCCTCGATTTTTTATTATTCTTTTATTTTTTACATCATTGGTGAATTTTTTTATTTATTTTTTCTACTGTTACTGCTACTTATTTAATCCGGTATATTTCGATATAATTTTTGGAACTATGACTGCCATCTACACGTTGCGTTTTGTAGTAAAATCCCGGCTGCCAAATCGTAGTACTTCATTGAGCAATCTAATACGCTATATAAGCAATGTTATTACTTATTGAAACCAAATACCAAATACCAAAATAAAAATTTACATATTTATGTAAATAGTATTAAAATAATAAGACCTATGATTTTAAAATTCGTTTGTTAACCCTTCAGGCCTCGCGACTCGCGGTTAACCCTCAGTTTGACTGCGATATCGCAGTCGCGGGGCCTGAAGGGTTAATATTATAAAACGTTATACCGTTTAGAGCGCCATACAGAGTGCGCCGCCATACTATTATACTAAGAAAGTCACCATATTGAAGATGATAAAACATGGTTAATCAATTTTTTGAATTATGAGTGCCGTCTAGACTTTGCGTTTCGTATGGGAGCTAATAGGCCCTATTGGAGTTGGCCACGAAGAACCATTTGTTCAGAGTCGGTCACACTCACGGGTCAACACCCATCCGGCGGCCTCCACGCATTGAGTGCGGGCCCGGGCAGGACTCTGGCCTGAGGGCTAGTTTCCCCCAGGAGTCAATCTTCTGGAGTTCCTGGACGGTTTGCGCATCGTGCGGCGTCAGCCAATCGATTGTGCTTTCTAACTAACGGTCGGAGGAGTCTGGAAACAGTACTGTCTTCTATAGATCGGGTGTAGTTGTTCACCTTACGGCGACTGCTCTTGAAACGACCATTGGCTACCCGCGCAAGCGACCTCAAACTCGTAACCAGTCGGAAGACCGGAGTAATCTGGCTGCAACTGGTAGTAAGGGCGCGAGTGTCGGCCCCATGGGTATCTTACCTGACTATCTCGCTGTAAGGCGTTGGCTTCTTACGGGCATGTGGCGGTGGACTGCTTTGTCCTAATTCTTCCGCGCTCACCTCACGGGAGACTGAACGATCGGTGACGCATTCGCCCGTTGTTGTTGCTCTAGTTTTGCGTTTCGTAGTATAACACTGCCTGCCAAATCTTAGTACTGCGTTGAGCAATCTAATACGCTATATAATCAATGAACCATCAACAGCGTCTTCGTGTCTAAGTGGTTTCGCTGGTGGGAAAATTGCCGACGGCCGATCTTTTCTCTCTTCTTTTGAGAAATGTGAGTGTGTGGTTTGGCGTTAGTCTCCAGTGGACGGTGGCACTGCCTCGGCATAGTGGACTGCTCTGAGGGGCGCTGAGGAGTGCCGCGTCCCAACTCGGCCCGAGTAAGTGAGAATATAAAATGGGGCCAGAAGATGGAAGAGGAAATAACGCGGGCCGCGTCACGGACTGAAAGCCATTAGTATAGAAGCAAACTCGCTCCTCGATACACTGTGCTTTTGTGCGGAAGGGTGAGGGGCGAAGGGGGCACTAAGATGCAGGGGGGTGGGGGAGGGGGCCGCCTCTACTCACTTACGACTCGCGCCCGAATGCCAACTGATGCCGAGCGTGCTCTACGCAGGAACACTGACCGAAATGCTTTGCAAAATACTCCGACAACAGTATTATTATAGAGTGACTTCGAAAGAATTCTTCTAAAACATACTCACCTAATATTTAGTATAAGTAATACCATTGACTATATAGGGTACACGATTTCTCAATGTAAAAAAGCTTACCTACTATAAGATTAACGACTTCTTGAATTATATGTTAATATACCGTACATATTTGATGTTAATATACCTTACATATTTTCAGATTCACTCGCTACGTAAATTACCTATATTCTTTTATATTCGATATCAATTCTATTTTTCATATATGCCTATCTACAAATCGATTCCATCCGAAAGAAACAGAGAAAAATAAGAATAAAGATAAAAATATTAATATGACAATAATACCTAATATTTGAAAAAACCGGTTGTGTCACCCCAAGAGTAGCAAGCAGCACAAGCAAGCAGGCAAGCGGACAACACCATCCTCCCGCGCCAAACCCCTCACCCCCCTTCCCTCCTAACGGCCGTGGTTTCGGCCGTACAACGCGTCTGTGCGATATCCCGCCTCGTGACTATGCTGTCTGACGGGGATATCAAGTGGGTTACTGGTGGATCATTTGGTTGCTTGTGCAAAGGGGGAGCTAATGGGCCCATGATGAGGTGGCCACGATGACCCATGTGTTCAGGGTTGGTCACACTCACGGGTCAACACCCATCCGATGGCCTCCACGCATGGGGTGCGAGCCTGGGTAGGACACTGGGTCAACCAGTCTCCCCTGGGAATCAAACCTCTGGCGCTCCTGGACGGTCTGCGCACCGAGCGGCGCAAGCCAATCGACTGTGCTCTCCGACTAACAATCGGGGGAGTCTGGGAACTGTATTGTTTCCTATAAAGCGGGGGTGGTTGTCTACCTTACGGCGACTGCTCTTGAAATGACCATTGGCCATCCGATCCCGGTTCAGAGTCGGGCAAAGGACGCCTTGGTCCGCGATAGATTCGGTGCACACCGTTTCACCGCTTGGTAAGGGAGAGGACCGCGCAAGCGACCTCGAACTCGGAACCAATCGAGAGACCGGAGAAATCTGGTCACAATTGGAAGCAAGGGCGCGAGGGTCGGCCCGCCAGGTAACACTGGCTATCTCGCGGTAAGGCGTTGGCTTCTTGCGGGTTGTGACGTAGCTGGACGTTGGATTTGTTTCTGTCCAAAGTCTTCTACGTTCACTGCAGGGCGACAGAACGAGAAAATCGTTAAAACGTCCTGTGGTGACGGGCTCGCCCGTTGTAGTTGACACCGCAAGTTGCTTGTGCAAAGGTTAGTTGACAGTGGAAGTCAGTGGAAGTTGACGTCATCCCGTAAAAATAGACCCATCAATCCATTATCTAACTTTTTCAATGACTTTCTGTTTCAGGTAAATCTGACCACAATGATTCGACTGCCAATGAAACCCTGGGTTCGACAAATTCATCAGAACATTGGTTTACTCCTCTCACACAAAAACGTTTACAAAAACGAGTATCTCAAACCACTATTCTGACTTCTTAGCTACATTCTCAGGACTAAACCTACACACACTGTTTATTAGTAAAACCATGCTCAAGCCCACACTTAGGTACATCAAAACTTCACCTTTTGCCCGGATAAAATACGCAATGACAGAGTTGAATGGAGGTGTGGAGGTGTAGCAATTTATTCAAGAAGTAATCTCAAATACAAAGTACATTTATAACCAGTTGGTTTGTTTAGAAGTGTTAAAGTTAGAACCAATTTAGAAGACGCTTGAACGATTTAGAAGATTGAGAGAATCGTTCTGTCATCCCGAGTGTCATAAGGTACCTAAACTGTCCAAATATCAAATAAAAATTTCTCTAAATGTAAATAAATTAAGATAAATGTATCATGTTCAGTATCAAATGAAAGGTCTGATTGAGTAGGTATAGTCCGAAAACATAGGGGAGAGTTGCTATGAATGGACCACTTAACTTTACGACCTCATATCTTGAAATATATGATTTTTTAAAAAACAAAATATTAGGTACTTTGTTTCTATCTGTTAAGATCTAAACTTTTGATATTTTAAGTTACGTACGATTTAGAAGAATGGTTTTCCAAATAAATGAAAAAAAAGTCATTTTGAAGCTGTTGCCTTTATTGGACCACCGTCGCTCTCATTGGACCACTAAGTGGTAAAATAAATATAAAAAAATCACGGACGTAGGTAACTCGAAATAAATGCTCACATATAGAAACACAATAAATTTGTTTCCACCTTTACACTAGTACATGCTGACAGACATGACTAGAATGATACTCGAATTGATCAGATCAATCCAATTTTTAGTTTTTTGACCGCCGTGAACACTGACACTCACGTCTCTTCTCGCAGCGAGTCGCAGCGTCACTGAGGTTATGGAGGGGGGGGGGGGCGACTGAGACGCGAGCGGCTTGTCTCGACTTGTTTTGGTGTTGCTAGCTGTCATAGTTACCGAAATACTATAGTGGTCCAATGAAAGCGCTGGTCCAATGATTGCTACTCTTCCCTATATGTATCTAAAATACAATAGCTCAGATTTTGTACCGGCAGTCGTGTTTTTAATATTTTTAAATGATTGTTGTTGTATAATTTTAGTAGTGCTTGTAATATTATAGTGTATTATAATTAAGTAGATTTTATTTTGTCAAGAGGAAACTTCTCTTCTCACGAAATGAGATGTAACTCATAAATAACTATTTTGTGCTCTGTAAGTGTGAACGAAACGGAGTATAGGAGCGGCCCGCGCAGCCGGATGGGCAAAAAGCCTTTTTAGGGGGAGCTTCGCGCAAAAAAGGCAAGAGCACTTTTAGAATCTCCGCCGTGGATTATTTAACGAGACAAGTTTATAAATTTATTCAACGACTACTTTGCGTCTCAGTTGCCACTTGTCTTTTTCACTTCCGCTCCTCGACGCCGGCACTTCTCACTCATCGCCAGTAGGACTCCTCGGCGTCAATCCTCCGCTTCCGCTTCGTACTTATTTAAAAGCGTGATAACTGAAACATTACTAAACCAATGATAAGTCATATCTATATATTGTATAGTAATATAATTAATGCGTATATACACTTAGCATAGGCGCCGCCAGGATTACTTTCAGGGAGGTGCATCTGCATCTACACACTATACTATTAACTAATAAAATAAAAAAGAGTAAAGGAGGACACTAAATTTAATGACAAGGTGATGAACAAATTCGGGCGGCAACCTAGACGCTTACGTTTTTATCCAAACAATAACTTTTTTTTTTTAAAACAATCGTATATTTATTTCGATCGGAGACATTGACATATAACTACTAGACCCCGTGACCAGAATGCGTCAGTCGAACAGAAAGAGACAGCAGCATACTATAGTACCCCCTCCATCCTTGTCCAATGTCCAGTCGTGCATTCACGGAGGCACGTACATATATCACTATGATAACGCATATATATCACTATGGCAACGCGTCGACGCCATAAGTCTGATATGCTATGGATAAACGCGCATGCGCAACTAGGTATACAAGGATAGAGGAGGGCCCCACATGCCCCTATCTCTTTCTATTCGGTGAACCCATTCACGCACAGCCCGCCTTCGCACTCCCGTTCTCTATTTTATTACCTCTAGATCGGGGAACACGGTCGATCCAATACCGCTCTCGGATTAATTATACATGCAGTGTGAAAATAAATGAAATATATAATACTAGTTGTCCCGTGTCCACTTCTTTGGGCGGTAAAACTTTTTACTTGTGATGAAATTATGAGTGTGGTTCGGTTAGTACTGAGTGCTATGATTTATTTCCTGAGTGCCAAAAGAAGGGTTATATTTTTACTGTTCATATATGTATGTATTTGCATGCCAATTTGACTATATTACCGTTATTAGTGAGTGTCTTCTTTTGAGTGTCTTATCTCTTTAACCATTTATGCAGTAAAAGGGAAATTATATGCAGTAAAAGGGAAAAGTCTTTTGTTTTAAACACTTGAGACGATAAATTTACTTATTTTGATAAGAATTCATATTGTTGATAATATGACCAATAAACATGACCTAACGATTTAAATATTTTTTTTACTTTAAAAAACTACTTTTTGTGACTTAAATCGCGTTCGCGATCATCGTTCAGTAAACACGAATCCATCGCTATGGAGTGGACAGAGGAGAAATGTCTAGCTCTAATCGAGGAGTATAGAAATTATACAGTGCTGTGGGATCCGGAGGATGAGAAATTTAAAAATACATGTTGGCGGCGACATGTTCGCTCAATGTTCGAATGAAAACTGCGGAGCGCTCGTTGTTCTTGAGTTGATGCGCGCACCGTCTCCATTTGAGCATTTGCAGATGCGCGGAGCAGAGTTGATGCGCGAACGTAATGGATACACACGTTTACAACACTGCTGTGCCGGTTACTGTTGATTCTGAGAAATCTTGCCGGGAAAGACTTGGGGTGACACAACCGATTTTTTTCCTGTAAAGGTGGGTACTGACCAACGTTACGAGGTGTAATGTAACATGTTACACAGCGAGCATTCGTGCAGTCAGTACGTCGTGTTACGGGGAAACCAGCGAGCAACGAGCCGCTCGTTGCTCGCTTTGAGTGCTCCACCCGCCTGTCGGTTTTTTGGCGAATCCTTTGACTGTTACGCGGTTCAGTCAGTACACTGTTGCAAGTCGTCACGAGCGCACGCGCTGCGTCGCACGTCGCGCGCGAGTCTTTCCTCTCGTAATTATTTCATTTATTACTTGAAACATGGAGTGGAACAAAGAAAAAACTCTGTATTTTATAGAAAAATACACAGAAGAATCATTGTTGTGGAACCCAGCTCATCCAGAGCATTATAACAAATTAAAGAAAGAAGACGCTTGGGATAGATTGGCTTCGTTACTCGACAGCGAAAGAGAAACGTGTAAAAAGAAAATGACAAGTTTACTGGCATCATTGAGGAGGGAAAAACAAAAAATTAAACAATCAACTGGTACAGGAAAAGGTATGTAATTATTTATTAAGTTTTATTAAGATTTTTTGGTGGCGTGACCGTTTTGCAATATTAACTCTGTATTAACGGTTAATCCCGGGTTAGTGCGGGTGGTACAAGTGAGAGATACAATTTGGTTTTATATTTAAATATAATTTTACAATTATTTTGCTAGCATAGATTACGATTGCTAATTTCAACTTAAATTTCAGGTGCAGAAGAAGTGTACCATAGTACTTGGTTTGCATACAAAGCTATGATATTTCTACTGGATAGAAATACACCTCTTGCCACAACTGATACTGTAAGTCCATTTTAAGCATAATTTTCTTGCCAGCTTACAGACCCTTGCTGAATGCAGTATTCAGCAACTTCATTACGAATATTGTGAGCAGATCTTGTAGCCCTTCGCGGTCTTATTTGCAAGGGTAACATACTAGTCAGATCATTATTACATTCTCTCCAGTTTCCTAATATGACCTGGCCGTTCGATTCTTCGTCAAAGCTACCTGCAGGGGTATATACATGAGCATTATTACCTTTCCTTAAAAAATTGTGAAGGCATGTTATTGCTGTTACCACAGATGTCGCGGTTTTCGGTTCTAACAACATTGGTTTCCGCAAAACTCTAAACACTGCAGATAATATACCGAACACATTTTCCACCACTCTACGAGCTCTGCAAAGTCGGTAGTTATATATTCTTTCTTTAGAACCACGTTCATGATATCCTGCATATACTTTCAACATATTTTCGGAAAGAGCAAAAGCTTCATCGCCAACAAAGTAAAATGGAATTTCTTCTGTTCTTGCTGGCAACGCAGTGGGTTGAGGGATGTTTAGTGCATTATTTTTTAGTTTTTCGTTTAATTCACAGTTGTTGAAAACCCCTCCATCAGATATTCTTCCTTGACATCCAATGTTTACATACAAAAAGTTATATTTCGCGTCAACAACTGCCAGTAATACGATGCTGAAGAAACCCTTGTAATTATAAAATTCACTTCCACTGTTGATCGGTGACTGCAGTACAATATGTTTACCGTCGATTGCGCCTAAGCAATGTGGAAAATTCCACAAAGTATCATAGTCATTTGCTACAACCAGCCATTGCTCCGGTGTTTCTGGCATCTGAAATAACGATTTATATTTATTTTCAGCTACGTGAACGTGAAGGTGCTTCAGAACAACCGCCTGATGATTGCCCTCCGCCTGCCAACAAAAGCGACAATGATTGCCCTCCGCCTGCCAAAAAAAGCGACAATGATTGCCCTCGGCCTCCAAAAAGGAAGAAAGCATTAGCCCCAACCCCGGAAGAGATAATGGCATCTACTTTCGATATTTTAAAAAAGAAAACCGAGCAAACGGAGTCAACTTCGCACAAACTTGACGGATGTGAAGCCTATGGTATTTATTTGGCAAATAAATTAAGATCTTATTCAAAGTCAACAAAAATGCATGTGCAGCATTACATATCAAATATATTGTTTAGTGCTGATCGCGGTGAGTATAACTATGTTGGCATGACTATCTGCAATTCTTCACAAGGATACTCTACACGACCAACAACTTCAAGAGCCTCATCGATGCCACAGCAAAGCCCTGAAACACCTGCATCAAATACGTCCGATCAAAATGACTATGGGTCACCAGCTATGAGTGAACAATTTCTATCAGAATTTGGTGATTTAATTAATTAATTTGATGTGTAATGACTACTTTTTCTGAAATAATTAAAACAGTACATACCTTTACATATTCTTTTAATGCTCCAATAAGGGCTTCGCTGACCTCTTTCACTATACATAAATCCTATTCGTTGCTTTGATATCTTGAAAAGATATTGCATACTAGTATAGGAATCTCCTGTAGCATAAAAACGAAGCGTTAGTGCTAATCGTTCCGTGACACTGATTGCTTTTCTATAATTTGTATCTTTTTAAAGTACTTTTGGTCCAATTAAATTCAAGAGTTCTTCAAAATCGATCGGAGACATGCGTACAAAGTTTTTATACTGTCCAGTAATCATTTGGTTTTTTAATATTGCTATCAATGACAAACCACCACATACGCCTCTGTTTTTAAATAAGTTTGATGTCCAGTAACGTTTTTTCTTCTTCTTAATTTGGATGAAACAATAATTAAGTAGAATCAAAGATACCAACACGTCCTCACTGTCGGCCATCTTGAGTGAACTGGCGGCGAAAGCGGAGCACAGAGTTTTGACGAGCATGTTACGCCGATTTTAGAACACAGCGAACATGCTCGATGCGAACATGCTCGTATGCGAATGTTACATTACACCTCGTAACGTTGGTCAGTACCCACCTTAAGAATTCACCAAATGTCTGTGAAGTGAAACAGTAGAGATACATACAATGGTCACTAACGATGAATAAGAATAAGAATAAGAATAATTTATTTTCAAAAATCCGATCTGGGTATAGAAATTACATATCTAGTGGTATTTCTACAAGTAAAATTACATATCAAATTACTCATAAAATTATAAAAAAAGTCTATAAAATCTAATAATTGAAAAAAAAAATAGAAATTCAAAAATTCAATAACAAAGACATAAAAACTAGAAAAATAAAAAACAACAGAAATAATGAGAAAACATAGAAAATCAGCAATTCAATAACAAATATATATATAAAAACTAGAAAAATAGAAAGCATCCAAAGAGTTCTACATAAACTACATTTAATAAGGATCAAACTATCGATCAAAAATCAAGAAATAGAAAAATGTATCGACTCTCCAAAGAACAAAAAATCAACTGGTCTCGATGACATACCTGTTAGTGTAATTAAAATCCATAAACGTGTACTGGCACCCTGTCTAACATATCTTTACAATTTAAGCTTTTCAGAGGGAGTATTTCCAGATTGTTATAAATTAGCCAATATTACACCGATATATAAAAAAGGGCGATCCCACGAGCGTAGAAAATTATCGATCCGTAGCCCTACTGAGTAATTTCTCAAAAATTTTGGAGAAGGTCATCGAAAAACGACTAAATGGTTTCCTTGGAAAATTTGGGGTCATTTCAGACAGTCAATATGGATTTCGGACAAAAAAAATCGACACAGGATGCCGTGCTGTCTGCATGTCTCATGATTGAGAATAGTCCAAACAAGAAGATGCTTTCAGCAGGACTGTTCTGCGATCTAAGCAAAGCATTCGACCGTATAAACATCAATACCTTGGTAGACAAGCTAAACAACTACGGAATTAGAGGAGTGGCTAATTCACTCATTAAATCGTACCTACAAAATAGGCAGCAAGTGGTGGAGATTAAAATAATTGATGTAATTGAGGAAAAGGCTGAGCAATCGAGATGTGAAATAGTAAACATCGGTGATGACTTTGAGTAGTCCGTGGACGCTATGAAGAGCAGCCGAACTGAACCGACTGTTACTTCTTAGCGCCAAAATATACAACACTACCCATAAAATGCATTATCCAGCCCTGCTGGAAGCCAAATTCGTTGGCATGCATGCAGCGCCTACTTGGATATGAAGTCTCGAAAGCTCTTTATTGCGACCCGCATAAACTTGTATAAATAACTTCAATTGTTTGCCGCCGTATTGTGAACTTTAATTACAATTTGAATTAATTTTGTAATTAAAACGGAAACTTGGGCGGCCGGAGAGTGGGCGGCGGTGAAAGAGATGGGGGGGAGGAAAAGAGAGAGAGGTAGAGGAGGGGGCGGAGTCCATGTTGGCGTGCAGCTTTCCTGCTAACCACTTTTAATTACATCCAGTGATTTGTGTCGCCAATTATCCGTTATTATGAAAAGCCTTTTTCCGCGAGCGATTAATCGCCCAGTTTCTCCTTCGACTTTAATCGCGCCTTTTCAAGTGCTTCAACGTTAGATAAATAATTTAATTCATTTTATTTTGATTACTTGATATTAGTTAGAATAAAACGGCTGAATGAATATTTAATCTAAGACTATCGGCGTTTGTCGGACATTCTAAATACGACAAAAGCACCCAAATGAGTATCTTAGACATCAAGCTTCTATTATAAAAGCTTTGTTTTGTTCTGTTTGTTTTTTTTTTTTGGGTATCTGCTCTTTATTCTGAAATTTCACAATGGGCGGGTTTATTATCATACGACAATCTCTTACAACCAACCCTAATATCAAGTGTTTATATGTATAACATGTGCGTGTAACATGTCCTATGTGTAAAAGTATAGGGAGCTAATGGGCCCTGTTGCAGTTAGGCCTATCCGGCGGCCTCCGCGCAGAAGTGCGAGCCAGTTTCCTCTAAGAGTCAACCTTCAGGCGCTATTGGACTGTTTGCGCACCGTGCAGCGTTAGATAATCGATTGTGCATTCTGACCGACAGCCGGGGGAGTCTGGAAACAGTGCTGTCTCCTATAGAGAGAGGGTAGTTGTTCACCTACCGGCAATTGCTTTTTACGGAAAGGACTAACCGGCTACCCGATACCGTGTGAAGAGCTGGGCAAAGGATGCCGTGATCAGCGATAGATTCGGTAGACACCGTATCACCGCTACGTAAGGGAGAGGACCGCGCAAGCGACCTCGATCCTGTAACCAGTCAAGAGGCAGGAGGTATCATGAAAGTTAATTCCAGACGGAGATATCCTTCCAAACTGGTAGTAAAGGGGATAGTCTATCCACTGGGTAGGTACATTTCCCGGTGCCTCGCCGTAAGGCGTTGGCCTCTGACGGGCAGGTGGAGTAACTAGGCAGTGGATTGTTTTTCGTCCCAAGTCTTCTGCGCTCACCTCGCGGGAGACAGAACGATCTAATATCGTTAAAACTTTCTGAGATGACGGGTTCGACCGTTGTAGTTGACAGCTGTAGTTGTATGTTTTGTTATTTGCATTAGATGGACAGAATCGACATGTAAATCCGTTAGTTCGATCCTAACGGAAAATAGTGACCCTGCCGGGAATCAAACCAGAGACCTTCCAATGTGAGATCAGTCGACCTAACCACTAAGCCACCGGGCCACGTAGCACATAGATTCAGTCTTCAATAAGGCTTACAGCACCCTCGGTTTTATTATGACAGTGTGTAGACCTCTTAAAAATATACATTCTTGGAAGACAGTTTATGTCGCATACGTACGTAGCCTGCTTGAATTCGTTTCTAACAGTTACGTCACCTAAATTTCATCTAATTTTCTTCGGCTTGCCATACACCGAAAAACTGCAACGACACAGTTTAGAAACATTGGATGACCGGCGAGTTGCATCATATATGTCACTTTTATATAAAGCATTATAGTTCATTCTGGGTTGGACACTACAATATCCTGAGTAGGGCGAGCATACTAACACCCTCCCGACTCAGGCGCGATCCATTTAGTTTTGAAATCCCTAGGTGTAGCACAAATTATGGTGCCAATTCGTAATTGGCGCGTGCTACGCATGCATACATTGTAGACTTTAACGAAATTAATTTATTCAACTAGGACAGAAGTGTGTTAGCATTTTTCATGCGTAAATCAAGAACTTGGTAGTTTTTGAGGTGATTTTGGTTGGTTTAGCTTCTTGTGACTTCAGTCATCGTAATCACCATATATACTGTCTCTCTAATAAAATTGACCTCGATTGAGTCATCTAAACTCCATACACCCAAAAATCAGTTTCACCTATGAAGTAGAGAAGGACGGCTCCTTACCATTTTTGGATGTCAAAGTGACGAGGAGAAGTGACAATACTCTCGGACATACGGTATATCGGAAGCCCACACATACGGACAGATATTTGCATGCAAGCTCACACCATCATCCCTACCATCTACGTTCAGTGCAAACGTCGCTCGTGAATCGAGCACGCGATCTATGCGACACTGAGCATTTTCCGAAGGAGATGGAACATGTCAATGATGTCCTTAGGAAAAATGGATACGGAAAATATCACGAGACACGCACACGATCTAATACGGACGAAACTCAAAAACCGAGCAGATCAAGAGCATTCTTACCATACGTCAAGGGCGTGACAGATCGAATAAGTAAGATGCTAAACAGATTCGATATAAAAACGATCTTCAAACCGACCCAAAATATAGCTCGATTTTTGAGGCCTGTAAAGGATGTAATACCACTGCAAACCCCGGGTGTGTATAAAGTCGAATGCAGCTGCGGTCTAGCCTACGTTGGACAAACGAAACGGCCCATAGCCACGCGACTGATAGAACACATCAAAGCTGTTAAAAATGTTCAGCGAGAAAAATCGGCGATCTGCGAACATATATTGGATAGCGGAAGTAACCACTGGATGCAGTTTCAAAATCCCATTGTTCTATCCAAGGAACAATTCTACTTTCCTCGCATGATCCGGGAAGCCATTGAAATAAGAAGAACTCCGAACTTCAATAGAGATGACGGCTACAAACTCTCTTCTACGTGGAACCCTCTTCTTAAAATGTTCCCGCCGCCGAACGCCGAAAGCAAAGACGTAAAACAGGATACAGTGAGTGTTGTGTGCAAGACGGATTTTAAAAATTCCCGCGCTCCGAGCCCGGCCCCCCACCACCGTTATAACCTACGCAGTGGCGGCAGCGGTTTGCGGCTACCCGCAAAACAACGGACTGACAGCTCTTCAGTTTACCCTAGACAACGGCGGCTGCAACGTCACCGAAACGTCGGGTCCTACAAATTTCACGCGGTAAATTCGTTTTCTATCCCTTTAATTGGCTCTCTGTTATGTTACTCCGGCTTTGTTAAATTATAATTAGCTGTTGGTTTTCCTGAAAATAAATAAATAAATAAATAAATTTATTTGAAGTCTATTGGATAATAAATATTAAATTGGATAATTCACTACAAAAACAGCGGATTTCGAAAGCGCGACTCCTAGATGACGCGCGGAGACTCAATTTTGAAGTAATATTACACCAATTATTATTACTAGGTAAGAAGGTAGGCGTCGACCTAAAACCCGAGTGCCTAAATTTGGAACAACGCTCTTAATGAGATCCGTAAAAAGCTGGAGATTATAAGTCAGATTGAATTGAGTTAGTGTCCCGCATTCCTAAATACACATACGACCTGCAGATACACACACACACACACACACACACATACGCTCTCCATACACAAACATGCGCCTACACCTATTATCTAACACCCACATTATACACAGACATAGAGAACTTACTTATAAATTAAAATTATTTTCGGTTTTCTTTGTATTATGTGGCATATTTTGTATTCCTTTTAAAAAATGAAGTAAATAACTTTAAACATCATTGGCTTTGCTATTGTTATAATAATTTTTGTATTTAATTACGAGTATTTGCTGTGCTGTAAGTTTTTAATAAAATAAAGATAAAAAACAAATGTTTGTATTGAATTACTTTTCATTGCATTGATTATTGCATTTCAATTCTCTCGAGCGAATACAATAACAAGACAAACTTACGTGTTACATGTTACACACATACATATAAACACTTCATAGTATTGTTGGTTGTAAGAGATTTTTGTATGATAATAAACCAACCCATTGTGAAATTTCACAAACCAACAAATATTTTTTTTCTGCGGGACCGAAGCGCGCGACGTGTCGGCGTTGTAACAGTCGTCGTTGTCGGTTGAAACATCGACGAAACGTCGGGTGCTTCAAAATTCACGTACTAAAATCTGTTTTAGTCTTATTTATAACGATTAGCGAATATTGAAATTTACGCGTATTTATCTGTATTTTCAGTCGACATCGAACATGCATAGGTAAACCGTATCGACGCTATATGTATAAGCCGGCAAGCATGCGGAAACTTTACACGAACGCGCATAATTGACTTTAATTAAAAATGCCTTCTTAACTTTGCTGAAGTAATAACGAGGATAGGGGCTGTTCTGTTCGGGTCCACCCCCCGCCGCCCGCTCCCCCGCCTTGGCCTACCTTCCCCTACTCCTCATCAGCTCCGCTCTGCAGGGAATAAATAATTGCAGCACTAATTACGCCGCGGTTGTCCATTGCGTCCGCTGATATTACACTCTCGGATGGACGGAGCGACTAATACCGCGTTAATTAAATACTCGCGTCTCGCGGCAGCAACACGCCTTCGGCACCCCTTCGAAATTGACATCGAAGCGAGCTACGTCACGAGTACTAACGGCTCGCATATGACCGCCATATGTCTGCTACTCCGCCGACGCAGATGTTCAACGTTAGAGAAATTCGCCAACCTTCGCGCGCGCGTAACGTCAACCAAGGGCGTCCGCCGAGACGTATCCCTCTGCTCACTTCCCTCGCACTTTATCCCCGCATCACCCTGTCGCTCGAGAGTGCGTCTACTGTTCTCTCGTTATACTGTACATTTGGCGAGCCTTCACCTATTCACAATAAACGCACATTTCGAAGAATATTCCAGATGACTAACCGTAATGGAACGATATTTCTTATATTAAACATAAATTAAATATAAGGAACCACACAGTTTCATATCTAACTAGGTTGGTAGTATACCAACAGAGTAAAATAAGATGTTAAAAACATTATTCGACAGTTTTTTCGGTATTTTCCCTTCCATTTTCAAAGATCCAGTGCATTAAAAATCTATTGAAGACATTTATATTTTCATTGGATTTTATATAAAAGGTAGTGAAATAAAAACCTTTGGATCCTGAAATAGCTAGTGGTTTAGACCAAACTTTGATGACCTGTTAGATATAGAGTATGTTACAGTTGTAGAAGCTGTGCTAACTTTGTTTTTCTGCGTAAATGACATGTTTTATACCAAAAAAAATGATCTGGGTTGTTCAATATATTGATTTATATCCAATACATTATATTCTGCAAAAAGGTAGTTTTAGGAATACCGAAAGGCTTTGAAATATATTTATTATTTTTATTTTATTTACGAATTAATGTCTATAAAACATTTATTTTGGCTACAAAAATAACAGGAACCGAATAGCAAAACTGTAACCTTATGCTTTTTCGATGCTGTCATCCAACCGCGAGGCTCTAATAATACAATAAATTATTTGAACGTCGTAGTAAAATGCCTATAAAACTAAATTGCCTTAAAATATGGTCAAAAAAAATATCAATTTAATTATTAAATCGACATTAAAATTAAGCATAACTTTCCGTTAAATAGATTTAGACAAATAGAATAGACTCAAAACTCAAAGAAATAGAAAAAGAAAGTTATGGGAAAAATACAAAGGGGAAAGAGAAAAAGAAAAAAAAATCATGAGCAAAATATCAAAAAGTCAATAATATGAATATATAGTCATATATATTACCTAATCAAGATAAATAGAATAGATTGTCAAAACATCAAATAAAAACAAATATTTAAGATTTTATAAATAATCTTTTTTATTTTTTTTATTTTTTGGCATTAAAGTTCAGTGATTTCTCTTATTTCTTTAATAGTTGAGGGTCTAGTATTGATGGTGTAGCCAATGACAGTTGGTTTGCCAGTTTTGGCACGTGCGTATCTAAAACAGAAGGTTTTTGGCTTTATTTTATGAACTGTCCGATACTATACTCCACATGAGATTTATAAATTGTATAATTAGTGAATGTGAGATTGGGAGTTTTATTTCAATTAGAGTAACTCACACAACGATTTTGTGTTTTCAGAGGTTTGATTTACCCGATGAGACATTTTTTGTTGATTTCTTGGTATTAAAAGCTGACATAGTGTTATACGTGTATGCATAGGTGTATGCTTCCTAAAGTGATTGAAGCCTAGAACTTGGTCATTTTTTTCGACTCCCTGTTAAACTTCAAGGAACACTCATAGGGTTTATGATACGGCAATCCAAACACTTCAATAATATTCGGATTATGTCCATGCTACTGAATTGTTAGAAGTCGCATACATTGAAGTCCATACATAACTGAATTGTTAGAAGTCGCATGGAAACGAATGCAGCTCGTTTGGAATCCGCATGAATATATCTATATCTTCATGCTGGAAAAGGCGCAGAAGTGTTTTTTCAAGCCGTACATATATTATCCATTTTTGTATCCGACTGCATTTATCACAGGCATGGTTGGCCATAATTCTCTCTTTCTCAGAAGAGACATTCTGAATATGTCCTATATTTTTAATCTGATTCGAGGTAAAACAAATAATTGTAGCTCACTATTTTTATAGCGAAGGTGACTATTAGTTATCATTGTGCCATTAATCTCGTGCCTATTAATTATCATTGTGCTCGATCGTATTATTTTTTCGCGGAGCAGTTCTCGTGCACTAACATTACGAGGTCGAAGTTGTTGGAGCGCGCTTTGCGGCGCTTAAATGACATAACTCGATGGCACCAGATTTCGATTTTTTATCGCCAACCCTCATCTGTTTAAATTACAGGCAATTAATTATTTACTCTCAGATGATTACACAATATGCTAGTATTTTACGCGACATTCTATTTGTTTAGTTACCTACTAGTTGATATCTTTATTAATGTTACTTTTAATGCATTGGTTTTTCTGTAATGTTCATTAGTAATAAGTGAATAAACCAATAAATAAATAAATTATGATGTACAAATTGTTTGCGGGGAACGCATTAGATCCACTCTGTAACGTTAGTCATATAACTTGATATGCATATAAATTACAGAGAAATTGATGCAACAAATTGTGCTGAAGAGACAAAAAATCCTACATATGCAGGACTTCGCTAAACTCTATGGTGTGGGAAAGTCCGAAAATAACTCTGGATGTTGATCTCAATGCTCTGATTTCCCACTTTGCCTTCCCACCGTCACGCATTGACCCAGTGAATCAATATCTATTCCTAATAAGGACAACGAGTGAGACCATCTAACAAGGTTTAATTTCATGGTCACCAGGCCATACGAAATACGACGAATCATCAAATAAATACAAACTAATGCGATCAATTCTCAGTCAATAATTGAAACGCGTTCTTAAGTGAAATGATCATGTTAGCCTGTTGCTCGGCATTCGAGTCCTCGCTTGCCTCGATCGCTTATTGTACGTGTACAGGCATCGATTAGTCAGGCGTAGGGGAAGCGGGGGCACGGGGCAGCGGGGAGACTGCATTAGCGGCAATATCCGCGGAGTGAACACCGAAATATGCTCCATGCCGCGTATGAAAATGTCAATCAAATTGAGATTTATATCCGGCAGGGCGGGCGGCGCGACAGGGACGCCGCGACGCCGCGCAGTACGAGCGAGCGAGACGGCTGACGCGGAGTTTCAATCGAGCGAAGTGCTCGCGAGCCGCGACCTGTCTAAATCTTTAAAAAGGTTTTATAATTTAATGTAATGGAAAGCTCTTTGTATTTGTTTTAAGAATGGTAAATGGTCTGAATCAATCCCGTTAAGTGCTTTTCAACTGAGCTTTATTGGCTGTATAGCGGCGTCGGGAGGGGGAGGCGAGACGGGGAGAGGAGGGGCTCCCCGTTCGCCACCCGCTGGAATAGAGAACGCAAAGAGAGGAATAAACAAAAAGCTTTTTCTCGCTTGTCTTTCGCCTTTTTGTTCAGAGCGACGAACGCCATCGACTAACTACCCAACTGAAAATTTCACGAGCAAGAAAGTCGATCATCGTTCATTAAAATACTATTACCGCCATCTATCCCAATAGATAGTAACTAGTACACCAGAGAAAAGAACATCGCGCAACTATTTACTCATTTTAACAATAGATGGCGCTATATGGCATTATGAAACAAGTTAAAAATCATCGGAAAAATTAATTATAAAAAATGCATGCTATTTTTTTTCTATTGCCCATGTTAATCAAATGGATCATAGATGAATTGGACATATTTTTTTTCAAGAATCACCCTTCAGATCATATTTTCAAAACGCGTCTGCAAATACAAAACTCGTCGAAATTAATATTGTACGTTAAAAATACGCTACATATTATCTGGAATGTTGCTATAAATTTACTTCTCTATTCTTTTCTTACTATAAATTATAATAAGACGAATTTCCACGAGTAGACGACTGTCGTTCATTAAAGTGCTATTACTGCTATCTATCGTTATGAATAGTAACTAGTACACCCGAGGAAAGAACCTCGCGCAGCTAGTGACTTATGCTAACCACAGATGGCGCCAAAGGTTTGCCCAATGAGGATTCCTGCGCTTAAATGAAACGATTAGTTAAAAATCATCAGCATTATATTTCCAAAACGCGTCGGCAAATACAAAACTTCTCGAAATTAATAATAATATCGTACGCTAAAAATACACTCTATATTGTCTCGAATATTGTAAAATATTTACATTTTTTTTCTTCTTTTTCATATTATAAATTATAACAAGACGAATTTCCATATGACAAAAACAACTCACACCGAAAGTCGGAAACCGTAAAAAGTAAAAGTCGCCCGGCCGGACCCTGCGATCGGCGAAAACGTCAATTTGTTAAAAGCGTCCAACTCGCATATTTAATTTAATCGACGAACGGACCGCAACGTAACGTATTTACACTTTAAAAATTGTATAAATAAGAGAAAATTATTCTATCGTTCCGGAAGGAAAGGCCGGATGGGGTACGGTACGTTAACAGGCCGGCCGGTCCGGCGGCGGGGGAAACGGCGGGGCGGGCTGCAGGGAAGACATCCGCTCGCCCAGCTCTGGCTCCATCGGCATTTCGGCCGACGGCTCGCCGCACCAATTGGCCTCTGCGGGCCCGCGCAGGTCCATGCCGTTCCAGCCCATTTCTGCAATCGAAACAATAGTATTTCAGCAGTCTCTCCGATAACAGAAAAATGATACATTTTAATGTAATAATAATAATAATAAAAATGTAACACAGCCTTTCTTTACAAAACCTGCAGGTTTCATTTTCGACAATTTTCATGTTTAACCCCTCCTCTCGCGAAGTAAAAACGCGCGTTTTCGCAATTTTACGCGCGACATTTTCGCGCGTAAAATCGACGCGAGTCGACGACCTTGATACAAACGACCATAACTTGTAAACCACTATACGGATCATTAAAAAAATTACTGTAAAATGATCGCATTGAAATTTGACATATAAAAAATTATAACCTGGAAATTGGGGGAGTCGGCCGTTGGTCCCGCAAGGGATGTTAGGGAGTTACCGGGTTAATAACCCTTTCCGAGTCAGCGATGGTCGAGCTCGAGGGGTCTTGAAATGGCGCTAAAATTCTTCATACAAAATTCACGGCTATCTCCGTTGCGTTTGCGTTGCAAGAATGATTGCCAAATAAAAACTAAAACGGGCCATATGGAGCTGCCGTTGAAAATAAACTGCAGTAGCCGCATTTCTGAACGCCAAACAAATTACGTCTATGACACTGCTGCCATATTGCCGCCTCACAAATCGCGGCTATGACCGTACCGCACCGGAAAGGGTTAAATATGACTGGATAGTGAAAAGTCCTGATGATTTCGCATCACTCTTAACATAGTCACGCGGATGCTCCGCGCGCGGAGAGGGTGTCATTATTGTTGTTATGGGAGTCTTCCCAGTGGCGCGGATGCTCCGCCCCTACGCGCCGCGGACCATCCGCTCCACTCGATTCCACGTTGACAGGTTTATGCATGCACAATCCTGCGGAGACCCGCGCGAGGGGCAGTGACTTAGTTTGGTGTTGATCTCAGTGCTGTGCAGACGTCACGGCTGATTGTGATACTGATGCATTTGCGGCATGTAATGCTATACGAATTTTGGAAAGGCGCGAGGAGTGTTGCGACCGCGCAAAAAAAACATTTAAAGTGTTCATTCGGACCATGCTCCTGCTCTCGAATGGCTATTTAAATCTAGAAGATCAACCTTACTCTGGGCGACCTTATAATATCGTCGACGACGTATTGTGTTAGATAGTGGAAGAAAACCAAAGGATTACAACTGACAAGATCGCTGAGATATTGACAATTCGACCGCTTTTCGCCATTTATAAAAGCTCGGATACATTTCTAAGCTCGATATTTAATTGCCGTATCTCCTCACTGAAATGAATAATCTAATTGGCTTAAATGTGGTCATTTCTTTACTCAAACAAAACTGAACCGTTTTTAGATCGAATCATAACAGGCGTTGAGAAGGGGATCCTTTGCAATAACTGGTCCGGTCTTTGCAGAACAGTTTGAACGGCAAAAATCTTAGCTGTAGAAAACCACCTCAAACTTTTTTTAACGAAAACCAAGCAGTTTCTTTAAAAATGGAATCGACTAGCTTGTTGATCGTTGGAAAACAATTATAGAGAAGAATGGAGACTTAATAAAACTCCTGTCTTTAAAATTAAAAACGTGTTGAAGTTTTCAATTAAATCGGTCAAGAGCTAATTAGATATTGTCTAGTGTGCTAGGTCGAATGGTGAGATTCAATTCTGTCAATATCTATTCACATCTTTGCTACAAAATCTTCACTAACTCAGAAAAAATCCTCAAAAAAGTTGATAAAAGTGGTATTTAAAAACTTTAATCCTAAAAAAACCACCTGTGGCATTTAACCCTTGGAGTAAATGGGTATTTTCATGGATGCATCTGTCTCTTTTGCAGGATTTTCGGCGACATCGACCTTAAAGTACTATAACTACGAAACTACTACACCAATCATAAAAAGAACAACTGCACAATGATTGCATTGAAATTTCGAATATAGAATATTGAAATATCATTTTGTAAAACAATTAGATAATTATGAATAAATATGAGAACGTCAAAGAAGTGAAAAAAAACGCGGAACCAGATCTGGTCGTATCATACTCAACGGATAATTGTTTCAGAACCAGATTTGGTTGTATCATACTCAAGGGGTTAAGATTGCTCTCACCGTCTCCCTTAACCTCAAAGGCCAAAATTTAGCAGACATATGTCCTACCTTAACTCCAAACTCAAGGCACACCACTGCTACGAAGTAGAGTAGGTAATAATAAATGTAATCATACCTGGTGCAGGTTGAGTATTGCTATCGATGCCGGTCTGTCCGTCAATTGCTAGCCTTTCCTCGTTGAAACTAACACTTGGAAATCGTCTGCAAAATGAGGAAGATACATTTATATATTTAATAAGATTCTACAGGCAACTTTGTTCACATTCATGTTAGTTATAAAGGACAAAGAAGTGAGAGAGTAACTGATCAATGTCAATATAGTAATGAATACTTTGTACAGTATGGCCGCTCTTCAGTCCATCATCATCTATCGTAAGAGACGACCGCAATCCCAGGCGATAACAATAAATAAATACAAACGGAGCTGCCATGGAATTCACCGACCGGAGTCGGGCCCATCATAATACTATTTTTTACACTTCTGGGGGGTGAGCAGTGGATTCCGGACTTACGAACCGGCTGTGGTAGGTTTAGGACAGCTGTCTTGCCACATGTGAGCGTTCACCTTGCCACCCATTCACTCCCCCTTCGAAGCCATAGAATTTGAGATGCGCAAATCGCAGTTTTAGATAATTTTTCTAAGAAAGAGTTGATTATTTTTCTGGAAAGGCCAAGATCTTTAAAGAGGTGAAATAGAGATTTAGCTGGCAGGCCACGAGCGCCAACTTCCACCGCGTGAAGGTGAACAGTGAAGCCGTTCCGGGTTACGGCATTTGCAAGATCATGGTATTTATTTAATTTGTACTCGTGGTCTTTTGGGATATTTGATTCCCATGGAACAGTTAATTCTACAATAAGAGCCACCTTCCGAGATAGAGAGTAAAGAGTTATATCTGGACGGAGGGCTGTGCATCCGAGACTTTCAGGGAATTTATACTGCTTAGAGACCGAATCAACCTCCAGAATCCAATCTGTAGCTTTCTCGATTATTGAGAAAGGTTTTGTAGTTAAATGTTTTTTGCCTTTAGAGCCATCCCGCACAAACTGTATTGGGGGTTTGGAGGATACTGTCAAACCCTTGTTGGCACGAGCCACTGAGAGACTAATTATTTTATTTAATTAGCTACGTAAAGATCATTAATTGAAAGAAATGGGTGTTGGTTGGCTGTACACGGCTGTTTAAGCTCAGGAGGAAAATTATAATTTCTGGATTCCCCATCGGATATGAATGTAATTATTTTGCATTACGGTTTATCTATATATTATTATGAGTGTTAATAATAAAAAGAAAATATGTAGAAAATAATTTTGTAAATGTTGAATGCCACACATTATTATTATAAATGTAATATACACATGTGGTTGAATAGGTAAGGTAAATATACCATTCACCGACCTATTCAGATGTCGATACAAACAATCCACCAAAATAAGCTTGTGTTAAAGCAAAACTTGTCCTCTTATTTTTTTAAAGGAACTAGGATATCTGTTTTATTTAATGCATGTGTCTCATAATTATATTTAACAAAACATTTAAGCCTCCGGTGCTTCGTTACAGAAAATGTCCCTATAACCAACCTCTAACGAGGGTCTTGCATCTTATACCGACCGGAATTGCTTCTATTACTGATTATGGTGAGATTATTACTATGCAACGTTTTAACTGCAATATTTCTGCATGTATTCTCAGTCAATATACTCTATATTATTGTGAATTTAACAAATGGAGCGGTGAGACTCTTAGCTAATATAATAATGCAATATTTATTGAAATCACTTGCAAATTTTGTTGTTTTCCATTACAATTTTTCTTTTTATTGGACGGTTTGGATTATTTACAATAATTTACTGATATAAAGAAAAGCCACATCAGCAGATACAAAATATGTAAGAGATGCCAACTTTGGTTAATTACTTCAGATGTGAATTGCAAGGTCGGGATCACAGTCACTTGACCCGATTACTGATCGCCTCGGTTCTTAACCTCCACTGGTAAAATACATGCAGCCGCCGAAGACTATGAAAACCAGCAAAGATGCATTTGCTGACTTCATTGATCTGCGACTGCCAAGAGATATTGATCAATGCCGATACCCAAATTTTTCAGTCTTTGAATATGGTACAATATTAGTATCAATATGGATTGCTGGGACAGTTTGAATATTAAAAGACGGATGTAATTATAGAAAATCGAAGACTATCGCGGTTGTTTGACATTATAAATAGGATAGAAAACGAATTTACCGCGTGAAATTTGTAGCACCCGACGTTTCTTATCGAGAAATACCCAGAAATACCGATAGAGAAGGACGGCTCCCTACCATTTTTGGATGTCAAAGTGAAGAGGAGAAGTGACAATACTCTCGGACATACGGTATATCGGAAGCCCACACATACGGACAGATATTTACATGCAAGCTCACACCATCATCCCTACCATCTACGTTCAGTGCAAACGTCCCTCGTGAATCGAGCACGCGATCTATGCGACGCTGAGCATTTTCCGAAGGAGATGGAACATGTCAATGATGTCCATAGGAAAAATGGATACGGTAACTATCACGAGACACGCACACGATCTAATACAGACGACACTCAGAAACCGAGCAGATCAAGAGCATTCTTACTATATGTCAAGGGCGTGACAGATCGAATAATAAGATGCTAAACAGATTCGATATAAAAACGATCTTCAAACCGACCCAAAATATAGCTCGATTTTTGAGGCCTGTAAAAGATGTATACCACTGCAAACCCCGGGTGTGTACAAAGTCGAATGCAGTTGCGGTCTAGCCTACGTTGGACAAACGAAACGGCCCATAGCCACGCGACTGTCAGAACACATCAAAGCTGTTAAAAACGTTCAGCGAGAAAAATCGGCGATCTGCGAACATATATTGGATAGAGGAAGTAACCACTGGATGCAGTTTCAAAATCCCATTGTGCTATCCAAAGAACAATTTTACTTTCCTCGCATGATCCGGGAAGCCATTGAAATAAGAAGAACCCCGAAATTTATTATTATTATATTTTTATTATTATTATTATTATTATTATTATTATACAGGATACAGTGAGTGTTGTGTGCAGGACGGATTTTCAAAATTCCCGCGCTCCGAGCCCGGCCCCCCACCACCGTTATAACCTACGCAGTGGCGGAAGCGGTATGCGGCCTACCCGCAAAACAACGGATTGACAGCCCTTCAGTCTACCCTGGACAACGGCGGATGCAACGTCACCGAAACGTCGGTTGCTACAAATTTCACACGGTAAATTCGTTTTCTATCCTATGGATGTAATTATGTTTAGCTATGCAATGGGTATTGTTACAAAGACGACATGAACTATCCTCAGAATAGCTTCAACGAGCGAGGTTACTGGGGTCTGGAAGTGTATGCTGAAAGGCATTTAAATAAAATTTCTGCATCTCTAGCGTCCAGTCATACAACATAACCTTCCAGTGCATTGGAGGAGGAATGCAAAAGTCCCAAATTGTTGTCCATTCATTCTGGCATTAAAGGCCAATAGCATGAGCCAAACAGTTGAAAGCCGTAATCTCCTCGCATGAGAGACTTCTTCAAGTCCAAATCACTCATGGTAGTAATGCCATGGATTAAACATTAAAATCAGTATTTTTGTTCCGGCATTCTTTTTGCATAAACCAAAAACCGGACTACAGTACGTATGTTTTTTTATTAATTTTGAAACTGGATGAGGACTCTGAATACTGGACAGTTTGGTCTAAAACCATACAACTGGCAACCCTACATACAAATGTCCTTCCCCGCCGAATGATCTAGCACCACAGAATGCATAGCGAAGGCTTTGTTTCTTTTACGTTCTGATATAGATTACATTATTACCTGACAATCATTATCAAAATATCGAAATAATTGAGTAAGGATGCTGAATATCACTCAGTCAATGAAAGGGCACTGTCGGTGAAGAGTATATTTACCTTATTCCGCAATGCAATCACTCATGAATACATTTTTGGCTATTTATCAATGGTAATAACTGTTCTTATCTATGGAGAAATAAGCCATCAATAAATTTCACTCACAAGGGAACATTGTGAGCGACGACCAGCTGATCGGAGGGCAACGACGGCGATGTGTTCCTGATCCCCGAGCCGTCGTCGACGTTGAGATCGAGGTAGGCGCAAACGGCGGCCTGCAGATTCCAATTATTCATATCCAGGAAGAACAGAGCGGTGCGATACGTCACCCCCATCAGCTGTTGCATTTGACCTATGAGCTCGTCGTGGTCCGTCGTTCCCAAGCAGTTGAACTGCTGGAGCAAGCTCGCCTCTATGTCTGCCGCATTCGGCGCATTCACCGGCTGGCCGTCCACGTCCATCTTTTTCACCTGGGTCACCTTGACAATTTACCGCCACCTTTGGAAATTAAATTGTACAAATAACATTAAATTAGGTAGGTAAATATTAGGAAAACTGGGATTAGTTTCGCTTTGACTATAGTGCTCTTTGAAGAAGTGTTTTATGTTATTTCGGTGTCTTTATTTGTCAGGAGTGTATTGTGATTTGTGAAATTAGAATTTTGTGTTAATTTTTACCAAGTGAAGAATTTTTTCAAAATTCGATGCTTCATTTTTTTTTGAAAAAAGAAACTAACAACTGCAATTAAAAACATTTATGCTGTACTTGTCGATTATTTGGATACTAGCAAGTTTCAGATGGTTCAAGAAATTTTGATCGGGAAACATTGATTTGAAAAATAGCCCTTGAAGCAAGTAAAATATAATACAAACGGAGCTGCCATAGAATTCACCGACCGGAGTCAGGTCCATAATACTATTATTACACTTCTGGTAGGTGAGCGGTGGATTCCGGACTAACGACCGGCTGTGGTAGGTTTAGGACAGCTGTCTTGCCACATGTGAGCGTTAACCTTATCACCTATACACTCCCCCCTTCGAAGTCATAGAATTTGAGATGCGGAAATTGCGGTTTTGGATATTTTTTCTAGGAAGGTGTTGATTATATTTCTGGAGAGACCATGATCTTTAAAGAGGTGAGACAGAGATTTGGCTGGCAAACCACGAGCGCCAATTTCCACCGCGTGAAGATGAACAACTTGGGTTGTCGACTACAGCGGGCGAGCCCGTCACCACAGGAAGTTTTAACGATTAGTCGTTCTATCTCCCTGGAGTGAGCGTAGAAGACTTGGGACAAAACAGTCCACCATCTAGCTACGCTACAACCGGTAAGAGACCAACGCCTTACCGCGAGATAGCCAGTAATGTTACCTGGCGGGCGACACTCGCGCCCTTACTACCAATTGTGACCAGATTTCTCCAGTCTCTCGATTGGTTCCGAGTTCGAGGTTGCTTGCGCAGTCCTCTCCCTTACGAAGCGGTGAAACGGTGTATACCGAATCTATCGCGGACCACGGCGTCCTTTGCCCGGCTGTTCACCCAGGATCGGATGGCCGATGGTCATTTCAAGAGCAGTCGCCGTAAGGTCCACAACCACCCCTGCTCTATAGGAAACAGTACAGCTTCCAGACTCCCCCGACTGTTAGTCAGAGTGCACAATCGATTGGATTGCGCCGCACGGTGCGCAGACCGTCCAGGAGCGCCAGAGGTTTGATTCCCAGGGGAAGTCCATCGCCCGAACGTCCTACCCAGGTTCGCACCTCATGCGTGGAGGCCGTCGGATGGGTGTTGCCCCGTGAGTGTGACCGATCCTGAACAGAATAGGTCTTCGTGGCCAACCCAGCATGGGCCCATTAGCTCCCCGTGAAGATGAACAGTGAAGCCGTTCCGGGTGAGGGCATTTGCGAAATCATGGTATTTATTTAGTTTGTACTCGTGGTCTTTTGGGATATTTGATTCCCGCGGAACAGTTAATTCTACAATAAGGACCATCTTCCGAGTTAGAGAGTAAAGAGTTATATCTGGACGGAGGGCTGTGCATCCGAGACTTTCAGGGAATTTATACTGCTTAGAGACCGAATCGACCTCTAGAATCCAATCTGATCTGGAAGAACTAGAAAAAAGAGACGTACAATATATTGAAGAAACTAACTTTATATGACCGTGAAGACTTTAGATTAAAAAATAAAATGATAAAATACAAATAAAAAGTAGACAAACTATCTATAGCTACATCTAAATCTTTAATCTCGTAAAAGGCATGAAGGGCTAGATTTTTTCTTATGCGGGTTTTAAATAAAGGTTCTTAAGATTGTTCATGGTAGGCTTTAAAGCCCGTTTAACCCCTAGAGCCCCAATTGGCCAATATCGGCCACACAACTCGATTCAGCGTGATGGCCCCGTTTTAATTTTATTTTAATTTATTTGTTTTATTTTATTATGTTATATTATGTTAATATGTTTTATTTTAATTATAGGTACAGTGATTTGGCAGTAATTAATGTTTTGGTGAGACAGTGTCATAATTCAATTTTTTTACTAATTTTTACTAAATTTTTTTGGGACATCAACTTGTCAATCACCTTAGAGGCCGAGGCCTGAAGGGTTAAAGCTCAGACACATAAATAACCACTGATATTACTGACCCTCACTTTCAGCAAATAATGTTTTCCTAATATAATATATTATACCTATATGTATAACTGTGGCGGAAGGAATGGAGTTCACAATTTTCACGATTTTCCCAAGGTTAAAGTCAAAATTTCCCACTGCAAAGATAGGCCTGCAGCGCATTTCTCCTTTTAACCCATATAGAGTGCCTGCTATTGTAGAACAAAACACACTGACTCTCAGAAGCGTTTCCCCACATCGAATTCCATATGTTGATGAAAACAGGAATGATAAGATACTTACGAAAGCGAAAATGATAGCGAAAAGAAATCATACAAATAATAAATCTGAGTTGTTGTGGAATTCAAAAGTTCAAGATATCTCACCCCCGTTTCGAATCAGATTTCAGATTTTTGTAGGAAGGAGTTTGATTACCTTTTTGTTAGAATACTCTGCGAATAACGGCAAGACTAGCACTATACATCAAAAACAGCACTATTCATCAAAAACACGATAGTGCCAGATCTTGAGTTCTATGGTTGAAAATTTTTATTTTATTTATTTGAAGTTTATTTTTCTTTTGTCATCGACAATGACACATGCCCTTTCATCAACGATAACACTTTTCCAAACTTTCAAACAAGCAGCGTGTTTATTTTTGCTGTTAGGAACGCAGAACTAGTTATCTCCCAGGGTAAATTATGGCGGATGTTATCGGTCACCCTCCAATGTAAAGAAAAGCAGATTCCGATACACCTACGGTCGTTAAAATTGACGATTTCACAGGTGAAATGCGTCATAGCGTAGGCATCGACGAACGCGTATGCAATATGCGGCCGAAATATACGGAAAAGGGTAAATAAAGCACCAATTTTGTCATCGAAGATCAAAAAATCGAGACAATAGAGAGATATGTTGATATCGTACCCACCTCTTAAAATAATTATCACAGGGTTATCGCACGATTCATTTAAATAAAACCTATCTAAACTGAACGCCATCCAAATCAAGCAAGCATATTGACGAGCAGAAACGCGACAAACATCTTATGCGACTTATTTCGATAAAGAAACCATTGTTTTTATAGAACACCGCGGACGAAACCTACCACCAGTCGCATCACGAAGAAGAAGATAATCTGTCACTTTTTAAAATCTTATTAATTGCTTGAATCAGCCTTTTATGCCAAGTCACATCCAGTGTTGCTAGCGTGTAAATAATAGCGCGCGACAAAAACATACGATTGTTAAAATCATTTTACCTTAACTGATGAAAATTTCTAATGTCGAATAAGGGTAGTGACACACTTAGCCCCATAGATGTATTATACTACCCTGTAAATTACATCTATGCTTAGCCCACATTCGTACATAATGATCGTATTCCCACGTTGATGTGCACACTTATTCCGAGTATGCCACATATATCTAGCATCCATTGGCGTTTCCTCTAAGTATGCGAGGTATGCGGCGCCAAACCAACGATCGCGAGAATTTAAAAATGTGTTTTTCATTATATTATAAAACAATAAAGACAAGAAAATGTACTATAAAATATTGTTGCGTATTAGGTAGATTGAATTAAATATTATTTGAATTCAGCGGGCCGGCGATCAGCGCGCGGAGTGGCCTGTCACGTAAGCGAATGCGCCCTGTGGTGCGCTGGTTCCTGCGCCAACCCATCCCATACAAATAGCCGAGCTCGCCACCCCCGCGCGCACCTTCCGCAACGTCCCCGTGCCAACGGTCTTACGGTCGAGAGTTGGCGCTGGGAAGAGCGCACATATTGTATAAAATTTAGTATAGTGACGCGCGCCGCTTGTGCGCTGCATTGTAAGCAAGACAAAAAACGCCTTTTGATGGGTATTCGTAAGATGGGTTTAGGTATTTCATTTATAATTACATCGTGTTATTTTATTCAGATGTGTTATTTAATAGCTTACAGAATTAAATTTCGTTATTATATATGGTGTAAACCAAATAAACAAATTTGTCGATTCTTTGAGAATTCAGGGAGAAGAACGCTTGTCGGAGGTTTGGCAATCAACTTCGAATACGGCACGATATCACGAGGATAGACGTAAAGTTCGAAATGATCAATTTGATTCCAATGAGACAAAACACATTTTATTAACTTTTATTTTACACATATTTTATTAACTCATTTTATTAAGTAATAAATAGTCCCATAGCACCTCCTTACCTTAAAGACCTCTTTCTCCCGTTAGGAAGTCATGGTGTTCCACTCAGGTCAAGTCAGGACAACACCATAGCAATTCCACTACATCAGTCTTCTTTTTTCACTAACTCATTTAGCGTCCATTCTGCTCGACTTTGGAACCAGCTTCCGCATACTATTCGTCATGCAACATCGTTGCCCTGTTTCAATGCGTTACTGAAAAAACATTTTCTCCCTCAAAATATCAACTAAGAACCAACCCTCCCCCTACCCCCTCCCCCCTTTCGTTGGGTTGTTGACTAGATAGAAGCATAAGAACTTTGTAATATCTATCATTTTATATAAGCAGTTATTTTTATTATTATTTATCTGTAGTTTCTATGTATTTATTATTATAATACACATATATTATATTATAAATTATATTTTTTATGTATGTATGTATATTTGGATGTATGTATATGTATATTTATGTGTATATGTTTATGTATGTGAGCTGTATTGATACTTTTATTTAATATTACACGGTTGGCTGTAAGAAATCGCAAAACGATAAGCCCGCCGTTTGTACTTTAAGTTAAGTTAAAATGTTGTAAGTTAAAATAGAATTTAAGTTTTCTTTACCCATGTAATTATTTTTGTTAGTACAATAAAGGTATTTTTCATTTCATTAACGAAATTGTTGATAATTTAATCATGCAGGTGTTGGAGCGATTTCCATCGCTCGGATTTCATGCAAATTCGAGAGTCGAGATGTCATACCGCGTTACATACGTTGCGTAAATGGGTTCAGTCTGCCCTGCCCTAATTTAGATATTTTTTTTCAAATTCGAATCAAAGCGTTCCTTTCTGAGAAACGTCAATTTCATATTTTTTAGTAGCAACCTTCGATTATAAATATGTCGATTGTGAGAGCATTTCGTCAAATTGGCGTTGTTCCCAACTTGGCACGTATAATCCCACGATATTTTAACAAATCCTGTAAGGATCGATCCAGCCGCTACGAAAGCTTTCTCCAAAAAGTGATGAACGACCAAATTGCTGTTGAACTGCAGGCGGGCAGGGAATATCTTTGCATGGCGGCGTATTTCGGCAGCAGAAACGTCGGTCTCAAGGGAATGTACGGATTTTTGATGCATCAGTATAAAGGAGAAATCGATCATGCCGAAAAACTCATAAAATACCAGATCATAAGAGGTGGCGCTGTCGAACTTTTACAGCTAGAAAAAGTCTCCCCTGAAAAACTAACAATTCTGGAAGCTCTCAAACGATCTCTATGTATGGAGACGACGCTGGCAGAGGTAATTAAAATATAAATTAACGTTACATAACGACGATTAACGTCAAACACGAAAGCCATCATTTTGTTTCATATTCCAGAAGCTGGACGGAATCGCGGCGATAGCAAACCAACAAGGAGATCATGAATGCGCTGATTTCATAATAAAAAATATTTTGGAAGACCAAAATAAAGAGATATACGACATTTCAACAATGCTCAATAGCATGAAATCTTTGGCATCAGATCATGGCGCTATTTTACTGTACGATATGAAGCTAGCCAAAAAATTCCCTCTATAAATCTAACATGACAAACAAAGAGTTTATTTTTAAATCATTCGTTTATTATTCTTCAGGTTGCTTATCAAAGAAGTGCTCTTTTAAATAAGCTACGATATCGTCCAAAACATTGTTTTTGAGTATTTCTTTGAATTCTAAACTTTTCTGTTTGAATTGCTTTCCTTTTAACGTCAGCGTATCGGTAAACATGTCCACGACAACCTCTGAAAATTAAATAAATTATTATTTCACAAAGAAATATGATATCTTTTAAACTCACCCAATATCAAATCGATTTCATTGTCACTTGTGGTAGTTTGCGACAAGATATTTTTATAGTCTTCACACAAGCAATCGTCTTCTAATTCTTTTTGGTTAATCAGATCGCTCAAAGCGGTTTTTAATAGATGCGCTTGTCGCTTCTCGAATTTTTCTTTAATCCTCGAGTGGAACTTAATAAATGTATCAATAATCAGATTTTCGTCGACATCTGAAATTAAACTTTTTGTTAATATTATGTTTTTTTTATTATCTGTATATACCTATAATTTCAACTCACTGTATACTATATTGAGGTTCACTTTCCTTTTCGTCGCTTCGGTTGATAAGTGTTCTTTTAGTATCAACACACTGCTTGGATTATCGGACTCGATTGAAATTTCTCCTTTCCTAAAAAAAAAATATATGGGCATATTTATAAATATATATCTATGTACACTCGGGAGCAATGAATCTGGATCACCAACATAAATACCACCTTAATATCTCGAGAAGAACAGTAGAAGAAAGAACAAGAACAGAAGAACGAAGAAGAATAACAATGGGTGTATGTAACTATTTTTTTGTGACAACAGACACAAAAGCAATAACAAATGCAGTGATTCGTAATTTGATTTTTTAAAAAGCATTTATTTTGTTTTTAGCCCTTTTGATAGTATTACTTTACTGAGTATTACTTTAATTTTATTTGAGTAGTATTAAAAAGCGAATAAAATATTTTTTACTTGTATAAGCTAGCATTCTTGGTTTACGAGATATTAAGGTTTATTTTAGTGGCCCGGATTCATTGCTCCCTAGTGTATTATATTTTTAGATATGATGAATAAGCAAATAAATCAACTAACAAAAACTAATCACTCGAACTATGTAACTTTCCCGTAGATACATTAGAGGCGAAAACTGAAATAATCAAGAAACAGAGACTATCATTATATTAACGGACTAGCTTGGGACTTCTACCTGCATGGGTCGACATGGTCAAGAACTCCAAAATAAAACTGTTAGATATTATAATACAAGGGAAACTTACAATTACAGAAACGTTTAACGTCTTTTGGACAACGTCACTACAGCTTTCTTGCTCCTAGAATAGCAAAACAGCAAAAAATTCGCATTAAATTATGGCTTAACAACCTTGGTAGAAAAGAGACGGAAAACACATTTATTGGAGGCCAGCTTCAAACGGCGAGGCACTACGAAATGCCACTCAGTAAGGCGTCCTACTAGATTTGGACGAATTTATCCATCCTCCAGCCTGGTTACGGATTTGGAGTCGCTTGCGCGCTACCTGACGTTAGCGGCAATTCGTATTCTAATTTATTGCGTAGTCTGGTGCCCTTTGCCCTTAGGGGCTTTCTAGACGATCAAGCATGCTTGACAAGCATCGCGTCGCGGGCTGGGAGGGGATCGTAAACCGCAGGAAAAATGCTAATATATTTTTAAAATATTTACCAAAATATGCCTAATTATATAGTTTATACCAGGGAGTCAAGTCATTCATCAATCAATTACATCTAATTAATATTAATCCCTGGTATAAACTACAAAATAAGGCATTTTTGGTAAATGTTTAAAAAAAAAATTGCATTTTTCCTGCGGTTTACGATCCCTTCCCAGCCCGCGACGCGATGCTTGTCAAGCATGCTTGATCGTCTAGAGTCTAGGGAGCCCTTTACGTATCACTCGGGAATAGGTGGCCAACGAGTCGTTTCTAAAGGTGGGCGACATCAGGTCGTCATACACCTCGGCTTCATAGAAAACATACGTTTCCAAAGTCTACGTATGACATTCATAGGAAACATACGATTCCATTCATAGGAAACATACGATTCCAAAGTACGACCTGGGCTGTAGAGCCAAGGTCCCAAATGCCCAGAACCGCCCGAGATATTCCCCCGGCGCACAACAGATCCCAACTGGCAACGACTGCAGGATACAGCTGCAAGCAGAGTTCGCCCCGACTCTTCCGGAGTAGTCCCTCTTAGGAGATGCCGCCGGGTGGGAAATGAGCCGGAGTTGGATCAAGCGTCCCAACGAAATAAGTAGACGTTATTCGCGTCCAAGCCACACGGTCCCGTTCGGCACCAATACGTTGGTCTAGGAAAGTCATATACAGAATGAGTTTATATACTGATACTGTTGTTGCAGAAAGTGTTTTTTTAAACATAATATTGTTTTACAGCCTCCGTCGCAGGGAATAAACAAATAGGTATGTCTTTTATAATAATATGGTTCTACCTACAGCCTCAGTAGCAGGGAATGAACAAATAGGTATCTTTTATTTATTTTTTCAATTAGTGTATACATATATTGCATTGAAAATAAACTTTATTCGTACACAAATCGACCTATGATGCAGTGGTGATTAAATGCGTTTTTTCAACCATTATATTAAATTCTTCAATCAAGAAATTCAGCATCTTCGACCTGGTATTTTAGTCGGGATAATATTTCTAGGATGTGGTAAATATTTCTGTTTTCGCCGTTACATTCGGCTCTCCATTTCCTTCCCCATCCTTTGGAGTACAAATTCGGGTAAAATTACAATACAGCGTGGCCACGAGCCCTTACAGTAATGTTTTGTCGACGTGCTAGCCCTTAGGTAAATCTGACCGGCCACCCCTGGGGTGCCCATTCATAGGTTTGTTAGTTATTATTTATTTTTTTCGTTTTGGTTTCTTGCCTTGTATGTTTATAAAATCGGCTTTATGGGAAATTACGTTACCATAGGACTCGTCCGTTACGCTATACTGCCGTTGTACCTACCCAGATTTTTGTCGACGACCGTCGCACCAAATTTGTCGGTCCCTCGCCCACATGCTCTAGATCCCTTGATTAAGGCTCAAAAGTCAATAATTAGGGTAATCAATAAAAAGCCGTTTAGGTTCTCCAGCGACCACTTATTTAAAGAGATCCAAGTACTAGACATACGCCAATTATATGTGAAAGTATCAACAATATTTTATGACACCCACAGAGAGCGGCATATTATTAAATCTCACATTACCAGAACACGCGCAGTTACAGCCATGCAACATGATGTCTCCCTTAAAAAAACTAAATTCGGCTAACGACATTTTTCTTTTCTAGCTGTCCGACTACACAATAGAATAAATTCGGAATTAAAAGTGAAGTTAGATTCCATACGAGGAAGAAAAATTATGACGGAATGGTTGATTGAGCTGGGAAGGAACGAAACGGAGAAATTGGTTAATTATAGTGCTGTATAAGAATACCTAACTACATAAAATTACTAATTTTATGTATATATATATAGATTTAAAACATATGTATATGTATAGATTATATGTATAAATGTATATATGTATATGTGTAGATGTATATGTATATATACATCTACATCGCTGCCATTGGCTTTGCGAAGAAATAGCTGACATCTCACTTTTACTACGAATTTTAAATGGCTCGATTGATTGTCCTGAACTACTATCTAAAATATCTCTCCGCACTCCTAGCCGGGCACTTAGAAATAGGGCACTCCTTCTTGTACCTGGCTTTAAAACCGTAAATACAGGCGTAATTCTTATTTTATAAGGGTATGCGAAACTTTCAACACCCTGAATGCTGACATTGATATTGACCCCTTTTTCACGAATATAGATACTATAAGGAAGCAGGTTGTAGGGCGATTTTGTGATGACCAGGCTTAGCATTTTCTTCTTTTATTATAGTCTTGTTTATGTCAACATGTTTTCTACTGTACAACTTAGTATCTTCTTGTTTAATATCTTCTTTATTCTTAATATCAGTTCTAAATTCACGTTATTATTATTGTCATTATCAGTGGTAACTTGTAAATGGCTCTAAGCTTCCTATTTTTGTTCACTACAAAATTATTGGCTATAAGTTATCCTTAATAAAATAAAATAAAACAAATAAAATATGTGTATGTATATATATGATTATTTAATATTATTATGCATATTATGTTACTAAAATATACTAAGTATAGGTATGTCATATCTGTGTAAATATAGAGCTACCACATAAAACAATGCTACATTAAGTTACAATTAGCAAAATTAAAAAAAAAGGAAAAAAGAATACATAAAAGTCTACCTTAGTACGGGCATCACTCCAGCAAGGTAGATTTTAATCTTATTAACCTAGTGTTTTAAATGTGTGTGAAATATTATTAAATAAATAAATAAATAAATGCTCAGATATATGGCATTTATGGAACACTAATGCAATGAAACCAAAAAGGGATTGAAATCCTTTAAAGGATTAGGATTTCTATCCCTTTTTGGTTCCACAACATTGGTCTTCAATAAATGCAATACGTGGGATCTGAGCATGTGTGCGAGAGACCGAGAAATCTGGCGCGGCCGGCAACTCGCATCGAACTTACTTGAAGGTTATCGCGAGATTTGTGTCGGTGAGGGCGCTCCACCTGCGGAGGCGAACGGGTCGCGCGGAGGGGCGCGGCGCCGGCGGCGGCAGGGCGGTCGCCAGCCACGAGGCCACCTCGGCCGCGCTGAAGGCGCCGCGCGCGGTGGCGGCGGCGGCGGCGGGCGGCGCGGCGGCGGCGTCGGCGTCGAGCGCGTAGTCGGCGAGCGGCGGCAGCGCGTAGCGGCGCAGGCGGGCGACGCGCGGCGCGCCCGCCGGCACGAGCAGCGCCGTCAGCGCGGCGGCGCGTCGCGGCGGCGCGGCCCGCCGCAGCCGCACGCTCAGGCGGCCGCCGTCGGCCTGGCAGCGCAGCGCGGCCACCCGCCCGCCGGCGCACGCGCTGCGCACGGCGGCGCCGTCCGCCCGCACCTCGATCGCCTCGTCGCACTGCAGCAGCACCGTGTCCAATGGACCACCCGCGTCGAGGGCGAGCGTGTGCCAACCGTCCGCGTCGCCGCTCCTCAGCTGAAATTAAACTCGTCAAAGTATGTATAACACTCCCATCCCATCTTAATCCCATCAACATCCATCCCATCTTAATCAGGAAGCTTAGTAAAGAGTTTTCAATACCAATCACCATAATTTATAGGAAATCTATGCTGGAGGGCTGTTTTCCTGTCATCTGAAAGAAATCTCGGGTAACCCCAATTCCAAAAGGCGGTGACAAACATGATATTATGCAGTACAGGCCTATCTCTAAGCTGAGTCTATTTGGTAAGATTTTCGAAAAAATAATTACTACGTCGTTAACCACTCAAATGCAGCACGTTGTATCAACGGAACAGCATGGATTTTTTCGTGGTAGAAGTGTTAACACAAATCTTATCGAATACACTGACTTTTTATAAATAGGATAGAAAACGAATTTACCGCGTGAAATTTGTAGGACCCGACGTTTCGGTGACGTTGCAGCCGCCGTTGTCTAGGGTAGACTAAAGAGCTGTCAGTCCGTTGTTTTGCGGGTAGGCCGCAAACCGCTGCCGCCACTGCGTAGGTTATAACGGTGGTGGGGGGCCGGGCTCGGAGCGCGGGAATTTTTAAAATCCGTCTTACACACAACACTCACTGTATCCTGTTTTACGTCTTTGCGTTCGGCGTTCGGCGGCGGGAACATTTTAAGAAGAGGGTTCCACGTAGAAGAGAGTTTGTAGCCGTCATCTCTATTGAAGTTCGGAGTTCTTCTTATTTCAATGGCTTCCCGGATCATGCGAGGAAAGTAGAATTGTTCCTTGGATAGAACAATGGGATTTTAAAACTGCATCCAGTGGTTACTTCCGCTATCCAATATATGTTCGCAGATCGCCGATTTTTCTCGCTGAACGTTTTTAACAGCTTTGATGTGTTCTGTCAGTCGCGTGGCTATGGGCCGTTTCGTTTGTCCAACGTAGGCTAGACCGCAGCTGCATTCGACTTTATACACACCCGGGGTTTGCAGTGGTATTACATCCTTTACAGGCCTCAAAAATCGAGCTATATTTTGGGTCGGTTTGAAGATCGTTTTTATATCGAATCTGTTTAGCATCTTACTTATTCGATCAGTCACGCCCTTGACGTATGGTAAGAATGCTCTTGATCTGCTCGGTTTTTGAGTTTCGTCCGTATTAGATCGTGTGCGTGTCTCGTGATATTTTCCGTATCCATTTTTCCTAAGGACATCATTGACATGTTCCATCTCCTTCGGAAAATGCTCAGTGTCGCATAGATCGCGTGCTCGATTCACGAGCGACGTTTGCACTGAACGTAGATGGTAGGGATGATGGTGTGAGCTTGCATGCAAATATCTGTCCGTATGTGTGGGCTTCCGATATACCGTATGTCCGAGAGTATTGTCACTTCTCCTCGTCACTTTGACATCCAAAAATGGTAAGGAGCCGTCCTTCTCTACTTCCTTCTCTATCCGCGATAGTCTTCGATTTTATACACTGACTTTTTGTTGAATGCCCTTGATTCCGGATTCCAGGTTGATGCCGTGTATACCGATTTTTCTAAGGCTTTTGACAAAATTAGTCATTCTATCCTTATACAAAAACTTTCGAAATTCGGTATACACGGCGACCTGCTAAGATGGATCCAGTCCTATATAAACAATCGTAGTCAAGCCGTCGCCCTTAAAGGTTATCGCTCTTCGTTTCTTAATGTTCCGTCAGGAATTCCTCAGGGATCAACCTTGGCCCTTTTCTATTTACTTTATATTTAAATGACATTGGACTGTGTTTTAATAAGTCGCATCACTTGCTTTATGCAGACGATACAAAAATATTCAAAATTGTTAAAGGTCTTGGTGATTGCGAAGATTTGCAACAGGATTTATTAAGCTTTGAGAACTATTGTAAGGATAATCAACTAATTTTAAATACGGATAAATGTAACGTCATAACATTCACCCGAAAGCATCATCCAATTATTTATGATTACAAAATATCCAGTAATAACTTAACCCGAGTTACCAACATTCGTGATCTAGGCATTACCCTGGATTCCAAACTGCACTTTAACCTTCACATTAATAAGATCGTAGCTAAGGCTTTTAAACAACTCGGACTGATTCTGCGCATAAGTAAACCTTTTGCCAGAGGCAACACCATTAAAATACTCTACAATACATTTGTTCGTAGTGTCCTAGAATTCGGAAGTGTAGTTTGGAGTCCCCAGTATGCTGTTCACGTAGATAGGATTGAGAGGGTACAAAAGAAATGTTTAAAATCATTGGACTTTTGGACAGGTAGCCTCTGCACCGATTACGCAGAGAGAGTAACAACACACAAAATGCATTTTCTGTATTCAAGACGAAAATTCTTAGACAGCAATTTCTTATATAAAATTATTCATAACCACATCAACTCTGCACCCCTTTTGGAAAAAATTCTTTTTAAAATCCCGCGGTCTTCCTCCTCACGTTCAAAAGATACTTTCTATATTCCCTCTTTTCATTCAAACTACGCAAAAAATACCTTCTTCAGACGCTCTTGCATGTGTTATAATGAAGTTTTGAACGACATAGATATATTCTCAGTGTCATTAATTACTTTTAGGAAACAATTGAGTGATTTGTTGTTGCATTAGTTTTAGTTTACAGCCAATAATTTAGGTACTCGTACTAAATGAAAACAGTTCGATCCGACTAGACATTTACATTGTTGTGGCTACATTTACAAGTTTTGTTAAAATTAATGGTAATGTAGGTCTATTTGTTTAAGTGTATTTGTAAAAACATTTGTTTATGACAGTTTTTTACCTAAATAAAAAAAAAAATTAAAAAAAACACTGGCCGCGCCAGATTTCTCGGCCCCTCGTCCACATGCTCAGATCACACATATTTAATTAATTGAACATCAATGCATTCAAACTACAAAGGGATAGAATTCCTAATCCTTTAAAGGAGTTCTATCCCTGTTTGGTTTCAGTGCGTTGGTGTTCAATAAATGCAATACATGTATAAATGCAATACATCTGAGCATGTGGACGAGGGACCGAGAAATCTGGCGTGGCGTATACCCAAATAACGACCGAAACGAAATTACTCCAGAGACGGACAGATACTTTGGTTCGGTGGCAGGCATCTACATAGTACTATATGGGAGATTAGGGACGGCGAAAGACGCTTATGAACCGCAGGCGAATTCCGTTGATAATTAGCAACATTTGGCGCTTAATATCTTCAAAAATATTTTTTTTTTTACTCTAGGATTACTTAAGTTCAATTGCAAACGTTTCATGGGTTTGATATCGAAATCTTGTCACGGTTTAGACAGAATAAAATACCTACGAAGAATTCTGATAAATGTCTCAAAACGCTTTTCTGAGATTTAAAGTTACATATTTTGAAACGAAATTAAATGAAAACTGCCTTTATTGTACTAAAAATAATTACATTGGTAAAGAAAACTTAAATTAAATTTTAACTTAGTACAAACGACGGGCTTATAGTTTTGCGATTTCTTACAGCCAACCGTTGCAATATTAAATAAAATTTAGAGTAATATTGTTGTAATACCGTAAATAAAATAAAGAAAATAAAGAAGTAATACCGTTGTATTATAAAAAAAAAAATTGTTAAATTTATTTATGGAAATTAATGGATATCGCTGAAAATTTTACGGAGAAATGTAAAACTAAAAATAATCGTAAAACATATGTAGCAGATATAAGAATATCATTTGAATTAATTATGCATTTAAAAAGTAGCAAAATGATGATCTCATAGGTATTTGCCAGAATCATTCGCATACCATTTTTAGCGACACATTACGTGACATACGTGACATTTTCATTGTACTCGATCTAGACATTAATCATGGGAACACATTTGTAAACCGTTCACACGCTAAATTTGTATATAAGCCCATACAATTGTCATTAAAAAACACTTCGTCATTACGCCGCCTTACGAGTAGATCATTATATACGGCGTTAGCATAAGAGAAGATCCGTATCGATCCTGTATATCGCGAGAAGAAATAATAAACGAGTCAGAGGAACATATCCTTTACTCAACGATCAATATTGAAGAATAAACAACATTGGGGGAACTAATGACAACCTCAACACCCAATACATACGTAGGAAACAGGTAAACGGCCTCACACTAAAATAGTTTAAAGCTAAGCTGTATATGTTTTCCTTTAAATAAATTACTGAATTTAATACACAACTCCTACTAATTTTTCTTTACCGGCCCACCAACCGACGAGGAGGTAAAGTATTGTGAACGCGCTAAGAAAATCGAGACGAAAACGGATTTATACATTTTGACCCACCCCTCCCTTCCCGATACGATTAAGACCATTTCCAGACTGAAACCTGTATGTGTATCTGTCTCTCTCTCTCTCTCTCTCTCTCTCTCTCTCTCTCTCTCTCTCTCTCTCTCTCTCTCTCTCTCTCTCTCTCTCTCTCTCTCTCTCTCTCTCTCTCTCTCTCTCTGTGTGTGTGTGTGTGTTTGTGTGTGTGTGTGTGTGTGTGTGTGTATTCCTCCACGATTGCGCTTAAACGGTTTATTCGATTAATCTGATATTCGGCATGCAGGCATAATTTGGTCATGGCAAGAGTTGAAAAGTGGTTGTGGTTGAAATCGGTCCACCAGAGGGCGCGCTAGTTGTACTTTAATCTCCAGATATTGCACTTGAAATTCGGTACACAGATGCCTCGTTGGAACGAAATCACGGTGTGAACTTTTGGTTGGAATATCTCGTATACAAACGACAGATATAATATTTAAATTCCGCTATATTTAATAAAACACTACATCAGTTTTGAAAAAAATCCATTTTAATACCACGGAAAATACCACAATTATACTTGTGGCACGAGGGGGGATTGGGGACGAGAGGGGATATTGAGTTAGCGCGGGGGTGGGGGGGGGGGGGCTTGTCTATTAGTCGGGAGTCTTGAGGTGACACAACCGATTTTTTTTTTAAATTCACTCAAGAGCAATGAATCCGGATAACTAACATAAACGTAATATCTCGGAAACTAAATGCTAGCTTATTCAAACAAAAAGTATTTTACAGGCTATTTATTACAACTCAAACAAAATTATTAAAACTCTTTAGTTACTGTAAAACAATGCCATTAAAAGGCTAAAACAAAATAAATTATTTTTTGACTAATACAAAATAAGGCTAAAGCAAAATAAAAGATCGTAATACAAATTCCTTGCATTTGTTTTTCCTTTGTTTCTGTTATCTCACAAAAATATATGACAAGCGCTCCTAGTATTCAATATTCAATATTAATATTGTAATTATTGAATGAGATAGCACTCTTAATGAACGAAAATATAAAGATAGAACGCCGGGAGGAAGCCACTATGATGGGAAATGGTAGTCTTCCTGAGTGGACGAGGAGAGTGTTGTCAATTTGAGGATATGGAAAGAAGCAACTAACATTATTATCATTATTATCAGGCGTGGTCACATGTGCGTACGTACCATTGATTATGTAGTGCTATAATATCATATATGATACTAGCTGACCCGTGCCCACTTCGTTGGGCGGTAAAACTTTTTACTTGTGATGAAATTATGAGTGTGTTTTGGTTAGTACTGAGTGCTATAATTTATTTCCTGACTGCCAAAAGTAGGGTTATATTTTTACTGCATATGTAGGTATGTATGTATTTGCATGCCAATTTGACTATATTACCATTATTTGTGAGTGTCTTCTTGTGAGTGTCTTATTTGTGAGTGTCTTATTTGTGAGTGTCTTATCTCTTTAACCATTTATGCAGTAAAAGTGAAATTATATGCAGTAAAAGGGAAAAGTTTTCTGTTTCAAACACTTGAGACGATAAATTTACTTATTTTGATATGAATTCATAATTGTTGATAATATGACCAATAAACATGACCTAACGATTTAAATTATTTTTTAATATAAAAAACTACTTGTTGTGACTTAAATATAAAATTTAGACATATGCTGTCGCTGACTTTTTTGTAAGCATTATCAAGCTCTACAACTTTTCTCTAGAACTTAATCATATATCTCATCGTTAAGGCAGCGTTCGTTAGAAACGTTTTCGTTCGACCGTTTTTTTCGACTTACTTTGGAAATCCCACTACCACGAAAAAGTCTTTTCATTTTTCGGATTAATATATAGCCTATGACACTCACAAATAACGTGGCTTTCTATTGGTAAAAGAATTTTCAAAATCGGTTTAGTAGATCCAGAGATTACTTCCTACAACGTCACAAACTTTACCTCTTTATAATATTAGTATAGATTATCACTTATTATCACTTTTTCTATATAGGTATGTACAGAAAAAGTGAAATCGTGGATAATATTATGATCGATGAATCTCAGAACAGAACACGTGGCCATTTTTACCATATACCTTAGTTCAATTTCATCAGCCATCAGCATACGCACTTCGGCAGATTGACACCGTCATGCATGTTCACTTTTCAGGCTGTAAAGTAGTGAAAAGAACATGCTTTCACCAGTTTCACCACTTTCTAATAAATTTGCCCCTTATTGTTTTGTATGCCACAGTTCTAAAATCAGAAGGTTATGTTTCAACTGGAATATCTCTGTAATAATTTCAAGATTACATACCTAATCTTAAAATTATCATAGAAATGAAAAGGTTAAAATATAACCTTCTGCCTTTAGGGCGGTGGAATAAATAACAATTAGGCACAGACTAAGTTGCAGCGTGAATCCAGTCATTACCATCTGCATTTACCGTGCTTAACTTGACTAATCAGCGGGTAGGTATATCCCTCAAGTACCTATTCTTCCTTGTAGACTAGGAAAGAGATGATTATTTAAAATAAGCGTAAGAGCTATCCATTAATTGAACGATTCTTGAAGGAAATGGACTGAAGATTCAGCCAAGAAACAGATAGCCTCATTAATCGTATTTGGAAGAAGGACGAAGAGATAAAGCGGCCTTTATCTTCTTTAAAACAAGATACTATGTTTTAAAAAAAGACTTAATGAATATATGTAATTTTATAAACTCTATTAGGTACTTATAGCTAATTCATCGTTCTGCGCTATGTCTGTAACGAGCTGCACTTTATCGAGTATGTGTTTTTCAATGTAATACACATAGAGCAGTGGTTTTCAACCGGTGTGCCGCGGCATAGTGGTGTGCCGTGAGTATACTCCTTGTGTGCCGCCAGGTTTGTGAGTTATTCTTTAGCAGGAAAGGAAACGCAGCATTTACATTTGTGGACTTACTCCGCAAAGAATTTGGTGCCTTAAGTTGGCTTTCGTAACGGATTTGTTTGAGCATCTTTTAAATTAAATGCAGGAGCGAACGGAGAATATGCTGACATCTGATGAAATGAAAGGTTTTGACTGTTGTCTATAAATTAATCCTGCGGAAAGGCAAAATTAATAATGGTAACATTTCGAGGTTCCATTATACAAGACGAGATGCAGATTCGAAAACGGCGTATTGCAGAAAATTGTTGTTCATGCCGGGCGGGTGGGTTAGGGGTGGGTAGAGCCCCCCCTCCCATTAGGGGCCTCGGGCGAAATAAAAAAATAAATACTACCGTATTTTATATATTTCACCCCCAAAGGTGAACAGGTAAAGAAGAAACTATAAAAAATAGACTACGAACGTATACCTCATCTCGTAGAGGCAATAACGGTGGCACAGAGAAACCCCTCTGCAAGGAGGCCGCTCTGGTGGTGGCGCGATAGGCGGCGCGTTGCTTGTCGACGCTCGCTTCGGCGGCGGCCACCTCCGCCCGCAGCTTGTCGCGGCGGGCGACCAGCGCGTCGGCGCCGGCCTCCGCCCCGCGCGGCAAGAGGCGGCGCGCGGCGGCGGCGGCGCTGGCGGCGGTCGCCTCCGCGCGCGGCCGCATCGCGAACACGCGCCCGCCGTACGTCGTCGCCCACACCGCCCGCCCCGACGACTCCGCCTCCTCTACTCCTTCGCCGCTGATATCGAAAGTGCACTGTTCCACTGCTGTAAGGCTCTCGCCGCAAGCCTAAAATATTATCAAATATAAAATTTCAGAAAAAAGAAATGTTAGTTAATTTATAATAAATCCTATATTAAATGGCAAATGAAATCTCTACAAATATAAAAGAAAAAATATGTCTGTTTTGGACATTCTCTGCTGGTTAATTGGTCTCCGGAACCAATTAACCCATTTTTATGTTTGTTTTTATTATAGCTTAGTTGTCACGCCGAGAAATAGAATAAGAATTTTGAATTAATTTTGTTTGAGCAAACTTGAGTGAGTCACCCCACTAGATTCATCACGCTGATTCCGAATCTGTAAAAATCTTTGCGCTATCTCTATAACGCAGTTTAGCTAACTCTGCCATAATATATAAGAAACAAACTAACTTAACCTACCGCCAAATAGGTATTTATGATGGTTTAAAGAACAAACTAACTTAATCTACCGCCAAATAGGTATTTATGATCGTTTAAAAAAAATCTAACAACCTACTGCCATATAGGTGTTTATGAATTGCTTTTAAAAAACTAACCTAACCTACCGAAATGTAGGGGTTTGACATTTCTTTAAACGCCTACATCTCGCTTATTTAAAGAGATTCATAGAGCAAAGAATTTTACAGATTCCGTAATCAGTGTGATTAATATAAAGGGATTAAAACATCGTGAATGTAGACGAGTTTGCTAAACTACATTAATAGTCAAATAGGTCTTTCAATACCTTTTGTGTAGGAGGAGTAGGATTCTATAAGTTACAATTTAAAGAACCATCTAGATATGGGGCCGAATTATCCCGGCTCCAAAACGACGAGGTAATTCAAGGTCAGCGTCGCCTCTTCACTACAAAAAAATATTAAAAAAGATTTGCTCACGTATGAGAAAGCGAGCGAAAGTTGCGATGCTCCATCATTTAGGGTGTAAATTTGCAGAGAGCCATCTTCGCGGCCGACGAGCAGCGAGATGCGGGAGGCGCGGCGCAATGCTTGGAGGGCGAGCGCGCGGCCAAAGCCAGCGCCGTCGGCGAGGCGGCGGCGGCGCGGGGAGCCGGCGGCGTCCGCGGCGTCCCTCGCGAGCTCCACCTCGCCCACCGAGCCGTCGTCGGCGCCGTAGAAGACGCGCGCGGCGCCGGCGAGTGCGGCCAGGCGGCGCGGCGCCGCGGCCGCCGCCGCCCCCGCCGCCGTCGCCGACCGCGCCGCCACGCGCCCGTGTTCCACGACCAGAAGTCGTCCGCAGCCCGCGCTCACCACCGTCATTAGACGCCCGCCCTGATAAACAATCCACCTAAAGAGCCATCCACCCACCGGGGGAAACACTGTGCAATCCGGCGAATAACCGGAGGAGTCAGGAAAAGTACGTTTCCTAAGCAGCGGGGATAGTTGTCGACCTGACGTCAACTATCCTTAGAAACGAACTGTCGGCCACCCGATCCCTTGTTATGTTGACGGTCAAAGGAAGCATCGGTCCGCGAAAAATCGAACTGAATTACCACTAACACCAGGTAGACGCCGCGCCGCGCGACCTCGCATCTGTGACGAGACTGGAGGATGGAGATATCCGTTCAAATCTGATCGTGAGCGAGGTTGGCCCGCTGGGTCAGTGTTTCGCGGTAAGGCGTTAACCTCATAGGCTATTGGCGTAGCTTGACTGCAGATTGTATTGTCCGCAAAGTCTTTACGATCACTCCACGGGAGACAAAATGGCTCGATGTCCTTATAACTCCCTGAAGGGATTTCGTCACCTATAGAAAATCACGTTAACCTTATCCAGACGCCCCGCGATCCGGTGACGAATGAGCGTTTTCACGTATTGTGATAAGTTAATGGTTCGAAAAACATGAATATTTAAGCCTGGAAAGGTGACTAACGACTCAAAGTAGTATCGGGGTAAAACTCATGACACACAGTAAAATCTACAATTTGCCTTCGAGTCTTCGAGTAGATTCTTTCATTTTTGTAAAAGCTCTAAAATATATAAATATAAAAAATCTTCAGCTTATAATAATCAACAGCAAATGCAATGTTTCACGCATGTTTTGCGCGCAGATGCATTGATTTTTTAAATTGTAAGTTGAAACGCACAAGTATTTTTTTAAACGCAGGCTAAGCTGTCATAACGTTTGCATGACCATTTCTAATAAAAATTTCTCATTGATAATCAAATCGGGGGATGAATGGGATGGGAGGGGGAGGCGGGGGGGGGGGGGGGGGGTCCAGTAAATAAATAAATGGACCGTCGAAAATTTTTTTAATATTAGATAATGTATAATATTTAAAAGTTATGACTTTTTAAGCATTTCAACTTATGTAACTCGAGAACGGGTGGTTCGATTTAAAAAATGTTTTCTCTTGTCAATCTCAGCATGTGCATACAAGAAGACGTAATCTAAGCGTGTCACTGCGATTAAGTGACAATCACTCTTTTCAACTCATTTGGCACAGGTCAGTGATACAAAAAATGTAACAGTCAATAATTAAAACAATAATATAAAGTCGTAAATGTATAAAATACATCAGTCGTTAAATTTTGCACTAAATTAGTGGACCCACATTATTAAAAACGATTACAGCTGTGTTTTTTTATTTTTTATTTTAAGCTTTATCATGCGCTTTCGCTAGCGTACAAATTATCGTACATACGAACATACGAGCGCTTTTATCCCTCGGTTAGCATCCCCAACTAAAATCGAAATGTCAGATTTCCCGCCTTTTCCCGATTTATCTTTCTTCTTGCAAGTCTAAAGGTCAACATTATTTTCTTATAAATCCCCACCTTCACAACAAACCTTGGTATTATAAAAAACCTTTCAGGCGGAAAGAGATCTCCACAATTTGCAGAATGCGCATAGGCCACTGCTCAACGCCCGCACACCTATATCGTATAAACGTAATTCCGTCCCCACAGTGTGATTGTGGATTTGATATCTGCACCGTGGATCACCTCTTCTTTAATTGCCCTCTCCTTAACAACTTTCCTTCGTTCATTCCTAATCTCATTCAATTGAAAATCGAACTCCCTACCAAAATCAATATCCTTCTGGCGTCCAATTCCATTAAAATTTATCGAGTCATCGCTAAATTCATTAACCTAAATCATTTAGCCATTTAACCCATATTCCGAAATGCCTTCTGGGGGTGGCCACTTCCGTTCGCTGCTCCGGGATCGGACCCGCCTTGTGACGTCAGGCCGATGGTAATGTGGCCCCGTTGTCGAGGTTGGCTGTGGAAAAAGTCGCTGAATAGGCCGAGTTTTTGGCAGTAACTTGCGGTCAATGGACGACACATTCTCGGTGCGGCCGATGCCGGGGGGGGGGGCTGCTCTCGGGGGGCGGTGGGGAGCGGCGCTGCCCCCAGAAGCACTTCTCTATTACCCTGACCCTTCTCCTTTTTCTTCCTCCAAAATATTCCCCTAATATTCTGTTATGTTTTTAGTCTCTATGTTGTCTTCTGTGTATGCAATTGTGATGTCCCTTCCTTTTTGGTTTTTTTGTAGGTACTAACATTAACAGTAGTCATCCTCCCGTCAACAATACATACAAACTGGCACAAAATCACCAGCACCCTAGCTGCGTGGAATTGCCACAAGGAAAAGAAAGAAGAAAAGAAGATTTCCCGCCTTTGGGTACTTTTATTTTATAAATGTTGATTTCGTAATTTTGCAATTTCTGCTGAACTAAAATTAAGTATTTAAAAGAAATAGAAACAGTATATAGGAAAGAACTGGTAAAATGCATATTTCTTGTTTGAGGTGTCAATTTCACTGTGTTGGGGTCCCATAATCGTATGAGCTGCTAAGGGCCCAATAATGTTATAGTCATAATATCTCACATTAGATCCACGCACAGCGACCAGATCCAGAATAGGCTCCTCACAATCGAGGTTGGTGACTTCCTGCAGATCTCGATAGTGGATGACGTTTCGACCGCATGCAACTATCAGGTCGCTACCACTGACAAACCTAGATCAATGGACTATTAAAATTAATATTCAAATTTAGTAAAGTTCACTGAATTCACTTACAAGGCGGTGATAGACTCTGTAGCGCTCACTTCCAAAGCCAAGAACAACTTTCCTTTCTTTGTATATCCTCTAACTTCGTTCTGAAAAGCTGCAAATATTTTATCGGGCACAGTACCTGAAATGTTTGTATTTAAAATTTCGCTGAATTAAATCCATTAAATTTTGGTATTAACGTAAGGACGTGAATTACCGGGAGAGCCACCAATTTGGACGCAGGTGACACACTTCCCCGGAAGCGTCTTGAATAAAACTTGAATATCCTCATTCTTAACAGAAATTATCTGCAACACTCCATCTTGGTCTCCGATCACTATCTACTCAACATTTCAATAACAGTGAAGAAAAAAAAATTAAGAATTAATTAAATTTTATTGTGGACATACCCGCTCTTGACCTTTCGGACTTGGCAACAATTTCATAGCATTGGGGTATGTCACCCCTACATTTAAATAATCAACTCTTCCCAAATCGAACTCCATCTTTAATAAAGAGATTTTGACAACCGCGACCTTATAAGCCTCAGTGTTTTGTATCCCGTTGCTTAGCAAAACCATTCTTCAAAACAAAGGCGGAATGGGTAGGGTGACCATGCCTCTCGATTTCCCAGGATATTATTGAGGTACGCATAAATTACAAAAATACGTATCGAAAAAATCAATAGCAAAAAAATAACATGAATTACAAAAATCATTACTGAAAGTAAACAACAACAAAAAAAGATTATGCAGATGATTGCCAGTGGGCCTGAAGATAGGAATTATGAAGATTGCTTGGAATTACTTGGACTGGCGACTGAAACAAAGAAGACAAAGAGGGGGCCTGATTAAGGCAATACATTCCTCATAAATAATTACGATGTAGGTACCTGGGCTGAAAATATTTACAAATTTAATGTCAACACAAATCTTAGAGATCACGACACTCAATTATGCAAAATTTTAATTTAATCCTCTTAACCCTAGATAGCAAAGTTCCGAAACTTGATAAGCTAACCATTCGACTTTTTGATGAACATTTTTTAATGTGTTTTTTTTATTACAATTTTATCATAGGTTTAATCGAAGGTATTATTTTAATAGAAAATATGGGATACAGATTACAGGATAATTATTACCGAAATGAATATTTATTTGCCTTTTATGTACTAAATCACAAATTTTAAATAGCACATGTTTCTTTAAGGTCAATAATATTGAAATAATTAATGAATATCTTAGGAAAACACCTTGATATTTTAGGATTGACACAGGTGGTTCTAAAAAGTCTCATTCGGTGGTTTGATTAGTAAAGGATGAATGGAAACTGAATGTATCCTCATGACATTTTAAAAAAAAGCAACGCATTCCTACACAGAATTTACACTCCCTCACATCTCTAACAATATAAATTACCTATATGTAAACAAGAGTCAATTCAGCTTTTTATTTTTATGAATAATATTTTGTATATGGATTTATTTAATAATTATTTTCACTATTATTATTACTTTGTTTATTTTATTTTTTAATTTACCAAAACAATTTCTTAACATCATTTTCATGAAATTAAATTTTAGAATTTAAAATATTATCACATAACATTGGCGTTTTCCTTGGAACAGGCACTACCTAGTTAGGAGTGAGGCAAAATCATTGTGTAAAAATAATTCTTTTTTTTTTAAATTCAATTTAAAAAAAGAAAAAATAAGGCACCAAAGAAAAAACAACATTAATTCAAGTTGTTTTTTCTTTGGTTTTAAATATATAATTAAATTACAAAACGTTAATTATCAAATTACTTAGATTTTTTGGTGCAAGTACATATAAAGTACAGGTGTAAAAGTTACACACAAGCTAACCGTGCCTCAAACTGATGAGTATGCAGTAGGTATCTCAAATACAAAATTACTTACCAGCTAAACGCAACCACCACACGCGACCCAGTCTAGCGGTTGCTAAGTTGGCCCGAAACCGCGAGTAAGTAGATAAGACAATTAGAATGGGGGAGGGAGATATTTAATAGATGCTCGTTGTTTTGACGAATGTTAGCTTTCTAGGGTTAAGATGGTTCTTCAAAATAGAGTAGTGGACATGTGGAATAAACTACCATTCGAAGTGATTAGTGCAACCTCTGCCCTACCAATCAATTTAAAAACAGGCTTGATTTGTACCCAAAAACTTGTCAATATTGCTTATTACTAGGTTTTTTAAAAGCTGCTCTGGACGCATCGGTAAATCTGCCTGTTCAGAACAAATAATAATAGTAATTGAATGCTTTATACTAGTTTTTTTCAACTTTTTAGATCGCGACCCCCTTTATGGTAAAAAAAAATAAAACATGCAACCCCTCTTAGAAAAGATGTAAACATCCAATAAATAACATCCACAAGTCCTTTAGATATTTGAGCTTCAAGCTCTTTAACCAGCTAGCACTCTCCACAAGAAAGATGGAAACAAAGGAGTTTGAAAGGTATCCACACATGCTTTCTATAAGCTGGGTGATTTTTTTGAGCATGCCAATTCTTTTAATAGGTATGTAACTTTCTGCTACATTATTTTAGTTTTATTGTTTAGTTTTATAAAAAACAAAAACATTATTTATCAACAACAACAAAAATGATAATATTATGAAGTCAATATTTAATAGGTATTTAGATTACAATGTTTAACGTAACATACCTGACCATCTACGTACGTTGTTTTCGTTCTTTTTTTTCCAATTTTGTTTTGATACTTTCTATTGTGTGATTATATATGTATAGGGTGCCTAAGATGATCTGATGATTCTGTTTTGTTTTATTTTTCTTTTTCATTTTTTGTCTGCCGTGTAAAGCTGACTTTAGTCTAGGATACTGTCAAATGAATATTTCTGCTTGATTAGTTTTATATCAATATCAATATATTACTAGCAACTGACAAATTCTAATATGCGATAACTAGCTTTAATTGATTATTCATGCTTTTATTGTATATTCTGAATGAGTCAATTGAATACTGAATACTGTTTAATTTTGCACCGGGGGCCATTTTTTTTTGTTACGCCACTGCATTTAGTCATTCATTCTGAAATCAACACTTGTTCCATGGAAAAAAAATCACTTCGAAAAGGGCACATTTTTCTCAAATTCAAAATTGAATATCCTGAAAAGGCCAAGTTTTTTATACTGCATTTCAGAAGGTCGCTAAAAGCCCATTTCAGAATGACCAATTCAATTAGGTAAGTAGGTGAGGGTTGTTCCGAATATCAGAGGGTTGTTGCGATAGTCAGTTAAAATACCTAATAATATTTTCCCTTTAATTACAATTTCATAGTTGGATATATTTTATTTAAGTAATTGATTAAAATCAGCATTAGCATCAGCTGATATTTATATAAAAAAATCAGCATCCGCTGATATTAAAAAAAACCTGCATCAGTAACAACCCTGGTAGGTACTATATGTTGATGAGAGACATCCTCAGCTCGACAAAAAAAAAATGTTTTTATGGACGCTCTGGGTGTTGTTATGCAGTTATAGGATGTGGCAGAATTACAGTAAGTCAGAGTGTAGAAAGAAGAGAGAAAATATGAAATCGAAGACTATCGCGTTTAAAAGAGGGTAGTTACAAAATATTTTATAGATCCAGGTGATATCAAGGGCTGGATACAAGCCCCTCACTCCTTTTACTACTTATTACTACTAAAATTAAGTTAACATACTTGGTCATTCTTACACAATTGTAATGGTTGTAATGGAAATAAATACTCTATTCTTTTATTTTTATTCCTTTTTTAGGGTGAATTGAGCAAAGTGAAGTTTCCTACAGTGGGGCAAATTTAGGATGGAATGTTATATAGGAATGGAGAAACGCGGCTTCTAGGCCTATGGAAACAAAAGGCGACACAAGCGAGTTGCAGACTTTTAACCCCCCTTCTATTGAAATTGCTCACCTTCCGGGATGGAGTAAAGTTTTAATAATATAATATAATATTTCAAAATAATTTCAATAAAAAAACTCATTCGTTGCATTCGGTGTTGCTGACTACTTCTGACGCATTATTATCCGTTTTTCTTTCTTTCAGCGTTGACAATTCCGTGCTTCTTGTAGCTGAAAACATAATATAGCAATAGAAACGTCTCTATAGTCCTCTCGATATTCAAATTGATCTGTCACGGTAGTTGCGGTCTAAGATCCCACCGTAAAATTGTGCACCTATCGGTTTTTGTGTATTGAAATGTGATTTTATTGAAAGTTTACATATAGGGTCACACATCACAGTCAGTTTGCCAATCTAAATCTTGCCAAATCAAATTTTTACCTCTTTTTTTTAATAGCGATTTTTGAACACGAGTTGTCAACTACTACGGGTGAACCCGCTACCCCAATTAGGGTTTTCGACTACAGCGGGCGAGCCCGTCACCTCATGAATTTTTAACGATTAGTCGTTCTATCTACCTGGAGTGAGAGCAGAAGACTTGGACAAAACAGTCTACCGTCTAGCTCCGCCACAAACCCGTAAGAGGCCAACGCCTTAACCGCGAGATAGCCAGGAGTGTACCCGGCGGGCTTACACTCACGCCCCTACTTCCAAGTGTGACCAGATTACTCTAGTCTCTCGATTGGTTACGAGTTCGAGTGAAATAGTATATACCGAATCTATCGCGGACCACAGCGTCCTTTGCCCGGCTGTTCACTCAGGATCGGATAGCCGATGGTCGTTTCAAGAGCAGTCGCCGTAAGGTCCGCAACCACCCCCGCTCTATAGGAAACAGTACTGCTTCCAGACCCCCCCCCCGACTGTTAGTCAGGGTGCGCAATCGATTGGCTTATGCCGCACGGTGCGCAGACCGTCCAGGAGCGCCAGAAGGTTGATACCCAGGGGAAACTAACCATAAGGCCAGAGTCCTACTCAGGCTCGCACTTAATGCGTGGAGGCCGTCGGATTGGTGTTGACCCGTGAGTGTGACCAACCCTGAACAGAATGGGTCTTCGTGGCCAACTCAGCAAGGGCCCATTAATTCCCCAAGGAACTCGCTACCCCAGGAAGGTATAACAATATTTGATCATTCTTTCAACCATGAGTGAACGCAGAGACAACCCTATTCCACCGGGACACCATGGTGGTGCAACCAGTCGCGCAACCGTGGTGTCTTTGAACAACCAAGTAGACACCAGATTAGACACCAGATAGACACCAGAATCGCGACATTTATTTTTAAATCTCTATTAGAAAAAATCCAGCGAGGAACTATCCCATTTAGGTGTCTGCTTTGAATTTCGATAATAAACTTTTCTGTATCAAAATTATCCATCGTAGCGTACGCTGCAACTAAACAAACGTATTGAAAACAACGCACTGGCAGCACGACTGGCGGCCGAGTGAGTGACCCGCCATACAGCGCTATACTAATTATTGGTGGCCCGACCGGCGTAATGGCGCTGCCAATAATAATCGGGCCGGGGAGTTAACTTCTAAACTCTCTTTCTAAGTACGATTTCTCACATCTAAATCTAAACAACACCATAATCCCTTTTTCAAATACTGTAAAGAACTTGGGTATAATTTTTGACAAAAATCTTTTTTGGCATGATCAAGTAACGGCGGCCAGCAAGAAACTGTATGCCAGTTTTCATAGCCTTAAGAGGCTACAAAACTTCCTGCCCTTGAGCACTCGCCAAACTCTGGCACAATCCTTGCTACTCCCGTTACTTGACTACGCGGATATATGCTACCTCGATGCCCACGAAGTTCTCCTAGACAAATTAGAGTGGCTCTAGAAGTCTGTGTTCGATATGTGTACGGGCTCAAAAAATACGACCATATTTCAGAGTTCCGTACTAAACTAAAATGGCTCAAGATACGCGAACGTAGAGACCTGCATATTCTCTGCCTATTGCAGAAAATACTCAACAATCCACTTATTCCGTCTTACCTAAAATCCGAATTCCGAGTGTTATCCTCCCACGGGCTGCCATTACGGTCTCAGTCAACGAATACTCTATGTATACCTCAGCATCACACAGCTTTCTTCACCTATTCCTTTGCTATATATGCAGCAAGATTATGGAATAATCTGCCTTCCAATATACTGGAATCCGTTAGTTCGAGTGCGTTTCGCTCCCGGCTGAAGCTATATCTGCTCTCAAAATAATATAAGCTGATATAAGCTAATATAAGCTGATCCTACGTATATACTTTTTTATTTTTTTTATTATGTTTATGTATAATATGGATATTATGTATCATTTATATTATTATGCACTTTATGTATTGTATGTATATACATGTATGTGTATGTGTATGTATTTATTTTATTTATTTATTTAGTAGTAACACATGTAGTAAAAAGTTAATGTCATATTTGATTAAGATGTTAGCAAGAAATTGATGCGACATTATTTTTATGATTGACACAGTCGCCTAACTAGGCCTAGGCCTGTTCTAAGGCAGACTTTTAATGATGATATTAAGTGTGCACTGTCAACTTAATCTATAGTTAGTACTTATTTTTAAATCGACAAATATAAAACTACAAATATTTACGCATATACAAATATGGATAGATACTTATATACATCTATAGATAAAATATATATGTATGTGTATGTATGTATTCTTTGAGTCAATGAAAAATTAAAAAATAATATTCTGCCACGAACTAACGTAATTACTACCTGCTGGTTGGCTGGAGGATATTGCCGTTTATGGCAATAAGCTCGCCATTTGTACCCGTTGTGGTCGATAAAGAATTTTTATTATTATTATTATTTTATTAGTTACCCTCCATAGAGCTGTATACATTTTGTTGGCGGCGGTGACTGGTTGTGCCACGTCCCGGTGGATACCCCCCCCCCCCCCCCCCGGTGGCCCACGACACAACCCACCGTCTAGCTATGCCAACATGCCCGCGAGAGACCAGTGCCTTACTGCGGGGCACTGAGGAGTGAACGGATTACTCAGTCCTCCAGTCTGGATGCAGGTTCAAAGTCGATAGCGTGGCCTCTATCTGATGTTAGCGGTAATTCAGCTCGAATTTATTGCGAACCGTGGCACCCTTTGCCTGTCTTTCACTCGGTATCGGTTAGCTAATGGGTCGTTTCAAGAGTAGCTGAAAACAGGTCAGCAACCACCCTCACTTCTTAGGCAACGTATAAGATTATTTACAAACCCTGGCTATGAGTCAGAGTGCACAGTCCATCGGCTGATGCCACACGATCCGCAAACCGCCCAGCAGCGCCGGAATACCATCTGCCAGAGGATCCAATCCACCTGCCGTGACAGGGAAGAGACTTTTCAAGTTCAACTCTCTTCAAGGAGGCTACCGGATGGGAGTTAAACCGTGAGTTGAGCCGACCCTACATAACGAGCAAGTCATAAGGCCCAAGCTGAATGGAACCTAACCTACCCGGGCTCGCACTTCATACGTGGAGGTCGCCGGATGGGTGTTGACCCGTGAGTTTGACCGACCCTGAACATCTGGGACTTAGTGGCAAACTGCAACAGGGCCCATTAGCTCCTAATCACTTGACACAATGACTATGTGGGGTGGGGGGGTTGGCGGGAGGGGAGGGGTTGGCGTGCGGAGGAGGGGGCTTGCCTGCTTGCCGTGAAAGTCTTGGAGCGACACAACCAATTTTTTTTAAATGGTGGCATCGTAAATAGAGCAGTCTAAATAAGTTGAAAGAAAGTAGGTTGTTGCCACTCCCGCGGTCTGTTGCAACTCCTGGGTTCCCAGGTGCACTGTTACTTTTCAGTGAATTTTTTACTTTTAGTGATTTTACCACATAATTTTACGGTGAGAGAATTTAATGTTTCTGCACTGTGAACGCATATCAACAATTATCATGAACTAATCAGCAATGAGACCACTGTTATGTCACGTCCCATCGCTGCTTCTACCTACCCGTGTCGTCTTGGGGTATCCGTTGCTGGGACATCGTAAATTTTGATTTTCGGCAGTTTTCCAGGGCTGCATTCTCGGCGGCGCTTAGGGCTGAGAACCGGAATATCAAAATTGATTTTTATTCAGATTTTACGCGTTTAGTGTTCTATGCTGGCCAATACAGAACATCATTATGATGCCTTGTTATGGTTCTAAAAATCGGCCGCTGATGACATACACAGAAATTTGCTGTGCATCCGAGACTTTCAGGGAATTTATACTGCTTAGAGACCGAATCGACCTCCATAATCCAATCTGAAGGTTTCTCGATTATTGAGAAAGGTTTTGTAGTGAAATGTTTTTTGCCTTTAGAGCCATCCCGCACAAACTGTATTGGGGGTTTGGAGGGTACTGTCAAACCCTCGTTGGCACGAGCCACTGATAGGCTAATTACCTCGCGAATAACAACAAGGACTTTGTCGCGACGGTAAGTGTACCGTCCTTGATCTAAGGCCACCTTGCAGCCAGCGAGAATATGCCTGGCTGTGCAAAGGGTATTGCTATAAGAGCTCTATCGATAAACCGTAGGATAACCACAAGAGAGCATCGTTATCAACCCTTTTGAAAGTCTTCCTAAAAGTCGAAATAGGCGGCATATACATAATCTCCTAGGAGCGCTTCAGAACAAAATCGCTAATCAGTTTACCTTAGTACAGCCCCTTAAACAAGGCTCCATAATGATTTCTGTTTAGCTCAAAACATTAAAGAGCGAATGTCATACCTACTTGTAAGGCGCTCATCCATAGCTATCCAAGAACTCTTCAAGACACGATCAATCTTGTATCGAACTATACAATCGGGCTCCAGCATGCTCCTTACTAGAGATTTGCACTCGCTCGATATTGTATCCGCGACTTTCGACCGGAAGTTCCACTTTTTATGTATCTGATGTTCGAGCAGCTTCTTAGTGTTCTTATCGTCGAATGGCAATACTTTGTTCAACATCACATATAGGACGACTCCCAATGACCAAATGTCGCAAGCTTTCGGTCCGTACGGTCTGCCGCGAATTATTTCGGGAGCCGCGTAAGAAATAGAACCGCAGTACGTGGCGCTTAACACGTTTCTGTTATTAGCGTCGACGCACATGCGGGAGAATCCAAAGTCGGAAAGCTTCAAATTGTTATTGGCGGTGACTAGCACGTTTTCGCATTTGATATCCCTGTGAGCGATATCCATCTCGTGAAGGTACTGTAAAGCCAACGCCAGCTGCCGCAACCATATCCTCGCTTGTTTCTCTTTTATGCTACCGTTCTTCAACAGATACTCGAGCAGATCCCCATTTTCTGCATATCTCATGAAAATGAAATACTTTTTTTTCCTGAGGAAAATGTTGTGGACGTACACTATGTAAGGGTGGTTAATTTTGATTAGAATTTCCATCTCCCGCGGGAGGAACTTTTCCACAAAATCCTTTGTAGCTTTCTCGGTGTCAATAATCTTGCAGGCTAAAAGCATGGTTTTTTCTTGATCCGGCGGCCGATACTCCGCCATATAAACCTACACCAAAAATATTACTTCCTTAAAAACTAGTTATGTATTTACAATAACAATTGATTAACCTTATAAATAAATAAAAAAATAAAATGCAAACGGAGCTGCCATGGAATTCACCGACCGAAGTCGGGCCCATCATATAGTGTTATTACACTTCTGGGCGGTGAGCAGTGGATTCCGGACTAACGACCGGCTGTGGAAGGTTTAGGACAGCTGTCTTGCCACATGTGAGCGTTCACCTTACCACTCATTCACTCCCCCTTCGAAGCCATAGAATTTGAGATGCGGAAATCGCGGCTTTAGATATTTTTTCTAAGAAGTTGATTACTTTCCTGGAGAGACCAAGATCTTTAAAAAGGTGAAACGAGATTTAGCTGGCAGGCCACGAGCGCCAACTTTCACCGCGTGAAGGTGAACAGTGAAGCTGTTCCTGGTGACGGAATTTGCGAGATCATGGTATTTATTTAATTTGTACTAGTGGTCTTTTGGGATATTTGATTCCCATGGAACAGTTAATTCTACAATAAGGGCCATCTTCCGAGATAGAGAGTAAAGAGTTATATCTGGACGCAGGGCTGTGCATCCGAAACTTTCAGAGAATTTATACTGCTTAGAGACCGAATCGACCTCCAGAATCCAATCTGAAGCTTTCTCGATTATTGAGAAAGGTTTTGTAGTGAAATGTTTTTTGCCTTTAGAGCCATCCCGCAAATAACAGCAAGGACTTTGTCGTGGCGGTAAGTGTACCGTCCTTGATCTAAGGCCACCTTGCAGCCAGCTAGAATATGCCTGACTGTGCAAGGGGTATTGCTAAAAAAACGAATTTACCCGATGAAATTCGTAACACCCATCGTTTCGGGGATGTTGCAACCGCCGTTGTCCAGGGTAGACGTCGTGTGCTACAAACTTCACACAGTAAATTCATTTTTACACGACTGCCCAACGAAAAAGGAGTGTAATGTGTTCAGGGTTCATCTTTGTATGTTTTCCGTTTCTTTATTCCACAATAACTTATAAATGCTTGAACCGATTTAGAAGTGTGTGGTATTGTTAAAATAGTTATGTCATCCCGAGTGTCATAGAGTACCTTAAAGGATGATTCATGCTACACCGGGCCGGGGCCGGGCCAGGCCCCGGCCGAGTCGTTTCCAACGTGCTCCGGCCGGGCCAGTCATTCATGCTACACCGGGCGTGACCGGGCTGTTTCCTAGTTTATTTATCCCACGGCCGTGTCCGCGATAACTAGTGTTGTGTCCATCTATTTTGGCGATAATAATATTTTTTAATTTCTATTTTCGCTTGATTGATAAGTGTGTTATTAATGCAATTTCCACAACTGGAGTTGGCAGCTATTGCAATTGCCATTGAAGACGAAGTATTGGAAACACGAACTGAATCTAATAAAAGAAGATGGAGTGTACATCCAGCCTGGAGAAACCGACCATCGGAGAGAGAATTCGCCACGCTCTACAAGGAATTAATAGATGATGAGAGCAAATTTTACGGTTATTTTAGGATGTCTAAAGAATACTTTAGTATATTTCTTGGAAAAATAAAACGTGATTTAACAAAACAAAATTCAAGATTTCTGAAACCTATCTCTCCCATTGTACGATAAGCAGACCGGAGCCGGGAAAACAATATCCACCGCCATTTCGACGCCGTGCGCCGGTCGTGGCACGGCCGGTCACGGCCAAGCATGAATTGCTTCATACAAAAGTATACTATAGATATCTGACCGTGTCCCGGCCGGGGCCCGGCCCGGTGTAGCATGAATCATCCTTAACTGTCAAATATTAAGTAAGTAGTTGTCTAAATGTCCAAATGTTATTAAATTAACATAAATATATTGTGTTTAGTGTCATATGAAGGTCTGATTGAGTACATTCCAGAAATATACATGTACAGTGGCGGATTCAGGATTTATATTTGGGGGGGCTGAGAGTCGGTCTCGCTAATAGCTATATCAGTAAATAACAATAATTCCAGAATATTCGTAAAAACCTGTAGTGCAACTTACAATTAAAATTAATTTAGTAGGTATACCTACTAAATTAGACTGAACTAACAGATTTTTAATATACAGTTCAGTAACAAATCTGAAAGTTTTGTTTATTTATGTTTTGGGGGGGGCTTCAGCCCCTTAGCCCCCCCCCCCCTGGATCCGCCACTGCATGTATACGTATGGATAAATACATAAACCACAAATATTTCATTAAAAAACCATACTAAAAATAATTATTAATACAATAAGTAGTTCACTTTCTGTAATAGCAGTCTTGTTTTTTATTATTTTTAATTAAACCTATTTATAATGTCAAACAACCGCAGTAGTCTTCGATTTCATAATCGATTACCCATCTTAATAAGAATAATTTCAATACCTTAGCATATGACCCTTCTCCAAGACGTTTTATCAATTTATAACCCTTTGTAGTAAGAACGCTCTCTTCAGACAAGGTGGTTGCCAGATCTTTTTTCGCATTTTTTGATGAACTAGCCATATGAAATTAGGTAATTTGATTTAGATGGTGAATTTTGCTTTTTTATCTCGAAATTTGTGAATATTACTTGACAGCTCCATATTTTTAAATATGGAATTAAACAATGCTGTTTTGGAAAAAAAACTATTTATTGAGCTATTTATTTGGTATAACTGTGAATTCGCCAGCTAGCGATATCCTTTGTAAGAAGGAGGGCGCCGGTGTCAAGAGCAGTTGATAATCAGATGTTGATGTGAGTTTGGGGTACATTTTATCATTTCTGAAACGTTCCAGCATTAATTGTGGTTCGCATTTCGCTTTCGCTGGAATGGAATTCGCTCTGAAGTCTTGGATAAAATCGGGAATGCCCAGACTCAGATTGTATTGACGGGTTGTCGATTTCTGTTCTGGCTTCGGTTGCGGTTCGGTTACCAGCTGTGCCTCTTCTTCTGAATTAAGATCATCTTCTGTGACGACTTCTGCGGTTCCTTTGGTTTCTTCGCTTTCTTGTTCGGTAAAATTTTTGATTTTTGAAGTTTTCTCTTTCGCTATTTTGATTATATCTTCCAAGCCGAGTACGACGACTTCTTTCAAAAGATCACTTTCTGCTTGTTCTTTTGTACTTTCTCTGCTGATTTCGGTATCGAGAAAATCAATGGTGTAAGTCGTGGAGAGGTTGATACTCTTGAGTTTTAATTTTTCTTCTTCTTGTAAGAATTTGGACATTCGATCGATTTCATCTAAATCAAGCCTGAAAATAAACAATAACATAAGCAAACGTGTGAATCTTATATAAAGTCTTTAAATTGCTTCCTACCCGTTATGTGAATTATAGCAGCAATCTAGCATGGCTGGATCGATGGGATGAGCTTCCGTGTTAAAAATATATCCTCCCACATCAACGATGCATTCTCCTGTTGGGGTGTTGATGATGGTACCGTGCGTACCGGGATTGTGAATGAAATTGTCAGGATCAAAGAGTAAATATAAATATTTCGTTGTTTCTGCCAAGAAGAATGATTCCATTCGATCCTCTTTGCGGTGATCCCGCACATCTTTGATCTGTAAATAAGAAAACAAGTTCACAATCGAGAAAGTAGAAAAGTTTCGGTCTATCATTAAGATAGTTCTCTGATTAGAAAAAGGATATATTTGTTAAATTTGAAATCTTCCGGATGAAATATCACCGATTTCGCAAAAAAAAAAATTGACAAAATAAAAAATAAAAATTTAATTGAAAAAAGCGAGTCAACCATCTTTCTAAAACAAATAAAATGTAGGTTAAAATTATCGCTTCATACGCTTTAATAAGTAAATGACATAATAATGGTCTATTATTATTAATGGTCTATTATTTAGTCAGTCCTCTATGTCTGCCATTAAAAAGTGACACTAATCTACCATGTTTCATTTGATCTGGTAAAACGCCTTTGCCAATACATTATTAAATATAAGGGCTAAAGAGGGGGCAATAATTTTGATGATAGAATTGATATAATTGACTGACTAGCGCTGTAAACTTTCACTCTTTTTTCAATTGAATAACCTAAAACTATTTATAATACTTTGTTTCTAATTGAAATCATTGTTACATGAAGTTACATTACTATTTAAATAAACCTATGCTAGATGAGGGGAGGAGGTCAGAAGGAGGTCAGAGGGGATGAGGTCAGAAGTAGTAGTGATACGGATATTGATGAAAAAACTCCTCAAATACAATTTTTCTCAAATGTCTCAACAAGTACTATAAGTACTATAACCCAAAGGCTATATTTATTTATCTTTATTGGCTAATTTAATTTAAGGTGATTTTCCTACATGTAAATTCAGGATATTTTATATGTATTGTTCATTTCAATACATAAAGAATCTATTGTTGGCTTAATTGTTTTCTGCCAGTCTTTTTTTCTTTCTGTTTAATGTTTACGATTCATGGGAAAGTCAGGGACATATAAATAAAATACAAACGGACCTGCCATGTAATTCACCGACCAAAAATCGGGCCCATCATATATAATTATTACACTTCTGGGAGGTGAAGGGTGGATTCCGGACTTACGACCAGCGGTGGTAGGTTTAGGACAGCTGTCTTGCCACATGTGAGCGTTCACCTTACCACCCATTCACTCCCCCTTCGAAGCCTAGAATTTGAGATGCAGAAATCACAGTTTTAGATAATTTTTCTAGAAAGGAGTTGATTATTTTCCTGGAGAGATCAAGATCTTTAAAAAGGTGAAACAAAGATTTAGCTGGCAGGCCACGAGCGCCTACTTCCACCGCGTGAAGGTGAACAGTGAAGCCGTTCCGGGTGACGGCATTTGCGAGGTCATGGTATTTATTTAATTTGTACTCGTGGTCTTTTGGGATATTTGATTCCCATGGAACAGTTAACTCTACGATAAGAACCATCTTCCGAGATAGAGAGTAAAGAGTTATATCTGGACGCAGGGCTGTGCATCAGAGACTTTCAGGGAATTTATACTGCTTAGAGACCGAATCGACCTCCATAATCCAATCTGTAGCTTTCTCGATTATTGAGAAAGGTTTTGTAGTTAAATGTTTTTTGCCTTTAGAGCCATCCCGCACTAACTGTATTGGGGGTTACTATATGAACCGAAGACTTCCGAAACATTTTTGAATTATATGGAATCAAAATTGTTTTTGATAATAATAGTACTACCGGTCATTGGCGGTTTTTTCCAGTGGAATCTAGTGAATTTGGGGAAAAAATTATATAATGTTGTATTATTGTCTTGACGTTCAGTACGTGTACATGACGTATTTACACTGAATAAAAACCGAAACTTAAAACCTAGTGGCTTTCTCCTACTCTGTCCCCTTGTTTTTTATTACTCTATTTGTCGAGGATATCATTTTCTTTTCACTCATCTGATCCCATTTAATGGGCCCGATTGCGTTTCATTGTGAACTAAAACTGAAATTAGTTCGAGCGAATGAGATAGAGCAATACTTTAGAGTGGAATATGAAACGAACGATCGTCGATAAAAACTACCTGTCGAACTTATACTCGTCCGAGTAAATTTGAACACATTTCGTGTTAGATTCAGATGCTTTATCTTTTGTGAGTAGTTTTAATGCGAAAAAGTGACAACCATTTATTTCACATTCCGCTTAGCGTATTGCCCTGTCTCGTTCACATGGACTAATTTCCAATTATAATTCACAAAGAAACGCAATCGAGCCCAATATGTGCTCAAATACATAACTTGTGCATAGCATATGTTATCTACCTCATTGATCTGTATGCTTTTTGCATGAAAGCGAAAGCAAATATTAAAAAAAAAAACAGCTTGTCCCGATCTGTGAGCTGGCAAGACCGGGACAAGGCTCTGCAAACCGGGACATGTTCCAGTAAACCAAGACGTATGACAACTCTAGCGTAAACATAACAGCTGGAGTTCTAAATTCTTCATATCAGATGATTGCGTAAGTTCGTGCCCGATTTTAATAGATGTCGCCAACTTACTCTATGACAGATAGTCGGTGTTTATGATTCATTACGTTACATGCACTGAAAAATTTACAGTGTTGTGTCATCATCCCGTCAGATATAGTTGAAATAAATTGATTTACATATGTACGTTTGAGAAATTTTCAAAAATTGGGACCGATAAGATGCATTTGCGACATTTAACGCTACAATAATATCCGAATGGTGCGAGTATTGGAACTGCACCAAAAATCATTCAGTGTATTTATCTGGACCATGTTCCTGCTCTCCAGACTATTAAAAAGTGGTTGAGCAGATTTCAAAATCGTGTTTTTAACTTGCATGATCAGCCTCGCTCTGGACAACCTTCTGGTATTGATCACGACGTAAATAGTGGAAGAAAATCCAAGGATTACAACTAACAATATTGCTGAGAGATTGAATATCGACAATTCAACCGCTTTTCGCCATTAACCCCTCGCGGCCCGCGGTTTGAATTTTAATGTGTGCCTTACGGCCCATAAGAAATTCGCGAGTCTCAAAAAAAAGATGGCGTTTCAGAAAAAAAACGATTACTCCGAAACTGTCACACCGATCGTCTAAAAAAGACCTGTTTTATGTTCCTATTGAAATTTGCTATTAGATATTTGTAACGTCGTTATGTAAAGCAATAAAGATTATTCATAATTATTAGTCAAAGTTGTACTAACGATAAAAATTAGCCACTGGCGATAAAAGAAATATTTTTGTTCAAAATACTCATTTCGGTAAGCCCTCGGTATGAAATTTCTACTCGAATAAATAATAGTATCATTATAATATATAAAGAACTTACGATTATGACGATATAATCACACAAACGAACGTTTTTTCTCTTTACGTCTCGAACGTCTTGTTTACCGGCCGAGCGATCGCGGCACTATGGATCTTCAAAAATTTGTAGTGGCTAGTCAACGTGACGAAAAATACTTATCTGGCTACCAAACGGTAGAGAATTTTCTCCGCTCCTCGCACATACTACTGGCTAAGTGGTTGGTGCGAGACAGTAAGATTAAATAATCCATAATTAGCGGTCGGCCTCGCCTGGCCATTTCGGGCCGTCTGGGGTTCGACGGTAAATATCAATTCTGGACGTTTCGGGCCGTCTGGTACGCGAGGGGTTAACAAAAGCTACGCTAAATCGCATGAATTTGGCCATTTCTTTACTCGCACGAAACTGAACCGTTTTTGGATCGAATCGTACTAGACGATGAGAATTGGGTCCTGTACAATAACTGTTCCGGTCTTTGCGGAATAGTTGGAATGGCGAAAATCTTAGGTCCGTGGAAGCTGTAGAAAACTACCTCATTTATTTTTTATTTTTTTATTAGTTTCAAATAGTATTCAAGGGCATTACAGATGAATCCAATTCGCCCTTGAATATTAAAGCTAGAGTGTAAGTCTAAAAATAAATGACTACATAACTAAATTAATGCTAACATTGAACAAGAAAAAAAAAAAACATAAAAATATAAAACTAAATAAAAGACAGATTATGCATGAGATAGCAGGGAGTTGCCTTTTTAGCTGCCAAAGGGATGTTCAAAAGATATCTATTTCGGTGGGTAAGGAATTAAGAAGAGCTATAACCCTTCCCACTGGCCTGTCTACAAAAATATTTGTACAGTGGTACGGCACATTAAGAGCCCTATCACATATTTTTTCCAGAAAGGCAAGAAAAGTGGATTTTTGGCGTTCTAATTCCAAGAAATGAAGAGATTTCTACAAACTTTAATTACTGAATTACCTGGACCATTTCTTGATGTTGACCATAGCGGCCTTTAATTTTAGATATAACGAATATTATTTACTTATTCAGCCCATTTTCCGAAAGTCGTTATTCGTAAAACGCTCGGAAGGCAAACTTTGAGCTCCTTAATACAGTAATATCACTACAACGAAAACCGTATACTATTTTTTTTTATGTCCGTCATGTATTCTTGTTGACCATAGCGGCCTTATTTTTTCGTTTTTTGACCACATATCCAAGGTATACATTACTTACAATTACACAAAATTTAAAAAAAAACTTCCTGTATCATTCTAATTTTCTCAGAAATAAAATAAGATTCTTATATAATACTTATACTATATTAAAGTTCACTCTTTTAGCAATACATAATATAAATTATTGTCATTAGAAAGGAGAAAACACTGCAAAAAACAATTAGAAATTGTGTATATATTTGCTTGCGCAAGAGAAGAGCGCTCAGTGCCGCGGTTTTCTCCCAGGGTTGAATAGTTATTTATTTATTTATTTATTTATTTATCCTATCTTTTATAGTTACATCCAAAAAAAAATGCGTTCATTTTTTAAACTCATTTTAAAAGAATACCTACGCTATTTTGTAATAGGCCTCTTAAACAATAGATGCGATCTCCTCGCTGTGTAATTTACCGGTACGTACAATTCAAACTTACATAGTATCTCTGGCAAATAAATCGTTCCTTGAATTAGTTTATATGCAAATATAATTAGTGAAATATATCGACGAGTTTCAAGACTGTTGTATCCTACCATTCCTAGCACAAAATCGGACGGAAATAAGTATGGATAAATATTGTATTTTCTGTAATAAATATATCTCAAAAATTTTCTTTGAATACGCTCTACCATCTGAATGTATTTGTTTTCACTTGTACACCAGATGACCGAGTTATATTCAAGTATGCTAAGGACTAAACAATTATATAGTAGAAACATTACATGAATATTATTAAACTGTTTGCATATGCGAATAACAAAACCGACCATTTTGCTAGCACGATTGCAAATATTTGTAATGTGTGCACGGAAGTTCAACTGCGTATCCAATGTAATTCCCAGGTCCCTCACCTCGGTTGACCTTTTTAAAATTGACCCGTTTATTGTGTATGGGAAAAAGCAAGGGGTTTTCTTCTTAGTGATGGTTAAAACAGAGCACTTGTTAGTGTTAAATTCCATGTTATTGACAGAGCCCCATCTTGAAAGTGCATTTATATCTTGCTGTAATATTTCCGCTTCTCGAGCATCTGTTATTTGATGAAAAATTTTCACGTCATCAGCAAATAGTGAGCAATGACTATATTTTACAAATTTAGGTAAATCATTAATGAAAATGAGGAACAAAATCGTAGAGAGATTCACACCTTGCGGCACCCCCGAATGAACCTTAAAGAGGGCTGACTCGGAGGAACCAAAGCTGACTAACTGACTCCTGTTTTTGAAGTAGCTTGCGAAGAACTTCACAAGATGTACAGAGAAACCGAAGTCAAAAAGCTTCTGTAAGAGGATGTCTCTGTTAACCCTGTCAAATGCCTTGGCCATGTCCAAGTATATAACATCTACTTGGAGGCCCCGGTCCAGGGCGGTAGTGGCATACTCTGTCAATGACAATAAATTGGTGCATGTTGACCTTTTCTTTCTGAATCCATGCTGGCTTTCCGACAGCCAAGTGTCTGCAAATGAGTAAATACGTTCGTGTAAAATAGACTCGAATAATTTTGCAAATGTACACACAACGCTGACGGGCCGGTAGTTCTCGATTACGTTCTTAGGACCACTTTTATGAACGGGTGTAATACGAGTAACCTGCCATTTGAGCGGAAAGCAATGTGATTGTAGGCTAATATTGAAAATATGTGATAAAGGTCCTTGTAGGGCCATCGCGCAGTGTTTAACTAGGAAAGGTGGAATGTTATCAGGACCCAGTGATTTTTTAAAACTCATTTTAGAAAATGCTCGATTTATCTCATTCGAAGTCACCTGTGGGATGTCTAAGACAGGTCCATTACTGTCGGTATCACAAATGAGCGCATCTACATTGAGCAGGGGCTCAGTACTGCTGTATTCAAGGAAAACGCATTTCATAAACTTTATTCAAGGAAAACGCAGCAGTTTATTTAAAAATGGAATTGACAAGCTCGTTAGTAAACCTTTATAGACTTTATAGGGATGAATGGAGACTATATACTTATTAAAACTCCTGTTTTTAATATTCAAAATGTGTTGAAGTTTACCCTTAAACCGTATCTATATCCACTCAGATAGCAAGGCAGCTCTTATGGCACTAGCCTCGAATACTATTAATTCAAAGCTAGTGTAAAATTGCGTATCACTACTGAATTCCCTGAGCGAAAAGAACAGGGTAATTCTAAGATGGGTTCCCGGCCATGCAGGAATCGAGGGAAATGAAAAAGCCGACGAACTTGCTAAGACGGGAGCAAAGGGAACGTTATATGGCCCTGAACCTTGCTGTGGCGTACCAAAAAGCCTTGCAAACCTAATTCTCAAACAAATATGTTTAGAACAATCCGTCAACCACTGGAACAACTTGCCAGGGTTGAATCAATCCAAAGCGCTAATTAAGGCCTACGACCTTATCGCTACGGGCCTTATTGCTATTTAGCGATAAGACCGAAGAGGCCTTATCGCTAAATAGGAACAATCTACGCATACTGGTGAGGGCGCTCACGGGGCATTCTGGCCTCAACAAACACATGTACAAGCTCAAGCTCCGAGACACAAAAATGTGCAGGTTCTGCCAAGGGACAGAGGAAACTCCTCTGCACCTCATGTGCGAGTGTGGCCCGCTGATGCGTAAAAGATACATCCACTTGGGTGGTCATTACCTCCAACCTGAGGAGGTAAAACAATCTGGCGCCAAAAGCCTGTTGCGGTTTTAAAATGACACGAGGCTTAGCGCAGAACTATAGTAGGTAGCGAACACAATGGATCAGCAATGATCGCAGTGTTACAAGGCTCATAAAGACCTTAGAAAAGCCCCACACAACAATTAAAAAAAAAAATTATAATAATACCCTTAAATCGGGCACGAACTAATGCAATCATGTGATAGTTTGACCAAAAAAAATTTGTAAATTAATTTACTCACAGTTGCATATCCGCAATGAGTTCTCGCACTGTGCTGAAGACTCCTCAGGATATCCTCGCCCATTTGTAGCAAGATGGGATCGCGAGTTTCCCGATACAAATACATGAGAGATTCAATGAGCTCCGGCCGCAACGGATAACTCTCTCGACCTGGCGACGACTCACCCGCTACGATATTATACACTTCCGGCGTGAAACCATACTGTTTCCAAACGCTGTGATAGTTGTGAATGATTCTCATCGCCGTTTCCGTTTCGCCGATCAACGAGAGTACCCCGGGCCAGTACGACTCCAGCGACTGGAACACCGGAAGAGTCACCTGCCCCTTTGACATGGATGCCCAAATGTGCCAGTCGTCTTTTTTTAAATATTTATCAATCGCTTTTCGCGCTTCGTTGAACATGAATCGTAACTCCGGTTTTTGTAATAGAATAGAACCTGAAAAATATTTAATAGCTTAATATCAATGAAAAGTATGAATGGCAAAGGCTACCGAAGTCAAATCCATCCACTTTTCATTCACGAACAGGAGGGAAACACACCCACCAACGATAGGCAAATCCCACAAGCCGATAAAAACCACCTCTCTGCAGCGTTTGCAGAATAGTCTTCTACGGACTATTGTGAATGCATTGTAGTTTACAAGAAATTATGAAACTTTTGACTACCTGAAAGTCCCCACTATTGCCACAGAACGCAGTATGCAGAAATTGAGCATTGCTGATGATTGGCATTTTTGGCACCCCAGCTGTTAAAGATACTAAAATTTCATATAGATTTAAAAATAGATTGAGTGCATACCTTCTAAATTGTATGATTATAAATATTTTATTAGATATTTAAATATTTATAATTTTTAAAGGGTACATTTTTAAATAAACTGGAATAATGCAGTTACTTTGTATATACTGTACTATGTATATTATCCCCGGGTATATTATTTAATATATATTAATGTAGTTTATTTTAGTAATTCCTTGTGTATTATTTTTGTATCTATTGTGACTGATTTTGTAATTACTCATTGTATCTATTTTGACTATTATTAATTTTGATTTTAATTTTTATTATATTTAAAACTACTTGCGGTAGTTTATTGATAATATTTATGACATTTTGTTTCGAATTTTGTATAGGTAATTAGGGTAATTTTATTATAATTAAGTACGTTAATGTTTGATAGATTTCTCAAGATGTTTAAAACATTGATTATAATTAATGATTTAAATATAATGCCTAACTTAGAACAGAAGGCAACCTAGTTAGGTTTAGACTATTGTAAATAATAACTATCGTATATTTTGGAAATGAATAAATTAATTTTGTGTTTTAAATGTTAGAAATGTCGCTAAAAAGCATATACCACCTTGATCAAAAAGTATCAGGAATCATCACCGTGTGGCGCTCCTAGAGTCCCGATTTCAATTCTCTTTTTTTGTTAAGTTGACACGTCTGTTCGTGACATCTGGTAACATTTTCAGTTCGATAGCTTGACATTTGTAAAAGTTATGGTGTATATAGTGCATCTGCCTTTTGGTGTGTCGGCGATTTTTTACAATTTTAAAAATGGAATTAACTTTGAAGCAACGAGTTTGCATAAAATTTTGTGGGAAAATTGGATTCAACGATGCGAAGACTGTGGAAATGTTGAAAAAGTGTTTCGGCAGCAATACTCTATCAAAAACAAACGTTTATGTGTGGCATGAACGCGTCTGAACTGGTCTAACGTCCGTCGAAAATGACGATCGAAAACTGAGGAAAACGTCGAAAAATTGAAAGAAATCTTGACCGAAAACCGCAAATTGACCATCAGAAAGATGGCAGAGGAGTTGAACATCGCACATGGATCTGCTCACGACATTGTCGTTAATGATTTGAGCCTCAGACGTGTCACTGCAAAGCTGGTGCCGAAAGACCTGAATTTCATGCAAAAAAGGGACCGCGTTGATGTCGCAAAAGACATGATTTCCAAGGCTGAATCTGACCCAAAATTCATCAAACGGATCATTACTGGAGACGAGACATGGATTTATGCGTATGACATGCAATCCAGACATCAAGCGAGTGAATGGTGTGCACCGAATGAACCGCGACCGAAAAAGCCACGTCCTTTTCAGTCGAAAAAGAAGGAGATGCTAACAGTTTTCATGGATTACAAAGGTGTTTTGTATCATGAATTCTTTCCAGATGGCCAGATCGTCAACAAGGAGTATTACTTGGGCGTTATGAGATGTTTGCGTGAAGCAATTTGCAAAAAAAGACCGAATTTGTGGGCAAACAACTCGTAGATTTTGCACCACGATAACGCACCATCGCAGAATGCGATTAATATCCATGACTTTTTGGCAAAAATCAACACAAATACCGTCCAATAGCCATCGAATTCGCCTGGTTTGGCTCCCTGCGACTTTTTTCTATTCGGTCGACTCAAGAAACCGCTCCAAGGAACGCGTTACAGCACCCGATATGAGGTCATGGAAAAATCGCTGACCCCTCTGATGGCCATACCGAAAATCGAGAGCCAGACATGTTTCGAGGATTGGATCAAGCGCTGGTATAAGTGTGTTGCAGTCGATGGGGAGTACTTTAAAGGGGACAATATCAATTTTGATGAATAAACTTGTAATTTCGATTTCTTAAATAAATTCCTGATACTTTTTGATCAAGGTAGTGTTGTGTAATATCGACAACATATAATCACTAAAACTACTTAATGTCTTTGAATGTGACAGATTCTAACAAAATATGACTTAATAAAAAAATATAGCTCCATGGATTGCATAACTACTCGCATCGAATATTACTATAATAGATATATGGAATATAAATACCTTTGACTAGATACTCGTAATATGAGTCAACGCCGCCTCCGATACCAGCGTCTTGAGCCGTCCAGCGGCCTGTCAAAACATCAATATGATTGCCGACTAATCCAATCAACGAGCGATGGTTATACAACGCCTTTAACGCGTGCATGGCTACCTGAAATTATATCAATGTTGTATCATTTGGGATGTTATCATAAGCATATCTGTCTCAATAGTTAATAATAGCAAATACCTCTTCATAAAGAGGATCCCCAGTCAATCGGCTGAGCGTACCGAATTCTATGATGAAGGTGCCGATTCCGGCAGTGCAGGTGATGCTGGTTTCCCCTCTGGGTACTCCGCTGCGAAGGTTAACTGTCCCGTAAGGCATTCCAGTCGTAGTGTCGAATGCTACGATGAGCCTCTGCGCTACGTCTTCTGCTAATCTCAACAGAGGTCCGTTACACGGCCAACCGGGCTCCAGATCCAATCCTGCTCTAACAACACATCAACAAAACCATTATTATGACGTCTAATTATTGCAGCGGACGAAAATGTTTTAATGCTTGCTCGCACTAGAATGCTAAGAGTTTGTCTTATATATACCTATCTTATATATACCACAGTATACCAATGTTAGAACAGTAGGAGCACTCTCGAGTGGCAAGGGGTTTCGGGGATAGGATGCGAGGGATACGTTACGGTAAACGCCTGTAGTTAGCGTTACGCGCGGGTGGGGGTTATCGATTTTCTCGAAGGTTTGAATATCTGCATCGGCGGAGTGGCAGCCATATGTGAATTTCGTTCAAGGGCAGCACGATTTGTGGTAGGACTCGTGACATCGCTTGCTTCAATTTCAATTTTATTGTAAGAGAAGCTCCTGTCTGTATACTGTGTATATAAACTGGATAGTCAAATGGATGGAATTTTAGGTGAATCAAACAAGGGCCGCATTTTTTTTGGTCTCAACTGATTACGGACATGTTTATTGTGAGTTTCTTTACTGCTTTTGTGTTTTTGATGACTGTGTGTTTTTGATGGCTGTTTCTGATACCGATCAATGAACCCCACAAAGGGTAGGGTTCATTGATCGGCCAAAATCACATTCAAATTTCTTTATTCAATCTAAAAAGTTACATTCGTTTGAGATACAAAGACTTCCTAACTAGGCCTCGCCTGTGCTAAGGTAGGCTTAATGAATGTGCATGTAGTGTAGATTGCGTAATTTCCAGTATCATTTGTTTTTATACATATTATGTAATAAATAAAAGTAATGTATTATATTTAAGTATGCAGATAAGTATTATATTTAAGTATGCAGATAATATAATTAATATAACTAATATTATAATTATTAATATAAATTTAAACCTCTAAACTAATTGGCGTACAAGGTTTTTTCATGCGACTCTAATTTAACATTATTATTATTTTTATTGTTAGTACAATGGACGAGTAGCTAAAGCTGATGCCCATATCTAATTATACTAAGGAATAATATCAGTCATTGGATTCAAGAACTGGTTCACATTCACTGTTTCAATCGCTTCCTGTGATAGGCGATTCCATTCGACCACAACTCGGTTCGAGGATTCTGAGCATTTATTGAGAAAAATTGTCTTAGCCAGTTTCCAAGTGGCCCCGAAGATTGATATTGGCACTAAGAGACTTTGGTGAAACACCTCTACACTCCTTCCAGCAATTGAATATCCTTGGCAAAATACGAATTCCAAATTTAGAACCCATATTCTAACAACGTCCTGATGTATGTCTTGTAGATCTTCAGTATTGACACCATTGTTATATGAATCGCTAAATGCAGAAAGGACACTTTTTTACTTTTTTAAACTTTACAAGAGAGCCAAAAAACTGATTATATCTGGTGCCTTGAATCCTGCAATGCTGAAAAAAATCATGTATCTCCTCATTTATTTATTTATTTTATTTATTTATTTATTTATTTATCCCTAGTATTACATGATTAAATTTCCTATAGTATATTTTACATCATTTAGTCGTACATACAAAATGTGAACCCTGGAAATTTACTAAAGGTGCGGCTTCGGCGGGATTTTATCACCTCACTAGGCAGAGCCTGTATTGAGGTGATATTTAGTACTGCGTTCATCTGCCGGGTGTATAGGTAATTTATTTAATCTTGGGAAATCCTACAAGTGTATATTGTATAACTATTATAGTATATAGGTATATATATTAAACAAAAATATTTATTAAATTAAATGAGATATAATATATATGGGAGATATATGAATACAGTTATGAGGCTAATGAGATAATAATAACAATAATAAGTAATATAAGTCATCTGAATTGTCATTTTGAATAATAAATTATTGAATAATAAAAACAGATACAACAAAATTATAATTGATAATCAGTTAAAAAAATTGCAGATTGATATGAAACACATGTATTTCTATGGGTTGCCATGCCGTTTGTTGTAAAAAGGACACATATGGCCAAAATGTGCCCTTTCTGCACCAAACGAAAAATCAAAGTCCCCATAAAATGTACGAAGAGCAATTGAATACGTGCCGTTTTCACTCAGAAGATGTGTTTAGGTGCTATAACTAATTAAACTTTTTTATTTATTATTTTGAATTTGTCATCATTGTAATCTTTGGTTATAAAATCCATCAGTTATTTTTCTGTGAGTTTCTCCCACTGCTGAAGGGTGGTTTTTGTGGACTGTAAATGTTATTTACCTTCGCGTTCTCTCGTTCTTCCTGGCCGCCGAGTAGTCTCCCGTATCTGGTTCACACTCTATTAGATGATCACACAGTGAAAGAGTTTATTTCAAAAGAACGTTTATTGTCCCTCAATTTACTCGTGAGTTACAGTATACACTTAAATTATGCGCGCGGGTACGAGACCAGCCAAGGGCTGCCGTATGTACAACTATTATCCCGCCGCTTAAGGGTCGTTCATTCTCGACCTCGGTATTTTTGTGACTGTTCGATTTTCCAAAATCGTTCACTAGCCTCGCTAAAGCCCCGCCACTCTAACCCGTGATTGGTTAAAAGGCAATGGCGGCGGTAAGAGACCGGCCTACTGAGGGTTAAGGGGTGTGGCTTAGCGAGAGTACATATTATTCAATCAGGCTTACATTTTTAACTTAAATTAATCTCACCTTAATTGAAGGTAATTTTCTATAATATGTATTACTACTACATTATCATTAGGTTTATAGCGAAAATATGTAGATTAAACATTAACAATACATCATATTTAGTACTTAAAATTCCTTCGAATAGCTAGCAAAATTATAAGTATTTGATTTTATCCAAGCTTTCAGTCGAATAATTAATAGCCTCCTAATTACCTCAAACATTGCGATTATTTTGAGATTACCACATTTGTTTTAATATAAGAGGGTTGCGCGAGCGGCTTGCCGCGTTTACGATTTTTTGTTATCGGTCGACACCCTCGATATATCCACTGCGAGAAATGACAGGCTGATAATTAATTAGGGGTCTTCGGCCCTTAAAGACGGCGATATATTATTACCAGGACCTTTCATGGAATTTTGTCCTGCGTATTTAGTTAGGACTTCCTTGCGGATGATTTTAATATTTGAATGAGCCGTATTTTGTTTCAGTGTCTGTTATTTATGTCTGTTATGGGGTGGCTCGAGCGTGTGAAAGAGAAATATAAGCTTCTAAGAATCGATCTCTCGCGAACAGCCACCCATATTAGATAATGCAAGTGATAATTCGTACATTTCCCCGCTCATGGCAACGTGCCATTAACTTATTTTACGAATTATTTACCTTAAATCTACGTTATTTATATCTATGGCTTATTCTATTCGGGCGGACAATTCTAATCTAACTAGTTTGCTTATTGACCTGCGATAAATTTTTCCGTCGACTTTTACATCTACTATCCTGACAACACCTGTTTTGTCAGGGTAGACTTCCGTTACTATAGCGCGAGGCCATCTTCCTCTTTCTAGAGAGGGATCCAATATTAACACCAGTTCCCCCACCCTTAGTGGAGGTTGTACCTCCTTCCATTTAGGTCGAGAGACTAGCATAGGTAGTACTTCTTTAGACCACCTATTCCAAAAAGCGTCAGCTAGAGCTTGGGTCTGTCTCCACTGTTTACGGTTACATAAATCTCCAATGGTAAATTTACCCATAGCGGTGCTGTTAGAGTGTCCTAACAAAAAGCTTTGCGGCGTAAGTGGCTCCTGGTCTCGACTGTCTATAGTAATGTGCGAGATAGGCCGCTGATTAAGGATTGACTCCACTTCAGCCAATAAAGTCTGCATCATTTCCACAGAAGGCGCTCTTTCTTTCAATATGGCGTACAAAGCTCTTTTGGCTGACTTAACCATCGATTCCCAGCAGCCGCCATGATGGGGAGAAGCAGGTGGTATAAACCTCCAGTCAATCTGGTCGTTACTTAAACGTTCACGGATACGTTCATCGTCAATCTCTGAAACGACCTTCTTCAATTCGGCACTCGCACCTTTTAGATTAGATCCATTATCTGACATTATCACCCTTGGTTTGCCCCGCCGGGCTATGAATCTTCTTATCGCTTGCATTGTCGAATTAGTAGACAAATCATATGCTAATTCAATGTGAACCGCTCGTGTGGTTAGACAAGAGAACAACACGCCATATCGTTTCTCCACTTTTCTTCGTATAGTCACCTGAACCGGCCCGAAGTAGTCTACGCCTACGGCGTTAAAACACCTCGTATGATGCTGCAAACGTGACATCGGGAGTTGTCCCATCAACGCTGTGACTGGTTTTGCCCTTCTCATTTTGCACAGCATACACTGGTATATAAATTTTTTGACCGTTTGACGGGGACTAATTAGCCAGAACCTCTGGCGTAGGCTGGCCAATGTCGTTTCAACCCCGGAATGAGCCATCTCCTCATGAGTTCTTACCACCAGTAGTTGTGTATAGCGATCCCGGCCGTCAAGTATTATGGGATACTTAGTGTCGTGTGGTATTCCCGGCGCATTTGCGATGCGGCCGCCTACTCTTATTAAGCCCCGCTCGTCTAAGTACGCATTTAAACCTATCAAACGGCTATTCCTAGGTAAAGTCCCTTTCACTCGTATAAGTTCTATTTCTTTCTTAAAAGAACGACTCTGCGACTCCTTTAATAATATTATTTCAGCGCTGGCAATGTCTTGTCCGTTTAAAATGCAGTTATTCGTGGCACCTCTACATAGTTGAATAAACTTCCTAACGTATGCGGCTACGCGCAATAATCTGCGATGTTGGGAGAATCTCGCGACATCTATTGTGCTCGTAGGTACAGCGTGTAGCGCAAATACCGCCAATGGTTTATACTCGAGGGATATCTTATCCTTTTCCCCGGGTTGATGGGGAACCTTTGCCGGCCATACCTCTGGTGGCTGTCTAAGGTATTCAGGACCATTCAGCCAACGGCTCTCGGGCGAGAGGTCAATTTTTGACTTCGCTCTCGTAGCTTCATCTGCAGGATTACTATTTCCGCTTAACCATCTCCACTCCTCCGGGGTAGTCAGTTCGTCCAATACTCCCAGACGGTTAGAGACAAATTGTTGGTGGTCGGAGCTACGTGAACGTATCCACCAAAGTACGTTCATCGAGTCTGTCCATAAAATCTTTTCATGAAATTTAATTTTGTACTCGCTAGTGATTTTTTTCGCTAGTTCGGCGCCTAATAGTGCTGCTGTCAGTTCTAAACGCGGTATTGTCATTTTTTTTTAACGGCGCGACTCTGGTTTTACTTGCGATAAAGGATGTGGTCGGTTCTTCGCCTGGTCTGGCTATTCTCATATACGCGACAGCGCACATAGCCTCTTGAGACGCGTCACAATATATGTGTAATTGTCTATTTTCGGAGGGATTCTTTGTTACGCCGTGATAGCGTGAAATCCTTACGTCCTTCGCCGAGCGAAGGGCATTTATCCATTCACCCCAACCTTTGAAAATATCTTGTGTGACCTCCTCATCCCAGGCTACACCGCTGGTCCACACCTTTTGCATTAGAATTTTGGCTCGGATAGTTATTGGGCTTAATACCCCGAGTGGGTCATAAATTGACATTACTACCTTAAGAGCCTCTCGTTTCGTTGGCACTCTCTGGCCCGTTTTTAAGGCGTCATCGAGTTTTTCTAACCTAAAATTAAATGTAAGTTGGTCACTTTCTGGCAACCATTCTAACCCTAAAAGCCGTTGAGAGCTTATCTCTCCTTTCTCCAGAGCAATATTATGGGTAGCTTTCCTTTCTTCGGGTATTTCGTTCAAAACGCTTTGATAATTAGACGCCCAGCCCTTTAAGAAAAAATTCCCTTGTTGATGGATGTAAATTATGTTTTTTATCACGTTACGAGCTTCTTCTATTGAAGAAGACCCGAAAGCAAGGTCGTCCATAAAGTGATGGTCTGTGATAGCCTCCACTGCTAGAGGGTACTGATTCTTGAAACGTTCAGCGTTTTTATTTCGGATATAGAGGGCTGATGTCGGGGATGACCGAGAACCGAATATTAAAGAGGACATTTTTAGGATACGAGGTTCTATATCGCGCCGATATCCCCGCCAAAGGAACAACTGACTATAGGTATCGTCCTCGATCACCTTAATACGCATGAACATGTCCCCAATATCGGCGGTAAAAGCCACCGGATGCTCGCGGAACCTAAAAAGTATACCTGTTATGCTTTGATTATAGTCTGGCCCCGTTATCAGTAAGCTATTTAGAGATACTCCCTTTACGCTAGCAGCAGCGTCATGCACGATCCTAAGCTTGTTTCCTTTGGCGGCGCTACAGACACCCAAGTGTGGTAAAAACCATATATCAGTTCGGCCGGCTAATTTGGAAGGGTCTACTTCTTCGGCGTAACCTTCTGCTAAGTACTTGTCCATTTTCTGACAATAAGCGTCTCCATAGGTCCGATCTCTGTCCATTTTTCTCTCGACGGCGTGAAGTCGAGCTAGCGCCATAGGTCGGCTATCAGGAAGAACACGTCTGTCATCTCGCCAGAGCAACCCCGTGTGCCATACCCCGCCGTTTAACGAAGTAGTGGATTCTAATAATTTTTTAGACCTTACCGAGTCCGCAAGTTCTCGCTTTTTATTCGGCCAGTCTTGCTCTAATCTGAGGTTTTCCTCGAGTAATCTCTGAAGAGACGCGTCATTGCTACCGCTATCACTTAGGCAGAAGCTATGTAATGCGTCATTTTGCCTATCTACAGATACTCGTCCCACTGGAACCCAGCCCAGTAGTGTTTTTGAGAACGATAATTCGTCATTAATGCGCCTTAATCCGCGTGAAACGATTAATTCCCAACAATTAGCCCCGATTAGTAGGCGCGGTTGGACATCTGATATTTTGTCGACTTTCACCGCAGTCAAAGTGTCAAAATCAGAGGCGGCCGCCGATAATTTTTTTAATTTCGGAAGGTTTAACGCCGCAATACTATAAGCCTGCACGTCGAAAACCTTACGGCCCAATTCCCCCCTTATTTGAAACGAGACTGTTTCAGCCCCTTTAGAAGAAGTTTTCATACTTCCTATACCACATACCTCCATATTGGTGGGAGGCCCTCTAATATTCAGCTCTTGCGCGACTTCGCGGTCTATTATAGAGACCGTCGATCCGCTGTCTAAAAGCGCGTAAACTACCTTTCTCCCCTTTGGTCCTATTAACGTTATCGGTAAAACTTGCAAGAGGACTCTGTTGTTGGCTACTGTATGCGCGACAATAGCCCCGGTCTGTGTTTCACCTTCGGCTGTTGCCGTAATTATCTCGGTTCCGCCGAGCGCCGCGTCCGCGGCAGTAAGTAAGAAGTGATACTTAAATCGAGGAAACCTTTTATAGGCCGGGCAGCTTTTCCTGCCGTGCGAAGGTGCGAGACATTTAAAACATCGCTTAAGTGATTTTACAACTCCCCAGCGAGAGTCTAGGGAAAGTTTTTTAAACCTTTCGCATTTGCTGAGAAAATGATCGCCGGTACAATTTGGGCATTTCATACGAGACTGCTCAGTCATGTTAAGAACGTAATTTTTATGATTTTGCTGTTTATACTTTTTATCGCGCGCTACTACTTGATTTTTTCTACCGCTGTCTAATGGACCTATTCCCGCATCTTGCGAGTCTATCGCTAGTGTTTCTAGCCAAGATGCGAAGCGTATGATAACCGGTTCGTCTGGTTTACCTTTTCCTTTATCTCCTAGCCACAATGTTAATAAGTTTTTTGGCAACTTCGCTACAAGAGAACCTAAAAGTTCTGGGTTCCATAGGTGCTCAATCCTATTTACTGATTTTACTGTGGCCACCAGATTCTTAACTTGGCAAGCAAATTGCAACAATTCCTCTGCTTCTATAAATTCAGAGAGGTCCCTGGTTTTACGTAAATCAGCTAGTGTGCGCTGAATAATTACATTTGGATTTCCAAATAACGTCTCTAATGTTTTCATTATTTCGCCAACGTTCGCAGGGGATAAAAGTAACCCTGAAACGCAATCTCTTGCTCGTCCGCGTATCGCGGATTGCAAGCGAAGTAAGTTTTGTTCGTCATTCAGACCTATAACTTCGGTGGACTGGTTAAAAATCGATTTAAAGGCTAAAAACTGAAGTGGATCTCCACTAAAGTGTGGAAGTTCCTTGTTATATTGCGGCTTCGAGGAGGCTATTGAAATTACTCGACATACCTGGCTTATTAATTTTTTGCTCGCGCTGTCATCGGACCCGTCTCCTGTGCTGGAGCCAGCGGCCGCGGCGGCGTCTGTGGCCGCCGCGTCCGCTGCGGTCGCGATTTCGCCGCCCGCTGCGCGATGCGCCGCCCCGTCAGGTGCCGCCGCGCCCGCCTCGAGCCGCATCCCCTCGTGCGCCGCGCGATGTGTTGCCCCGTGAGGTGCCGCCGCGCCCGCCTCGTGCTGCATCGCCTCGTCCGATTCTTCTTCTCTCCTGCCGCGGTATCTCTCTTCATTTCGTGGTTTTATTTGGTCGGGTTCACTATATGAAGTCAGCGGTGCTTGCGTCTCTGCCCACAGCGTAGTACGACCTGCTGTTTCTTCAAGATCGGCGTAACTTCTTGTCTCCCATTCTCCGCTTTTTTCTGAGTCGTAAGCTTCGGAAACTACGTCTAACACTCTAAGTGCGTGCTGACGGTCTGCTTCTAGCATCTGCAATTCAGCTTCTAAATCTGCATGTTGCACTTGAATCGCAGCCGCCGCTCCTGCCGCCTCCGATCTGCGTTTTGCCGTCGCTATCTCTTCGGTCGCACGGAGTTGTTCCCTTTGCGTTATCGCCTCTGATTCCAATTTTTTCTTTTCCGCGGCTACCTTTGCTTGTTCTCTGGTGACCCGCCTCAGTTGTTCTGATGCTTCTTTCACTTCCTGAACTCTTTCACTCCTCCTGCTGCTTTGTGACCAGGTCCGCCTCGATACGTTCGATTTTTCTGCGGTCGACTCCATCGTACAATTTATTTTTCGAGGTTCTTTTCTTTATTTTTCATCCGGCTGCGATGGATCACTTATGGTTATAAAATCCATCAGTTATTTTTCTGTGAGTTTCTCCCACTGCTGAAGGGTGGTTTTTGTGGACTGTAAATGTTATTTACCTTCGCGTTCTCTCGTTCTTCCTGGCCGCCGAGTAGTCTCCCGTATCTGGTTCACACTCTATTAGATGATCACACAGTGAAAGAGTTTATTTCAAAAGAACGTTTATTGTCCCTCAATTTACTCGTGAGTTACAGTATACACTTAAATTATGCGCGCGGGTACGAGACCAGCCAAGGGCTGCCGTATGTACAACTATTATCCCGCCGCTTAAGGGTCGTTCATTCTCGACCTCGGTATTTTTGTGACTGTTCGATTTTCCAAAATCGTTCACTAGCCTCGCTAAAGCCCCGCCACTCTAACCCGTGATTGGTTAAAAGGCAATGGCGGCGGTAAGAGACCGGCCTACTGAGGGTTAAGGGGTGTGGCTTAGCGAGAGTACATATTATTCAATCAGGCTTACATTTTTAACTTAAATTAATCTCACCTTAATTGAAGGTAATTTTCTATAATATGTATTACTACTACATTATCATTAGGTTTATAGCGAAAATATGTAGATTAAACATTAACAATACATCATATTTAGTACTTAAAATTCCTTCGAATAGCTAGCAAAATTATAAGTATTTGATTTTATCCAAGCTTTCAGTCGAATAATTAATAGCCTCCTAATTACCTCAAACATTGCGATTATTTTGAGATTACCACATTTGTTTTAATATAAGAGGGTTGCGCGAGCGGCTTGCCGCGTTTACGATTTTTTGTTATCGGTCGACACCCTCGATATATCCACTGCGAGAAATGACAGGCTGATAATTAATTAGGGGTCTTCGGCCCTTAAAGACGGCGATATATTATTACCAGGACCTTTCATGGAATTTTGTCCTGCGTATTTAGTTAGGACTTCCTTGCGGATGATTTTAATATTTGAATGAGCCGTATTTTGTTTCAGTGTCTGTTATTTATGTCTGTTATGGGGTGGCTCGAGCGTGTGAAAGAGAAATATAAGCTTCTAAGAATCGATCTCTCGCGAACAGCCACCCATATTAGATAATGCAAGTGATAATTCGTACAATCTTATTTTATTCAATTTTAAGTATGTATTAAATACAACTGCTCTTAACCTTTTAGTTTTTTTAATGTATTACATATTACATTACATTCGTATCCAATTGGCGAATTTACCGCTCTTGGACATGCCACAATATACTATAGGCGCATACAAGTTACTGTAAGTAACAGGTAGTTATTACAAGTTTTTTTGCATGATACTAGTTTGAGTATCTTACCTTTTTTAGATAAATAGAACATTTTATGAGTTCGGTATAAGTAGACCACTAGTAGACACAATTGACTTACGTAAACCACTCTACAGTCTTTTACATTGAGCCTACCTTAGTACAGGCGAGGCCTAGTTGAGATAAAATTAGAACCCATATTCTAAACTTGAGAAACTAAAATATGTGTAACTTTGTAGATTTAATAGAAAAATTTGAATTAAATTGAGTATCATAACTAAATTACATATCTAAAAATAATCAGATCATATAAACATATAAACATTCAAAATATATTATTAAATTTGTTATTAAAATTTTAAGAAGAAAATCAAAATAATAGTATCTAAAAAGGTCAAATATATATTTTTTTAAAAAAAAACAATATAATCACGCACTACATAATGTAACTCTATGTTTAAAGAATGTCTGTCAAAGCACAAGATTTGCTTAGTTAGCCGACATCGGACAGTAAACATCATAATAATTAAGTTTCATTTCTTGCAGTCGATTTATTAAATTAGTTACAAAATATTTTATTTTATATTTCCATTATTTTTAGCAACTGGACCTTCTATTTAGTGAGAAGCGCGAGAGCAAAAATTTACTACTTTTTCAAATATTACATTTAAAAAATTAAACAATACTTACCGATGACTCATTAAATGAGCACTGAGCAACCCCCCTACTATTCGAATGTTGGTTTCGAATACGGACACATTGATGTTTGCATCAAAGTTCTCTTTCTTCGTAATCAGATTAACGACTCGCTTGAACTCAGTGTAGTTTCCCATGATCGCTAGGGTGTCCAACGCGTCGATCAGAGTGAGCGAGTAGCTGCCCCAGGTGTCAACGCCGTCGCAGCTGAGTGGTCTTAGTTCGTCATAAGGGTAGGCGTGGATTAAATAACTATCGTAGGCATGGCGGAACATCTCCTTTACTTCGTCCCTATAAAAAATATTTTAAAAACATCAAAATTGTGCCCACTTCAAATAGAGATCATGAGATTCCATATCACGAGACACACACTTGATCCAATATAGACGAAACTCAGAAACCAAACAGATCACGAGCATTCTTACCATACGTCAAGGGCGTGACAGATCAAATAAGCTAAACAAATTCGATATAAAAACGATCTTCAAGCCAACCTGTAAAGGAAGTAATACCACTGCAAATCCCTGGTGTGTATACAATCGAATGAAGCTGTGGTTTAGCCTACACTGGACAGACGAAACGGCCCATAGCCATTCCACTGATGGAACACCAAACCTGTTAAAATGTTCAGTGAAAAAAATCGGCGATGTGCGAACATATATTGAAAAGCGAAACGAACCACTGGGTGCAGTTTTTTTTACCCATCGCCCATTGCCTTACATGCCCATCTCCCAATGCCCATCGCAAAGACGTAACGCAAGATACAGTGAGTGTTGTGTGCACGGCGGATTTTCAAAATTCCCGCATGCCGAACCCGGCGCCTCACCACCGTTATATTCTACGAAGTAACAGCAGCAGTTTGCCGCCTACCCACAGATGACAATTGGCAGCACTTTAGTCTACCCTGGAAAACGGCGGCTGCAACATCGCCGAAACATTGGGCGTTACAAACTTCAATTTTTAATTTTCCATACGATGCAACGTCACCCTACAAAGCAGTACCAGCGACTGACCAACTACAGACTTCGGCGTTTACACGTGGTCAGTACCGCTGGCGCGTGTAGTGGGGGGGATTAAAAATATATAAGTATCCAAAATAAGTATTGAGACAGAGGAGATTCCTTATAGCATGCAGGTGAAGAACCTTGGTGTCCATTTTGACCAGAATCTGTCCAGGCAGCACCATATTAGGGAGATAAGAGGAAAGATCTTTAACAGGTGTCGCTGAAGAAACTCCAAAATTTTCTCCCGGAGAAAAGTAGAGACAATCTATCAATCTCTCCTTCTTCCACTCCTTCACTATAGCGACACCGCCTTCCTCGATCTGACAGAAGAGCTGGCCACCAAGGCAGAAAGGCTACAGAACGTCTGTATCCGCTTCATTTTTGGCCTCAGAAAATATGACCTTACCACGGAACATCGAAGCAGACTGCAGTGGCTTACCACCAGGGAGACGAGATAGGTTAGAACTCTCTGCTTTTTATATACAATCCTCGCGGATAGCGTGCCGCTTTAACTTGCCGATAAGTTCACCGCATTATCGGCGCACAGCCATCCCCTGAGATCAATAACCTGAGGGCAATAACCTGTTATCCATCCCTGGTCATAACAGCGACGTTTTATCGTACTCTTTCTCCATGTAAGCTGCACGACTCTGGAATGCTTTACCGAATAATGTTAGAACAGCCCCCAGCATCTCCTCGTTCAAGGAGCATATAATCCTAAAACCATAAATTAACCAACCCTCCTCTTCCTCCCTCCTTTTTGCTTCCTTTTCTTCCCTTCCTCTCCTTGTTTTTCTCTGCGTCTTTATTTAATTTTAGTAATTTGTTTTCCTTTTTTTATTATATTTTTCTTTCTCGTTTTCTGTATGCTTCATTTTTAATCACTATTTTGATTATTCTTTTGTGTAGCCAACGTAACAAATTATATTATAAACTTAAGCTAAAGGGTAGCTGATAGACATTGCTGCAAGGCAATAAGCTCGCCTTTTTTATTTTGAAATAAAGAGTTTTTTATTATTACTATTATTTTATTATTATTAAAGTCAGCACAGATGTGACAGCGCTGTACTGACTTGAAATGAATTTACACAATGACTGTATTCGGGTCAGGGCTGACTTGTTTTGAGTTCAAAGTCAGTAACTGACTAAATGTAAATCAGCTTTAAGATAATAGTAATCAAGTTTTGGAACTAAGGATGCCATCTACAGGTCGCGTTTCGTAGTAAAATCCTACCTGCTAAATCGTAGAATGGCATTGAGCAATGTAATACGCCGTATGATCAATCCTAATACAATGAAGAATTTAATCGTGTCACCCATGCAAACACGTGATTGATAGGAACACTAACGTAGTAATGTATACACAACGGTCTCCCCGCCACAGACATTAGTGCTGTGACATCACTCGGCGGTGCTACTCCACATTAACCCGTTGAGTATGATACGACCAAATCTGGTTCTGAAACAATTATCCGTTGAGTATGATACGACCAGATCTGGTTCCGCGTTTTTTCTCTTCTTTGACGTTCTCATATTTATTCATAATTATCTAATTGTTTTACAAAATGATATTTCAATATTCTATATTCGAAATTTCAATGCAATCATTGTGCAGTTGTTCTTTTTATGATTGGTGTAGTAGTTTCGTAGTTATAGTACTTTAAGGTCGATGTCGCCGAAAATCCTGCAAAAGAGACAGATGCATCCATGAAAATACCCATTTACTCCAAGGGTTAATAGGTATAGGTATGTAAGCTAGTACAACCTCATGCTACAGGACACGAAAATGTGCAGTTTCTGCCAGGGGGCAGAGGAAACTCCCCTGCACCTCATGTGCGATTGTGGCCCGATGATGCGTAAAAGATACACCCACTTGGGTGGTCATTACCACCAACCTGAGGACGTAAAACAATCTGGCGCCAAAAGCCTGTGGCGGTTCTTAAATGACACGAGGCTTAGCGCAGAACTATAGTAGGTAGCGAACACAATGGATCAGCAATGATCGCAGTGTTACAAGGCTCATAAAGACCTTAGAAAAGCCCCACACAACAAATAACAATAAAAAATGTAAGCTAACGAAAGAACGCATGTTCTAAGAACGCAGATCCCCGCACCTCAGCCACCGCTTACATTTAGCTCAGTCCCAAACAGTATGTTTTCGTTTTTAAGATAATCGAAAATGTTTTGTTATGATTTGGCTAAAGAAAACTACTCACCTTAAAGTATCAATATCACTTTTTGTGTATTTCCTAATGCACTGGACAGCCCCCAGCGCCCACAGCATGGATACGATCGTGAGGACATTCGTTTTATCCATTTTAAAACCATTTAAGAAATGTAAATAATTAAATACGCCACGTCAAAGTTAATAATCAGAAACTCAATAGAAACAACAGAAAATAGGGGAATAATAGACACCACTATTAAATACTTTCAAACATGCAAACACGACATTTGTTTAAATACAATTACGTTAAGCATTTATTCAATTAAGAATCGATGACATTAAATTAATAAATAAATAACCAAATAATTTCCGAAATGAAATGTCAGTCAGCTACTACCAATTATTATCCACTGATATCTTTGGCTACCACTTCCACTGATCATGTCATTGTCATAATTCTAGTGTTGGACGAACGAATAACCTCGTTATTTTACGCCGACTTTTAAATGAAAGTACAGTGTACCCTACACCTACATTTTTAATAGCATTGTACGTTCCACTCTATATTAAGTTGCATTCGCATTTCTTCCTACAATAAAATATTAAATTCCATAATATAAGCATGTAAGTAATGGGGCATACAATAAGAACCGTTTGTTAAGTAACCTTCATTTCCGAGAAGGTACAAATCGGCGGATGGCATGCGAAAACGACAAACTGCCCAACTCTTGACCCTGACAGGAGCCGAGCGTGCAGCAGGAAGGCGTCTGGGTCGCCGGAATTATCCGATAATTTAATATTTACTGAACGTATCTCATATTTTCAATCAATATAGAGAGTCGCTACACAAACAATGTCTACAGACACGAAATTCGGAATGGAGGTGTGGAAATCGTGGGAGAAAACAGGCAGAAGTGAATTGTATGTGTTTGAACACATTTTTTTTGTGTATCCTATTTCGGTATCAACGGTTATGTATTTTTACCTTCATCTTATTTCGCAGTTTAAAATCTTTGAAATCTACTATCAAAGATGATGAAAGGACGCCCATTCTCACAAAAACCGGGAAAATTACAGCGGTATCCCGCATTGTGTACGAGTTGTTCGCTAGCGGAGTCAAGGGGCTCCTGAAGGAAGAGCTAGTCGTGGCCGCGTTGAAGGAAATAAGTGTAAGTTAAGATAATCCCTTTTTTGAGTTGTAATATAAACCCCGAGACTTTGTTAAGTTACTAGTAGTTGTGCTTAGATTTAGCCACGTAAGGGTCTTTGTGCTGTAACTGTAATGATATCTTCGGCTAAATTGATCGGCCTTCCGACAGGAATGTAAATGTTCCTATTTGATTTTAGGATTTGCACAGCGACTTGCCATCTATTATTTTGGACGTGGCTGCAGTGCTGGACGCAGAAACCAGCGAAGGTGGGACGGGCGGAAAAGAGCGATCGAGCTTTGCGTTTATCCTTAGCAAATGTGAACAATTTCTGACGGATGGATTGCTGAAGGAGAGGCTCGAGATAGATACTTTACAAGACATCGGCACTTTGAAAAACAAGAATTTCTACACCAAGTTTATCAAAATAAAAACTAAGCTTTAGTAAGTACCTACATATACAAAAGAAGGTTTATTTGGTGTTGCTACTCATACTTGGGTGAATGAATGAATTGTGCCACCTCAGCCTTAAGTGCTCCGGAGATGGTAAACCGAATTCGCTAGGGGCACATTTTTAAGGTTGAAGAACACCTTGCCTTTAAGATAGAGAGGGAAAGGTGAATTAATCGACTAATATACATGAAGCTTAGAGTCGTTCTATGAAAGCAGGACGGTGAGGATCTAGGATTTAATGGGCAGTAAATAATATTTATTGTCTTTTTGTCTATCTTTCTCATTTCTTTCGATCCCTAATACTTAGTACATCCTGGATCTTTGTTTTGTCTTTTATTTTATTTTTTCTTGTATCGGTGATCCACTTGTCTATTTCTAATTGCTAGTTTCTTTATGAGTTTCATCATTGTATTAAATTCCTGCACTGCATTCCACAATTTGGCTTTGCCTTGCAGCAATTCTTCCCATTCCTCTTTTGTTTTGTCAAAATACCTTATTTTGCCTGCTGAGTATCTGTATGCGGTTGTTAGTAGATTTATAGGGTGACGTTCTGCAAAGGATGTGACCGCAGTAAATCATCCTGTGGGTCCTATTTTTTCATGATTATCTTTTTCTTCGAGAACCTTTCATATTTTTGTTCTGAGTGGGAGTCTTCTATCTTGTTCCAGCATTTTCCTCAGTATCAAGTCTCGATCGGTTAGTCTTTGTTCAAGCTGCTGCTGTCTAGATGTAAATCTCCCATCTTGATTTAGTTAACCCGTTGAGTATGAGTCAACCAAATCTGGTCGCGAAACAATTATCCGTTGAGTACGAGTCGACCAAATCTGGTCGCGCGTTTTTTTCACTTCTTTGACGTTCTCATATTTATTCATAATTATCTAATTGTTTTACAAAATGATATTTCAATATTCTATATTCGAAATTTCAATGCAATCATTGTGCAGTTGTTCTTTTTATGATTGGTGTAGTAGTTTCGTAGTTATAGTACTTTAAGTCGATGTCGCTATATGATAGTCGATGTCGATAAATATTTCCTGGGGTTCGATGCTGCAATTATTTAGCTTCAACGAGTGGGCACACTGTAATAACCGTGAAACATTTTGTAGCTTTCTATTAAGTCTCCTCGCTGCCTACGTTCCTCTAATGTTGTCAGGCGAAGTTCTTTCAGTCGTACTTTGTTCCTCAGCGATCTTCTCTGAACTTTTTCCATGTGCTCTATATCCTTCCGAAAGTAAGGATTCCATACCTGGTAGGAGTATTCGAGGAGCGGGCGAATGTAGGTTTTATAGAGCTTGAGGAAAAGTTCACTAGTGATAGTGGAAAAAACTTTTCTTAATAAATATAGAATTTCTTATTATTTTTTATTAAATGGCCGTAACTAACACGACCCGGTGGCATAGTGGTTAGGTCGCCTGATCATACATTGTAAGGTTCGAAGTTTGGTTTCTGGCTGGGTCACCATCGTTGAAATAAAATTAACGGAATTGCATTTCAATTCGATCGCATGCAATAACTTGTTATTGCATTCGATACACACACTTTATTACAAGCACACGTACATATAAAAACCATAGTATGGTTGGTTGTAAGAGATTGCAACTGAAGTCAAAGTTGCACCAAAAAAAAAAACAAATCGCAAAAAAAAAAACCAATATTTTAGACAATTTCATAGAAGAATTGCTTGAAAAATCTTTACAAACTTTTATCAAACACGGAGCGGCGATTCGCACGCTCGACAGCGTTGAATCAGTTTTACCAACCTTTTGATCTCACTCCGCGACACTTAAATGAAATGCGTTTTTCAGTTACAAACAGCGAAAATTCAATTTGTTTCGAGAGGAGAGCGAGGGTTACGCGAAACTCATCGTCGAACTCAACCAAGATTTTGCCGAAGGCGCTGATTGGAGAAACATCCTCAAAATTATGAAGTCGCTGATAGGTTCGTTTTTAACTTTCTTAAGAGGCTATCGAGTTCACAATATTTTTTTATGTATTTTTCAAAACATGAAACGGTGCGCGTCGAAAAGTAATGTGTTATAACGTAACCTGTTACTCGAGAAACGTAACAAGCTACCGAAGTAACGAGAGCCATTACCTAAGTAACAACCCATTACTTTTCTATTCGCACGCCCATTCAATCGTCTAATATTATCGTTTACCGGATTACAATCGCCTATCGCTATCGAAACCGTTAACTAATTACTTGTTATGTTTTAGGTTGTTTTAATTTGGACCCGAATCGCGTCCTCGACCTGATAATCGAAGCGATGGAGGCTCGTCCGTCGGCTCGCGGGCTGCTGACGCCTCTGCTGGCCGCCTACTGCAGCGTGCCTGCGGGGGCCGCGGGGGCGGAGGGCAGCCGGGCCGTGGCCGACTTGCTGTGGTTCAAACTGAGCTCCGCACCGAGGGCCGGCCAACCGCTGACTTCGCCGCCGCCTCTCATGACGGTGATCGCCGTTTTGTTGCAGCGCGGCATTATCACCCTCGACGATATCTATCCATGGGTAAACTGTTTTTATTTAATTCAATAAACCACTCTATCAATCGAGATTCCGAGTAAATCGGATAAAGTGTTCCATCTTCTGGTGGCGACGGTCAAAAAACCTGACACGGCTGCCGAAATTTGCCTGCCCTATGTGAGGGTAGGAAATGACTGTCACAACCTGCAACTTTGACACGCATCGTGCGAAATGGGGGACCTTGGCTTAATCGCCCGGGCCGAGAGGTAAAACTCCTACATCAAAAGCTACCCCAATTAAGGTGAGACACGCGCCAACGGGATGAATGGCCGGTGGGGAGAGCAGTCTGGAACGATCGACCTCGGTGGACCTGGCAAACGCCGTTGTATATGCCCTCTAGAGGATATAGGCATCGCCTTCCTAGTGACCTATTATTTCGACCTCACTCGTGGGAACAAAAATAAAATCTTACCTATTAACCCCTCCTCTCGCGAAGTAAAAATTCAGCTATCACTTTTTCGCGCGACATATTCGCGCGAAAAATCGACGCGAGTCGACGACCTTGATACAAACGACCATAACTTGTAAACCACTACACCGATTATAAAAAGAATAACTGTAAAATGACCGCATTGAAATTTGAAATATAAAACATTATAACTTTATCTCGTAAAACAATTAAGTTAATAATGAATAAATATTACAAAATTGGCGAACTGAAAAAACTCGCCTATAAAATCATTTCGATTTTTTTGTCACAAAATACGTAAAATATGCAAAAATTGTAAATACAGTTATGTTCTTTATTAAATGCTTACCATAACCATATTTTTTTTTGACTTATTTGCATACAAAAATATTTATTTATTCAGCCAAGAAAATTTTTATGTATTCTCGTAAAAAAAAAATTTTAAATTTTTAATTTGTGACTACTTATGTATTTTTTTATATGAAATTCTTTCAAAATAACTTTATTACTACATCACACTTCTTAGAAATCACACCAGAAATTTGAGCTTTGTCTGATATTACAGAAAAATCTAAAGTTTTGAGAGTTTGCGTCCAAAACTTAATAATAAACTTTGAATGCTCATAATATAAAATTCGATAGATTTTTTCAATTATATTGTCTCATTATAAACTTATTATATGTCTAATAACTAATTACTCTACTCCAAAGAGTCACATTTCATCGAAAAACTATGGAAAATCGCACTTAATTCTCTCATAGTAATTATCAAAACAAGTTTCTTTGCGCGAGTCATATTAGAAAACAACATATAATGTTCAAAATACGCCTAATTATGTGATAACTTAGGATGTAAATGAAGCAATACCTATTTTGTTAGTAAATTAAAGCGACATTACGACCATTTTTTCGCGAGGGGTTTGTCGTCGCCGAAGTCTTTTGTTTAAAAATTCGTGAAAAACAGCAAATGGACTATCTCAAATGACTAATCCTGAAATGAAATGAAATGAAATGAAATGAAAATCTCTTTATTGCACAATAAAATAAGGTACAATGGCGGACTTATTGCTACACTACAGCAATATCTTCCAGTCAACCAACATGCTGGTGTGAAAAGAAGAGTAGGCAACAAATTATAGCCTAAAATTAAATCATTCCTCATTCCGAAACTACTTAAAATGCACATTACTCACTGTTCTCCAGTAAATAACACTCAAACACTGCACACACACCATTTTTATCACCCATTTCGCGGAAACGTAAGCGGCCGTGTTGGTTGCCGGCGGACACTAGCGTTTGACGTCTATACTCACTTTTTAAATCGTCCTTCGATATTGCCAGACGGAAATCTTGAATTAAAGATATTTTGGCCATATCGTAGCGCCCTCAGAAAGTATATAGTACGGCGTGTCGAATTGTAAATTGCATTTTTCGCAGCGGCGAGCGTTTGGTCCCGTATACAACGTTACGGAGTGTTAGGCGGCCGACATTTGGTCCGCCAGGGGATGTTACAGAGCGACCGGGTTAATAATACCACTATGGAAGTAGGTAACCGAGCTTCCGTGGTAGCGAATGCTACTGGCAGCACGAAATATGTCCAGAAAGTTTTCCACCCTAGTTTGTTCTCATCTAGACCTAGATGCAGATCACTGGGTAGCACATCAAGCAAAGAAATGCAAGAGCCGATAAACACAAAACAGTTTGAGGTCAAAAATACGGTTTTGTCACCGAGAGACCAACATACACAACCATCAGTCGGAGTTTCTGGTACATCTCGTCCACCTGAATGGCAAGGAGTTCCTTCTAACAGAAGCAAAGAGCGCAAGAAGCTCTCACAACCACTCTCACCAAAGGCCTCCAATAAATATGATGACCTACAAATAGATCTTGCCAAAGACGAAAGTGTGCCAAAACAAAAACGCCCTAATGAACCTGCACCTTACTAAATAATGGGACGCACATGGAACCTTACTAAATAAAGGGTAAAATAATTTTGAGAGGCGGATTCTTCGCTGGAAGAATGGACCTCAGCACTCAATATCCGCACAAAAATCTGCTAAAGGTTCAAAACCAATTGCAAGATCTACTAAAAAAATATATAAATTATCTATAAAAATAGACTTTTGGCATTTTATAACATTTTGACGAAATATATTTGGCACTATAACGGTTAAGAGCCCGTTCACATATTTTTTCCAGAAAGGCAAGAAAAGTGGATTTTTGGCGTTCTAATTCCAAGAAATAAAGAGATTTCTACAAACTTTAATTACTGAATTACCTGGACCATTTCTTGATGTTGACCATAGCGGCCTTTAATTTTAGATGTAACGAATATTATTTACTTATTCAGCCCATTTTCCGAAAGTCGTTATTCGTAAAACGCTCGGAAGGCAAACTTTGAGCTCCTTAATACAGTAATATCACTACAACGAAAACCGTATACTATTTTTTTTTATGTCCGTCATGTATTGTTGATGTACACTACGGCTTTATTTTTTCGTTTTTTGACCACATATCCAAGGTATACATTACTTACAATTACACAAAATTAAAAAAAAATCTTCCTGTATCATTCTAATTTTCTCAGAAATAAAATAAGATTCTTATATAATACTTATACTATATTAAAGTTCACTCTTTTAGCAATACGACATAATATAAATTATTGTCATTAGAAAGGAGAAAACACTGCAAAAAACAATTAGAAATTGTGTATATATTTGCTTGCGCAAGAGAAGAGCGCTCAGTGCCGCGGTTTTTCTCCCAGGGTTGAATAGTTATTTATTTATTTATTTATTTATCCTATCTTTTATAGTTACATCCAAAAAAAAATGCGTTCATTTTTTCAACTCATTTTAAAAGAATACCTACGCTATTTTGTAATACGGCTCTTAATAATATATAAATAAATACAAACGGAGCTGCCATGGAATTCACCGACCGGAGTCGGGCCATCATAATACTATTTTTTTATACTTCTGGGGGGTTAGCAGTGGATTCCGGACTTACGAACCGGCTGTGGTAGGTTTAGGACAGCTGTCTTGCCACATGTGAGTGTTCACCTTACCACCCATTCACTCCCCCTTCGAAGCCATAGAATTTGAGATGCGCAAATCGCAGTTTTAGATATTTTTTCTAAGAAAGAGTTGATTAATTTTCTGGAAAGGCCAAGATCTTTAAAGAGGTGAAATAGAGATTTAGCTGGCAGGCCACGAGCGCCAACTTCCACCGCGTGAAGGTGAACAGTGAAGCCGTTCCGGGTTACGGCATTTGCAAGATCATGGTATTTATTTAATTTGTACTCGTTGTCTTTTGGGATATTTGATTCCCATGGAACAGTTAATTCTACAATAAGAGCCACCTTCCGAGATAGAGAGTAAAGAGTTATATCTGGACGGAGGGCTGTGCATCCGAGACTTTCAGGGAATTTATACTGCTTAGAGACCGAATCAACCTCCAGAATCCAATCTATAGCTTTCTCGATTATTGAGAAGGGTTTTGTAGTTAAATGTTTTTTGCCTTTAGAGCCATCCCGCACAAACTGTATTGGGGGTTTGGAGGATACTGTCAAACCCTTGTTGGCACGAGCCACTGAGAGACTAATTACCTCGCGAATAACAGCGAGAACTTTGTCATGGCGGTAAGTGTACCGTCCTTGATCTAAGGCCACCTTGCAGCCAGCTAGAATGTGTCTAGCTGTGCAAGGGGTATTGCTACAGAGGGGACAAGAACTATCCTCGGCAAAGCTCCAACGAGCGAGGTTACTGGGGTCTGGAAGTGTATGCTGAAAGGCATTCAAATAAAATTTCAGCATCTCTGGCGTCCAGTCATAGAGCATTACCTTCCAGTGCATTGGAGGCGGAATGCAAAAGTCCCCAATTGTTGTCCAATCATTCTGGCATTGAAGGCCAATAGCATGAGCCATACTGTTGCTGTCGTAATCTCCCCGCAAAAGAGACTTCTTCAAGTCCACGTTGCTCGTGGTTGTACTGCCATACCCCAGACCAGTGCCATTCTGGCTGATTCCAGTAAGGTACTTTTTGTGGAAGTCTACGCGGGCTTGTAGATCATTTGAATCACTATGGCCACTTATTACGTGCTTCGATATTGCCGGATCTTTGGAATTGCAAAGAATCGAATTTTTGGTTATTCTGGAGTTGGCGTAGAGCAGAGAGGGCAGTTTTAGCGCTAGCCCAAAATTTTATTTGGACCTGAAGAGAGTCGAGGGGTCAGCTGGTTTGGCTAAGGACAGCCAGGATTTTAAACTAGCTGTCACCAGCGCATCTAGACGGGACATATTGAGATGTCAACCACAAAGGGCGAACCCGTCACCACAGGACGTTTTAACGATTCATCGTTCTATCGACCGTGCAGTGAGCGTAGAAGACCTTGGACATTACAAATCCGACGTCTAGCTACGCCACAACCCGCTAGAGACCAACGCCTTTACCGTGAGATAGCCAGTATGTTACCTGGCGGGCCGACACTCGCGCCCTTGCTTCCAATTGTGACCAGATTTCTCCGGTCTCTCGATTGGTTCTGAGTTCGAGGTCGCTTGCGCGGTCCTCTCCCTTACGAAGCGGTGAAACGGTGTGCACCGAATCTATCGCGGACCAAGGCGTCCTTTGCCCGACTCTGAACCGGGATCGGATGGCCAATGGTCATTTCAAGAGCAGTCGCCGTAACGTAGGCAACCACCCCCGCTCTATAGGAAACAATACAGTTCCCAGACTCCCCCGACTGTTAGTCGGAGAGCACAATCGATTGGCTTGCGCCGCTCGGTGCGCAGACCATCCAGGAGCGCCAGAGGTTTGATTCCCATGGGAGACTGGTTGACCCAGTGTCCTACCCAGGTTCGCACCCCGTGCGTGGAGGCCATCGGATGGGTGTTGACCCGTGAGTGTGACCGACCCTGAACACATGGGTCTTCGTGGCCACCTCATCATGGGCCCGTTGGGTCTTAGACGGGACAACTTGCGGTGTCAACTACAACGGGCGAGCCCGTCACCACAGGACGTTTTAACGATTTTCTCGTTCTGTCGCCCTGCAGTGAACGTAGAAGACTTTGGACAGAACAATCCAACGTCCAGCTACGTCACAACCCGCAAGAAGCCAACGCCTTTACCGCGAGATAGCCAGTAATGCCGAAAGTTGGCTTCTGGATGGCATCTTGGACGCGGAGGTCTTGGACTCACGCTATGACGCTCTGAGGAGGGATAGGGACCCCGACACCACGGGTAAGAAACGCGGCGGAGGTGTTCTCGTAGGAGTACGAAGAGAGTTAAACGCTTTCAGCAGGGACGATTGGAGCCCGACGAATGCTGAATGGTTCTGGTTTACCATTCCGTCCACATCGCTCATAGCGGACACAGATTTGCATATCGCATATGTCTATATCACTGGCGAGGAACACGATAGATTAGTGCAGGAGTTTGTAGAATTAATGTGTGATCTCGTTCAAAACCATCCCGCAGACAAATTCTTAGTGGTAGGGGATTTTAATCTCCCAGCGTTAACATGGAGAGATGATGACGATGATAATTACACTAACGCCGGTACTATCGGTTCTATTTTTCTTGATCATGTAGCCTTCGCTGGTCTTATTCAATTTAATCATATAGCAAATGCAACAAATAGAATCTTGGACTTAGCTCTTGCGAATTTTGACATAGAAATTGAACGAGCCTTAAATCCTTTAGTGAAAGAAGATGCTCATCACCCGTCATTTGACATTTTCGTTCCGAACCTTAGATACAAACCTCTTATAACTCCAGCTATCTCTCGAAATAACTTCTCAAAGGCGGATTATCCATCTCTCAATTACTATTTATCACTTATCGACTGGGACAATGTTTTATTGACAGATAACTTAGACAACGCTATTGGTGTATTCTATACTACAATTGGCGCAGGGATCGATTTGCATGTTCCGAGGCAAAAAGTGATATCTAGTAAATATCCAAAGTGGTTCTCGCCAGCTCTAATCAATATTATAAAAGAGAAGATTAAATACCACCGAAAGTGGAGGCGGTACGGGAATCCGCTCGATTATGATGCCTTTTCCTTGCTACGATCGCGACAGAAATCCATGCAGAAAACATGTTATCACTCTTATATTGCAAACAGCGAGAATAGTATAACCAAGAATCCAAAGCAATTTTGGGCATATGTAAAGGGTATTAAAAAAGATCACGCTCTGCCTAGCCGTATGAAACTCAACGGTGTCTTTGCAACGGAGGGCCAAGCGATTAGCGAAAGCTTTGCCGATTATTTTAAATCGACATACATCACCGGGCAACCTGTCAATGTAATGCCGGTTAGTGACAATCTAGATACAATTTGTGGTTTAAGTAATATCCAAATCATCGAATCTCAAGTCCTAAAGTATCTTATGAATTTAGACCGCAATAAAGGACCTGGTAGCGATGGTATACCACCTATTTTTGCCATCAACTGTGCGAAGGAACTTTCCCGGCCACTAACATTGCTCTTTCGACGCTCTATAAATGAGGGCGTATTTCCTTCTGCTTGGAAAGAAGCCATCGTCGTACCGGTACATAAAGGAGGCGCTAAAAACTGCGTAGAAAACTATAGGCCTATTTCAATATTGCCAGTTTTTAGCAAGCTCTTGGAAAAGGTTGTTTACGACCAGCTATATCAAGCTCTCGCTAGCTCGTTCACAGAGCACCAACACGGGTTTCTTAAAAATCGGTCGGTTGTTACAAACCTCGCTCATTTTACTGATTATACTTTGGGACGTATGGATCGGCGTATTCAGGTGGACGTGATATATACTGACTTCTCAAAGGCCTTTGATCGTGTCAATCATGTTGAGCTAATAGCTCGTCTGTCGTCTATGGGCATACATGGAGATCTGTTAAGGTGGATAGCATCCTACGTTTTCAAGCGAAGGCAGGCCGTTGTCGTTGGTGGATTTAGATCTAGTTTCTTTGGCATTGAGTCTGGTGTTCCACAGGGATCCCATTTAGGGCCTTTGCTTTTTAATGTTTATATTAACGACATCGGTACTTGCTTTAATCAGTGCGACTATCTCCTTTACGCAGATGATTTGAAAATCTTCATGGGAGTGAAGAACCATGGCGACTGTCAACTGATCCAGGAAGATCTGAATCGTTTCACTCGTTTTTGTGAACAGCGTAAACTTTCTTTAAATGTAGCTAAGTGCCATAAAATCTCATTTTCGCGAAATGTCAATATTATTAACTTTAAATATACGATTGGCAATGATGAAATTCTGGAAGTAGATCGAGTGCGTGATCTAGGAGTCATCTTAGATCGCAAGCTTTTAATGGATAAGCACATTGATTCAGTCGTCAACAGGGCTTACAGCACCCTCGGTTTTATTATGAGAGTTTGTAGACCTCTTAAAAACACTCATTCTTTGACAACGGTTTATGTTGCATACGTACGCAGCCTGCTTGAATTTGCTTCTAATATTTGGTCTCCACAGTATGCTACATACAAGCTGAGGATTGAGCGTATTCAAAAACGATTTATACATCATCTAAATTACCGCTTATTTTCCAACGGCTTGTCGTACGCTGAAGGTCTGCAACGCTACGGTTTAGAGACATTAGAGGACCGGCGAGTAGTATCAGATATGTCGTTTCTACATAAAATTGTTCAGACTGGGTTGGACAGTTCATACCTCCTGAGTAGGGTGAGCATACGAGCGCCTTCCCGACTCGCACATGCTCACTCAACTTTTTACGTACCAAGGTTCAACACTAACTATGGTTCCAATTCGTTATTGCCGCGCGTTATGCATGCATACAATGTATGCTTTAACGATATTGACATATTTAACCATCAGAATAGTCGACCTTTGTTAAGGAGGTACGTGAAAAGCTGATTATCAGATCGGATTGAATTAGCATGCACAAGCACTCACATGCACATTCGCACTACAGATACACACACCCACACACACATATATACATGCACACACATATACAAATACACACATACACACACTCACACATACACGCTCTCCATCACACAAACACACACTAACATCCATACACTCGCACCTAGCGATTTTAACTGTTACTTTTAAATTCTTTTTGGTTTTGTTTATTTTGTATTGTTTAGCATATTTAATCCTTATATAGCAAATAATTTAAAACATCATTGGCTTTGTTACTGGTATATATATTATGCTTATACGTATTTTTTTATGCTGTATGTTTTTAAGAAAAATAAAATAAAATAAAATAAAATGTTACCTGGCGGGCCGACCTCCTAGACGGGACATCTTGCGGTGTCAACTACAACGGGCGAGCCCGTCACCACAGGACGTTTTAACGATTAGTCGTTCTATCGCCCTGCAGTGAACGTAGAGACTTTGGACAGTACATTCTACGTCCAGCTACGTCAACAACCCGTGAGAGTCCAACGCCTTACCGCGAGTTAGCCAGGAGTAAACCCGGCGGGCTCGAGATACTCGCGCCCTCACTTCCAATTGTGACCAGATTTCTCCGGTCTCTCGATTGGTACCGAGTTCGAGGTCGCTTGCGCGGTCCTCTCCCTTATGAAGCGGTGAAACGGAGAGCACAACCGATTGGAGCAAACCCCGCACGGTGCGCAGACCGTACAATCTTCGCGGACCAAGGCGTCCTTTGCCCGCCTCTTACCCGGGATCGGATGGCCAATGGTCAATTCCAGAGCAGTCGCCATAAGGTACGCAACCACCCCCGCTCTATAGGAAACAGTACAGTTCCCAGACTCCCCCGACTGTTAGTCGGAGAGCACAACCGATTGGAGCAAACCCCGCACGGTGCGCAGACCGTCCAGGGGCGCCAGAGGTTTGATTCCCAGGGGAGACCGGTTGACCCAGTGTCCTACCCAGGACTCGCACCCCATGCGAGGAGGCCGTCGGATGGGTGTTGACCCGTGAGTGTGACCGACCCTGGACACATGGGTCATCGTGGCCAACTCATCATGGGCCCGTTAGCCCCCTAGACGGGACAGTTGGGTTTTGGTAAAATCGTAAATAAGAAAGGGCCATGACAAATGTGACGTTAGATAATTGTCATAGATCCAGGCCTTACGAGGGCCAGAAATTAGCAAGGCATCTATTTTTGCCAGGCAACTTTTGAAATGCTCTATAACATGATCGCCCGAGACGTCTTTTCCCTGATGGGTGATTTTTCTGCCAAGGAATTTGAAATGATTGTTTGGGTCTATAAGGGAGATATTAGAGCCCTTATAGACCAATTAGGTAAAGCCGTAAGTTACTAAACATAATATCAATGATTCGCAAAAAAACGCATGGTGGAGATTGCATAAAATTTCACGGCACCAAACCCAACCACTAGCGCGTGGCCGGCCGGCACACAACAGGTTAAGCTACGACAATCAGAGTAGATATATAATCTAGTTTTTTAGGTTTCGACTTGGACCGTGTCATTAGCTTGAAGTTTACATGACAGCGACAGGTTGCTTATATGTACTGATTCTTTGGGTGGTGGAGAAAAATAGTTCCTGAAACATCCACTTCTATTGCAAAGTTGGCAGCGATGTAAGGTGATTTATCGATCAGGCTATTGCATATTAAATATTCTGTAATGTATAGGTATATCTCAACAGAATATATGTTGAAAAACCTCATAAGCTATGATAAAGAGAAAATAACCCATTAAAATACCTGAATAATGGTGGTCTTTTTATAAACAATACATTAATTTTATTATTCTCCTCCGTAACAGCTGCAGCCGGAAGATTCATCCTGGCAAAGAAATGAGGAAGAACAAGCCACTGCGGCAAGTGAAATGGTGAAACGTCTGAATAAAGTGTCAACTCGTGGACCGGAAACGACTCCAAACGGAGCGAGTGCTGCACCGCCCGTCTCCAACACTATTGATTCGTTCAATCCCGACGACGGGGCACCCGAGGTGATTTTCCCTTCCGTTATCCATGCATTCTTGGTGAAATTTATCTGAAATACTGATATTCTCTTTACAGGAATGGTGGAATAACGACAAGATCTGTCTGGCTTGGGCGTGTGCTGCGGAAGGCTGGTGGGATGGAGTGAAAAGTGTGGCGGCTCGGGCGGCTAAAGGCGGAGGCGCATTGCCGCACTCTCTGCTTTCGCCTAGACCACTGGCCAGAGCCCTCGCTAGATTAATACACGCCATGATTGAACCTATCTATCGCAGGTAACAAAAACATCAAAAACAATAAAAACAGAACAAGGAAATTTACTTATTCTGCAGAAACTAAATTAAGAAAAAAAAATGCAAAAAGGAAGAAAATATGCAAATTAAGAAAAAAAATGACAGGTAGGTTACATAAAAAAATATTACTGGTCGTTTTGCCAAAGCGGTTATATTCTACAAAAAAAACACGAAAATAAGTTCAGTAAATCCAGGGTTTATTCCTCTTATCTAATTTCCAGCAAATAACAGCTTGAAATCCGATGTTTGAAATATTTTAAAATTATATATATATATATATATATATATATATATATATATATATATATATATATATATATATATATATATATATATATATATATATATATATATATATATATATATATATATATATATATATATATTTATCCTTTCTCGTAATATGTTGATCATGCCAGATTTTACAGACTATGTTGATCCACCTTTGCGGCCCTTTTTCTCAGTTTTGCTCCATCTTAACTGCACCGTATATTCATATCATTCATATACTCGACCCTGTTGCCAATTCGCTCTATTCAAAACTCATTGTATTCGTCATGATTTTTCAACATTTTTATGGTCAACTAACCGTTTAAAATTTTATATTCGTCAACATTATGTTGATCCGAGATATATGAATTTTTTATCGTATTTATGAACTTTTGTTGATCCCAGTTATATCATTTCGCCCAATTAATGAACTTTTGTTGATCAAGCCCATGTGACCGCGCGTCTTTATGAACACGTATTTATGAACTTTTATTGATCAAAATTATATAATATCGTCGAATTCATGAACTTTTGTTGATCATGCCCAACATTTGTTGATCCAAGATATATGATTTTTTATCGTAATAATAAACTTTTGTTGATCACAATTATATAATATCGTCGAATTCGTGAACTTTTGTTGATCATGCCCATCTGTCGCTACCCACGTGACCGCCCTTCACGGAGTTTCCCCACTCCTGGCATCTTAGCTTTGCTTCGATTGGTTGCAAAATTTACTGTGCGTGTGTTAGTACGTTGTGTTAGCAAAGGTGTGTGTTTATGTGTGCACATGATAACTCGAAAATGCGTAGTCTAATTTTAATAATTCTCTCGCTAATAGGTTTTATTTCTTATTTAGAAGAACTTTAGATTTAGGGTTCCATATCTACGCCAAAAATGGGAGCTGTCATACGAACGGACCTTTAGAAATGTTTGTGAGTACAGTAATTAAAGGAGGCATTGTGCGATTTCAAAAATTCTTTCGGTAATAGGTTCTTTCAGTCAATGGGAAGAATTGACTAGATTTAGACATAGCTGCGATAGAAATGGGACCTATCATAAAAACAGATCACTTTGAAATCATAATATAGCCGTGCCTTTAAAAATCTTTCGCCAATAGTTTTTATTCATGAATGGGGGGAAATGATTAGATTTAGGGTACCTATGAAGGGAATGTGAGCTGCCATACTAATTCTTTGAAATGTTTTTGCACGATGGCTCTTGAATACGTTGTCTGATTTCCAAAACTCATTCGTAAATAGGTTTAAGGGGAATGATTAGATCTAGAGTTCCGTATTTTTGATAGAAATAGGTGCTGCAATACAAACCGACCACTTTGACATGTCTCCTTCTCCGATTTCAAAAATTCTTCCGCCTATGGATTTTATTCGTAGATTGAAGAACAGAGTAGATTTAGGATTCCGTACCTACACTTTCAGAAAATATTGTACTCTGATGAAATATCGTACTTTCCAAAAATATTTTAAATCTTACTTTTCTAAAAATGTCGGCCGAGAAAACATATTTTTGGCGGCTTTCGGGAAAATATTTTTTTACTTCTTTTGGAATTTAATGCTCCAGTTCCCTCATTGACGCAGCACGCGGACTCGAGAGCTATTGCGAAGCTTGTTACGGCAGATGAAACTCGGCGTACCTAGTTATATTGAATGACTAAGTATTATTATCAAATTATATGTTATTTAAATAACTGTTATAGAAAAAAAGTAGATTTTTCGCGTATCAATTTTATTTTGCTCACCATTGCTTGATAATGTAAACAGAGTGTATCTGAAATCAAAGTTGAATGGCAAAAACATCTACCGTTTTTTGGGCGATCTTCAGTTGTGAATAGTGAATATAAGCGCAGCTTATAACCCATATGGAAGCCAAAAATTCGTTGTGAGTGTGCAAGATAACTCAAAAACGCGATGTTCGATTTCAAAAATTCTTTCTCTAATATACTTTATTCGTTATTGGGTAGAGATGAGTAGATTTAGAGTTCCGCTCATTTGATAGAAATGGAGGCTGTCCTATAAACGGAACTCTTTGAAATCAGATTTTAAGTCGTACGATCAAGGCAAGTCGGACGGAGGTGAGAATGAGTAGCGTAAGTCCGGGCATATTGAGATGTCAACCACAACGGGCGAACCCGTCACCGCAGGACGTTTTAACGATTCATCGTTCTATCGACCGTGCAGTGAGCGTAGAAGACTTTGGACATAACAAAGCCGACGTCTAGCTACGCCACAACCCGTTAGAGTCCAACGCCTTACCGCGAGTAGCCAGGTATGTTACCTGGCGGGCGGCACTCGCGTCCTAACTACCAATTGTGACCAGATTTCTCCGGTCTCTCGATTGGTTCCGAGTTCGAGGTCGCTTGCGCGGTCCTCTCCCTTACGAAGCGGTGAAACGGAGTGCACCGAATCAATCGCGGACCAAGGCGTCCTTTGCCCGACTCTGAACCGGGATCGGATGGCCAATGGTCATTTCAAGAGCAGTGGCCGTAAGGTAGACAACTACCCCCGCTCTATAGGAAACAATACAGTTCCCTGACTCCCCCGATTGTTAGTCGGAGAGCACAATCGATTGGCTTGCGCCGCTCGGTGCGCAGACCGTCCAGGAGCGCCAGAGGATTGATTCCCAGGGGAGACTGGTTGACCCAGTGTCCTACCCAGGCTCGCACCCCATGCGTGGAGGCCATCGGATGGGTGTTGACCCGTGAGTGTGACCGACCCTGAAACAGAATGGGTCTTCGTGGCCAACTCAGCAAGGGCCCATTAGCTCCCGTAAGTCCGGGCAGTAGGATGAGGAAATAACAAACTTCAGATACGAAATACATACGACAGCAGATACGAAATTTTGTATACTTATTAAATTATGATAGCCCGTTCTAAATTTACCATGAAATGGCTGCTGCACTTACAAAAAAAACCGTTGTGTCACCCCAACACTTTTATGTCAAGTAGCCAGGAACTTAATTCATCTAAATATATCATAAAACCTACCACAACCCCCTTTTCCCCACCCTCAACCTAGCGCCACCCTTTAACCCTCGAAAATCAAAATCGAAATCGACTTCGACTTCAACTTCGAATTTTCGAATTTTAGACTTTTCGACCTTCGACTTTACGACTTTTCGACTTTTTGACTTTCGACTTCTGACTTTTAAAATTTTCGACTTTTCGACTGTCGAGGAGTTCCCTCGTCGGGAGCCAACCCAGGGTACATCAGCCATGTCATGGTGAAACATGGAAGTTGCTATCATAATTGAGAACGTACACAAAATTTTGGGTCTCTGCTGTTGACCGTTGAGAAGTTTTCTCGTCGGGAGCCAACCCAGGGTACATCAGCCATGTCATGTTGAAACTTGGAAGTTGCTATCATAATTGAATGCGTACAAAAAAAATGGGTCTCTGCTGTTGACCGTTGAGGAGTTCCCTCGTCGGGAGCCAACCCAGGGTACATCAGCCATGTCACGGTGAAATATGAAAGCTGCTATCATAATTGAATGCTTGCACAAAATTTTGGGCCTCTGCTATTGACCGTTGAGGAGTTTCCTCTTCGAAAGCCAACCCAGGGTACATCAGCCATGTCATGATGAAACATAAAAGTTGCTATCATAATTGAATGCGTACAAAAAATTTTAGGTCTGTGCTGTTAACCGTCGAGGAGTTCCCTCGTCGGGAGCCAACCCAGGGTACATCAGCCATGTCACGGTAAAACATGAAAGCGGCTATCATAATTGAATGCTTGCATAAAATTTTGGGCCTCTGCTGTTGACCGTTGGGGAATTTCCTCTTCGAAAGCTAACCCAGGGTACATCAGCCATGTCATGGTGAAACTTGGAAGTTGCTATCATAATTGAATGCGTACAAAAAAATTTGGGTCTCTGCTGTTGACCGTCGAGGAGTTCCCTCGTCGGGAGCCAACCCAGGGTACATCAGCCATGTCATGGTGAAACATGGAAGTTGCTATCATAATTGAGAACGTACACAAAATTTTGGGTCTCTGCTGTTGACCGTTGAGAAGTTTTCTCGTCGGGAGCCAACCCAGGGTACATCAGCCATGTCATGATGAAACATGGAAGTTGCTATCATAATTGAATGCGTACAAAAATTTTTGGGTCTGTGCTGTTAACCGTCGAGGAGTTCCCTCGTCGGGAGCCAACCCAGGGTACATCAGCCATGTCACGGTAAAACATGAAAGCGGCTATCATAATTGAATGCTTGCACAAAATTTTGGGCCTCTGCTGTTGACCGTTGGGGAATTTCCTCTTCGAAAGCCAACCCAGGGTACATCAGCCATGTCATGGTGAAACTTGGAAGTTGCTATCATAATTGAATGCGTACACAAAATTTTGGGTTTCTGCTGTTGACCGTCGAGGAGCTCCATCGTCGGGAGTCAACCCAGGGTACATCACCCATGTCACGGTGAAACATGCAAGCTGCTATCATAATTGAGAACGTACACAAAATTTCGGTCTCTGCTGTTGACCGTTGAGGAGTTTTCTCGTCGAGAGCCAACCCAAGGTACATTAGCCATGTCATGGTGAAACTTCGAAGTTGCTATCATAATTGAATGCATACACAAAATTTTGGGTCTCTGCTGTTGACCGTCGAGAGTTCCCTCGTCGGGAGTCAACCCAGGGTACATCAGCCATGTCACGGTGAAACATAGAAGTTGCTATCATAATTGAGAACGTACACAAAATTTTGGGTCTCTGCTGTTGACCGTTGAGAAGTTTTCTCGTCGGGAGCCAACCCAGGGTACATCAGCCATGTCATGTTGAAACTTGGAAGTTGCTATCATAATGCGTACAAAAAAAATTGCGTCTGCTGTTGACCGTCGAGGAGTTCCCTCGTCGGGAGCCAATCCAGGGTACATCAGCCATGTCACGGTGAAATATGAAAGCTGCTATCATAATTGAATGCTTGCACAAAATTTTGGGCCTCTGCTGTTGACTGTTGAGGAGTTTCCTCTTCGAAAGCTAACCCAGGGTATATCAGCCATGTCATGATGAAACATGGAAGTTGCTATCATAATTGAATGCGTACAAAAATTTTTGGGTCTCTGCTGTTAACTGTCGAGGAGTTCCCTCGTCGGGAGCCAACCCAGGGTACATCAGCAATGTCATGGTGAAACTTGGAAGTTGCCATCATAATTGAATGCGTACACAAAATTTTGGGTTTCTGCTGTTGACCGTCGAGGAGTTCCCTCGTCGGGAGCCAATCCAGTCACCCATGTCACGGTGAAACATGCAAGCTGCTATCATAATTGAGAACGTACACAAAATTTCGGTCTCTGCTGTTGACCGTTGAGGAGTTTTCTCGTCGGGAGCCAACCCAAGGTACATTAGCCATGTCATGGTGAAACTTCGAAGTTGCTATCATAATTGAATGCATACACAAAATTTTGGGTCTCTGCTGTTGACCGTCGAGGAGTTCCCTCGTCGGGAGTCAACCCAGGGTACATCATCCATGTCACGGTGAAACATGCAAGCTGCTATCATAATTGAGAACGTACACAAAATTTCGGTCTCTGCTGTTGACCGTTGAGGAGTTTTCTCGTCGAGAGCCAACCCAAGGTACATTAGCCATGTCATGGTGAAACTTCGAAGTTGCTATCATAATTGAATGCATACACAAAATTTTGGGTCTCTGCTGTTGACCGTCGAGAGTTCCCTCGTCGGGAGTCAACCCAGGGTACATCAGCCATGTCACGGTGAAACATAGAAGTTGCTATCATAATTGAGAACGTACACAAAATTTTGGGTCTCTGCTGTTGTCCGTTGAGAAGTTTTCTCGTCGGGAGCCAACCCAGGGTACATCAGCCATGTCATGTTGAAACTTGGAAGTTGCTATCATAATGCGTACAAAAAAAATTGCGTCTCTGCTGTTGACCGTCGAGGAGTTCCCTCGTCGGGAGCCAATCCAGGGTACATCAGCCATGTCACGGTGAAATATGAAAGCTGCTATCATAATTGAATGCTTGCACAAAATTTTGGGCCTCTGCTGTTGACTGTTGAGGAGTTTCCTCTTCGAAAGCTAACCCAGGGTATATCAGCCATGTCATGATGAAACATGGAAGTTGCTATCATAATTGAATGCGTACAAAAATTTTTGGGTCTCTGCTGTTAACTGTCGAGGAGTTCCCTCGTCGGGAGCCAACCCAGGGTACATCAGCAATGTCATGGTGAAACTTGGAAGTTGCCATCATAATTGAATGCGTACACAAAATTTTGGGTTTCTGCTGTTGACCGTCGAGGAGTTCCCTCGTCGGGAGCCAATCCAGTCACCCATGTCACGGTGAAACATGCAAGCTGCTATCATAATTGAGAACGTACACAAAATTTCGGTCTCTGCTGTTGACCGTTGAGGAGTTTTCTCGTCGGGAGCCAACCCAAGGTACATTAGCCATGTCATGGTGAAACTTCGAAGTTGCTATCATAATTGAATGCATACACAAAATTTTGGGTCTCTGCTGTTGACTGTCGAGGAGTTCCCTCGTCGGGAGACAACCCAGGGTACATCAGCCATGTCACGGTGAAACATGGAAGTTGCTATCATAATTGAGAACGTATACAAAATTTTGGGTCTCTGATGTTGACCGTTGAGAAGTTTTCTCGTCGGGAGCCAACCTAGGGTACATCAGCCATGTCATGTTGAAACTTGGAAGTTGCTATCATAATTTAATGCGTACAAAAAAAAATGGGTCTCTGCTGTTGACCGTCGAGGAGTTCCCTCGTCGGGAGCCAATCCAGGGTACATCAGCCATGTCACGGTGAAATATGAAAGCTGCTATCATAATTGAATGCTTGCACAAAATTTTGGGCCTCTGCTGTTGACCGTTGAGGAGTTTCCTCTTCGAAAGCTAACCCATGGTACATCAGCCATGTCATGGTGAAACTTGGAAATTGCTATCATAATTGAATGCGTACACAAAATTTTGGGTTTCTGCTGTTGACCGTCGAGGAGTTCCCTTGTCGGGAGACAACCCAGGGTACATCAGCCATGTCTCGGTGAAACATGAAAACTGCTATCATAATTGAATGCTTACACAAAATTTTGGGCCTCTGCTGTTGACCGTTGAGGAGTTTCCTCTTCAGAAGCTAACCCAGGGTACATCAACCATGTCATAGTGAAACATGGAAGTTGCTGTCATAATTGAGAACGTACAAAAATTTTGGGTCTCTGTTGTTGACCGTTGAGGAGTTCCCTCGTCGGGAGCCAACCCAGGGTACATCAGCAATGTCACGGTAAAACATGAAAGCTGCTATCATAATTGAATGCTTGCACAAAATTTTTGGGCTCTGCTGTTGACCGTTGAGGAGTTTCCTCTTCAGAAGCTAACCCAGGGTACATCAACCATGTCATGGTAAAACATAAAAGTTGCTATCATAATTGAGAACGTACACAAAATTTTGGGTCTCTGCTGTTGACCGTTGAGGAGTTCTCTCGTCGGGAGCCAGCCCAGGGTAGATCAGCCATGTCACGGTGAAAATTGGAAGTTGCTATCATAAATGAATTCGAATACAAAATTTTGGGTCTCTGCTGTTGACCGTTGAGAAGTTACTTCGTCGGGAGCCAACCCTGGGTGGACGGATTTCAACCACAATCTTTTCAGCTCATGCCATGACCAATTGATGTATTTATGCCAAATTTCAGCTCAATCGGATGAAGCGTTTCGTCGCTATCGTCGGAGAATATGAAACGAAGACGGGTATAAAATTACATATTATATTTTAGTTCCATATATAAATGTCAAAAGCGGTTTATTTCTCTCGTCATGAAGAGCTTTCATCATATTATTACAAGTCCATATTCGCGATATGTGACAGTACGCTCTGATTGGTCCATTTGAATTGGATCAACAAAATACAAAGAGTGATCTGTATAAATGATGCTAAAATTGGGCGGGGCTTACCGATTTCACTTGTTGATCCGATCGGATCAACGTATGTATTGGGGTTGAAGTATTGGATCAACAAATCATGTCCGGATCAACAAATGCAAACGGATCAACAAAAACCTGGTGTAGAGTCGCGCATGATCAACAAAGTACGTGAAGGGATAACTATATATATGCACCGGAATGAGTACCTTGGAGTATCAGTTCAAAAAGGCTTCATGCGCGGCGTCTCGTGCCTCGAGCACAACTCTCTCCTGGCTGCTGCCATCAAGGATGCGAGACAGCACGAACGCCAAATCAATGTATGCTGGCTCGACCTAGAGAATGCCTTTGGGTCAGTCCGACACAGTCTCCTCCACTTTGCACTCCGCTGGTACAACTTCCCACCAGTCGTGCGTGACATTGTAGCCTCCTACTACAACTGTCTGACTTTCCATGTTAAAACGCAAGAATGGACTACCCGCTCTATACCATATTCAATTGGACTATTTCAGGGCTGTTGCCTCTCCCCGACGATTTTTAATATAGTTTTTAATATACTTCTGGAAAGCCTGAGCCAGTTTGACAGGAAGTGGGGCTACCGTTTTAAAACAGACGGCCAATACACCTCGTCGTGCCTCGCTTTTGCCGACGACCTAACTTTCATCACCAGAAGCCCCAAGCAGCTTTCCCTGCTATTACAGAAAGTGGAGCTTTTCTGCGACTGGTCAGGCTGTATAAAAGTGAAGCCCTCCAAATGTTTTTGCCTTGGACTCGCCCGCATGGGCACAAAATTTACATCCTATGACCCCAAATTGGTCTATAAGGGCTCTAATATCTCCCTTATAGACCCAAACAATCATTTCAAATTCCTCGGCAGAAAAATCACCCATCAGGGAAAAGACGTCTCGGGCGATCATGTTATAGAGCATTTCAAAAGTTGCCTGGCGAAAATAGATGCCTTGCTAATTTCTGGCCCTCGTAAGGCCTGGATCTATGACAATTATCTAACGTCACATTTGTCATGGCCCTTTCTTATTTACGATTTTACCAAAACCCAACTGTCCCGTCTAGATGCACTGGTGACAGCTAGTTTAAAATCCTGGCTGTCCTTAGCCAAACCAGCTGACCCCTCGACTCTCTTCAGGTCCAAACAAAATTTTGGGCTAGCGCTTAAACTGCCCTCTCTGCTCTACGCCAACTCCAGAATAACCAAAAATTCGATTCTGTGCAATTCCAAAGATCCGGCAATATCGAAGCACGTAATAAGTGGCTGTAGTGATTCAAATGAACTACAAGCCCGCGTAGACTTCCACAAAAGGTTCCTTACTGGAATCAGCCAGAATGGCACTGGTCTGGGGTATGGCAGTACAACCACGAGCGACGTGGACTTGAAGAAGTCTCTTTTGCGGGGAGATTACGACAGCAAGAGTATGGCTCATGCTATTGGCCTTCAATGCCAGAATGACTGGACAACAATTGGTGACTTTTGCATTCCGCCTCCAATGCACTGGAAGGTAATGCTCTATGACTGGACGCCAGAGATGCTGAAATTTTATTTGAATGCCTTTCAGCATACACTTCCAGACCCCAGTAACCTCGCTCGTTGGAGCTTTGCCGAGGATAGTTCTTGTCCCCTCTGTAGCAATACCCCTTGCACAGCTAGACACATTCTAGCTGGCTGCAAGGTGGCCTTAGATCAAGGACGGTACACTTACCGCCATGACAAAGTTCTCGCTGTTATTCGCGAGGTAATTAGTCTCTCAGTGGCTCGTGCCAACAAGGGTTTGACAGTATCCTCCAAACCCCCAATACAGTTTGTGCGGGATGGCTCTAAAGGCAAAAAACATTTAACTACAAAACCTTTCTCAATAATCGAGAAAGCTACAGATTGGACTCTGGAGGTTGATTCGGTCTCTAAGCAGTATAAATTCCCTGAAAGTCTCGGATGCACAGCCCTCCGTCCAGATATAACTCTTTACTCTCTATCTCGGAAGGTGGCTCTTATTGTAGAATTAACTGTTCCATGGGAATCAAATATCCCAAAAGACCACGAGTACAAATTAAATAAATACCATGATCTTGCAAATGCCGTAACCCGGAACGGCTTCACTGTTCACCTTCACGCGGTGGAAGTTGGCGCTCGTGGCCTGCCAGCTAAATCTCTATTTCACCTCTTTAAAGATCTTGGCCTTTCCAGAAAAATAATCAACTCTTTCTTAGAAAAATTATCTAAAACTGCGATTTGCGCATCTCAAATTCTATGGCTTCGAAGGGGGAGTGAATGGGTGGCAAGGTGAACGCTCACATGTGGCAAGACAGCTGTCCTAAACCTACCACAGCCGGTTCGTAAGTCCGGAATCCACTGCTCACCCCCCAGAAGTGTAAAAAATAGTATTATGATGGGCCCGACTCCGGTCGGTGAATTCCATGGCAGCTCCGTTTGTATTTATTTATTATATATATATATATATATATATATATATATATATATATATATATATATATATATATATATATATATATATATATATATATATATATATATATATATATATATATATATATATATATATATTAAACATTTTAACTGAAAACAGTCAAAGACTATGTTTTAAAACTGCAAATGCTGCAAATTAGAGGTATCCTCAGGATATCTCAACAGGGTTTTCTGGACACACCTATTACTGGTGTTTTCTAGATACACCTAATAATGGAAATCAAATGAATAAAAAAATACGAATAAATAAAATAATCGAATCAAAGTAATCAACATAAAGTAATTATGATAAACATTTATAAACAAATGAAACAATAATAATAATCAAATTAACATTAAAATAAAATCTAAAAATCTTTGTCTTGTAAACATATTCCTTTAACCCTTCACATCGCGAAGTTAAAATTCTGGCCGTCCCGTTTGTTTTGTCAGTTTGGCGCTTGAAATTGGCGAGAGTCGTTGGCCTTGAGGAAAACGATCATAAGTTATAAACCACTACACGGATCATAAAAAGAATAACTGTAAAATGACCGCATTGAAATTTGAAATATAAAACATTATAACTTTATCTCGTAAAACAATTAAGATAATAATGAATAAATATTACAAAATTGGCGAACTGAAAAAACTCGCCTATAAAATCATTTCGATTTTTTTGTCACAAAATACGTAAAATATGCAAAAATTGTAAATACAGTTAAGTTCTTTATTAAATGCTTTACCAAAACATATTTTTTTTTGACTTATTTGCATACAAAAATATGTATTCAGCCAAGAAAAAATTTATGTATTCTCGTAAAAAAAAATTTCTTAATTTTTAATTTGTGACTACTTATGGTATTTTTTTATATGAAATTCTTTCAAAATAACTTTATTACTACATCACACTTCTTAGAAATCACACCAGAACTTTGAGCTTTGTCTGATATTACAGAAAAATCTAAAGTTTTGAGAGTTTGCGTCCGAAACTTAATAATAAACTTTGAATGCTCATAATATAAAATTCGTTAGATTTTTTCAAATATATTGTCTCATTATATACTTATTATATGCCTAATAACTAATTACTATACTCCAAAGAGTCACATTTCATCGAAAAACTATGGAAAATCGCACTTAATTCTCTCATAGTAATTATCAAAACAAGTTTCTTTGCGCGAGTCATATTACAAAACAACATATAATGTTCAAAATACGCCTAATTATGTGATAACTTAGGATGTAAATGAAGCAATACCTATTTTGTTAGTAAATTAAAGCGACATTACGTCATATGTCGCGATATATCGGGATATTTCATAAACATTACAAAATAAAAACGGCCATTTTTTCGCTAGGCGTGTGTTGTCGCCGAAGTCTTTTGTTTAAAAATTCGTGAAAAACAGCAAATGGACTATCTCAAATGACTAATCTTCATTCAGAAACTACTTAAAATGCAAATTACTCACTGTTTTCCAGTAAATGGCACTCAAACACTGCACACACACCGTTTTTATCACCCATTTCGCGGAACCCTATGCGGCCGTGAGAGTTGCCGGCGGACACTACCGTTTGACGTCTATGCTCACTTTTTAAATCGTCCTTCGATATTGCCAGACGGAAATTTTGAATTAAAGATATTTTGGCCATATCGTAGCGCCTTCAGAAAGCATATAGTACGGCGTGTCGAATTGTAAATTGCATTTTTCGCAGCGGCGAGCGTTTGGTCCCGTAAGGAACATTACGGAGTTTTAGGCGGCCGACCTTTGGTCCCCCAAGGGATGTTACGGAGCGACCGGGTTAATAACATATTTTTTTTAAAGCGGTCTTTAAATATCGTAATTGATCTCGATTGCAATGTCATTCCCAACCGATTCCATACAACCACAGATTAATATATAAACACATGGTACATATGTATGTATGTATATACCAACTGGCTTATAGACATACATACATACATATACACACGAGCCCGGCCCCCCACCACCGTTATAACCTACGCAGTGGCGGCAGCGGTTTGCGGCCTACCCGCAAAACAACGGACTGACAGCTCTTTAGTCTACCCTAGACAACGGCGGCTGCAACGTCACCGAAACGTCGGGTCCTACAAATTTCACGCGGTAAATTCGTTTTCTATCCTATTTATAATGTCAAACAACCGCGATAGTCTTCGATTTTACATATACATATATACTTATTTAGAGACTATTAATGAAAATTTAGTATTTTAATACACTTAAAGGCTCTGAAACATCCGGATAAGGTACTCATCCTTATCCTCTTATTAACCCTAAACAATCCTCTCTAATTTATTTATTATTATGTTCTGGTAACACGAAAACAATCAGTTGTTTTGTTGAAAAACGACAGTGAAATGTCAAATGGATATCTAGATTATTATTTTGAATAAGACACGATTATTAGGTCAGAAAAAACAAGGAATATTTAAGAAAACCAAGGGAAAAATGTTTGAAATGCACAGAAAGTGAATTTTGTTACACAATATATTTGGAAAGGAGTTTTTTTACAAATTTTACCATCACTTTACAGAGAATGTGTGAATTCCGGAACTAGCGCTCGAGTTGTGACGATATCGGGTATCGTCGGTGCACAAACTATGATCGAGTTGAAGAAAGATGCTATTCCTGCAATTCTGGCACTCGGACCGGCTCTACACCATGATCCAATTCTCACTGTTAAGGTACGTACATCATTCTCATTCGTGCCCCCTCAATGTTACTGTAATTTACTTATAATTATATAATTTACTTATACCTTAGCATTACATTCGATAATCTACTCCCTACCACTATTAAACAGCTGGAGTACAGTACGACGCACGTAAAAAGAGCTCTGGCGGCCGACCTGCGCAGTAACCGAATTTAGGCCAAATTGGCGGTATGAGGTGCGGCGCTACGGAGGGGGTGCTCTTAAGTACAGTAGCATGCAAAAATTTCTTTGTATCACGATGGTTTTGCATAGAAAGGAAAGAAATATGGTGTTAGTATGTTATGATGTTAGATGATGTAAAATTATTGGTGAAGTACGAAAATTTCGATTTCGAAAATTACGAAAAAACAATTATTATTTTTTTACATAATTAAACAATACCATAGTGTTTTTGTGCGCGACTATACCCCATGCGCAGACATATCCCCTCCACTGTCGCCCAGAGCTCTTTTTACATGCGTCGAACTGTACGTAAAATTTCAAAAAATCATGGAGATGCTGATAGGCTACCCTTTCTGTCAATTTCTCAAATTCTATGATTTGGTCAAATTTGAGGGCCATGACTTTTCAAACAATATACCTATTTAAATTATAGTTTTACATAAGTATTCATGGATTCATTGTCTGACTATATTGTTTTCATACTACATAAAGTAGTAGGAATTGAAAAACAGCATTTATAAAAGAAGCTACCTATTAATTATATTGATTTTTTGATTATTTTTGACATTTTAGATACTATTGTTTAGTTTTTTTCTTAGTATTTTAGTTATTATTACTTTCCTGACGACCTATCGGAAAGGAAAGTATTGTGATCGCGCTAAAAAAAAATTTTGAGATGAAGATGGGAATATATATTTTGAGACTCCCTGAGACGATTGAGACTATTTCCAGACCGATCTCTGTCTGTATGTATGTCTGTATGTCTGTATGTCTGTCTGTATGTATGTATTCTTCCACGATAGCGCCCAGACGCTTAATCGGATTGAGCTGAAATTTGGTATATAAGCTTCTGTTAACCGTCGGAGGAACCCATTAGTTTTTGGAGTCCCTACGCCCTACGGTTGTGGTACCTCCCATACAAATTTGGGGTTCCCGGCGAAAAAATTGTTTCCGCGATAGCGCCCAGACGCTTAATCTGTCTAAGTTAAAATTTGGCATAGAAGCTTCTGTTAACCATCGGAAGAACCTATTAGTTTTTGGGGTACTTACGACCAACGTTTGGGGTACCTGCCATACAAATTTGGGGTACTAGAGTAAAAAATGTCGCTGTTTTTTCGCACCTCCCCGGATACTAGTCAGGAAAGTCTTGGGGTGACACAACCGATTTTTTTAAAATATATTTTGACTTTATATTATGATCTGATTCTAACAATTCACGATTATTTTTAATTATTTTATTCATTTATGATACTGAACTCATTTGATTTTCTATTTGTCTTTTAAATAGGCAAGATACTCAAGCTAGTACGATGCAAAAAGCCTGTGTTGACTACCTGTTACTTATAGTAGATATTACCAACCTTTAGTATATTGTGACTCATCTGAGAGCGGAAAATTTGCCAATTGGATACTTTCGTAATGTAATGTAATTTGTTTCGTAGATAATTCGTTTATTGTGCGCGGCTAGAAAGACGCCTGGGGACCCTCTCCGCTGCGATGCACTCACCGTTTTGGACACAGCCCTTTTGCCCGCCTTGGCTTTCCTCGACGGGAACTGCGGATTGGCCGAGGAATTATATGAACTTCTCAAGCTCTATCCATATCACACCAGATACTGTCTTTACGAGAGATGGAAAAACGACAGTAAGTTTCTTATATTAACCACTAGAATGCCAATTATACCGATCGGTGGTTTTCTGTTTCGACAGTTTGCGGGTGTCCCTATCTCTGTAATTATGCAGTTATATGAAATAAAAGTCGCTTTCATTGAATAAGCCATGGTGAGTTTCATTCCCATGGCTGGCCTTCTAAGGGTTAATCAAGCACCGATGCTGCAGCATAAGGTGGTGGACAATTTTACAAAATAAAGTAAAAGAAGCAGATGCCAATATACACGCAGTCTTATCCATTCTGAATCGCTATTTTGCTACTTTAGGATTTGTTTGCTTCTTTTTATTATTTCTCTTATCTAGTGATGTCCTTGATCCTCAAAGGCTATAATAAGCATAAGAGAAGATGAATTAATATTTGAAACTATGAGTGACATCATTCCTAGTAAAAGCCTAGCTGCCGAATCGTAGTACTGCATTGAGCAATCTAATACGCTATATAATCAACTAGCTGACCCGTGCCCACTTCGTTGGGCGGTAAAACTTTTTGCTTGTGATGAAATTATGAGTGTGGTTTGGTTAGTACTGAGAGCTATGATTTATTTCCTGACTGCCAAAAGAAGGGTTATATTTTTACTGCATATGTATATGTATTTGCATGCCAATTTGACTATATTACCGTTATTTGTGAGTGTGTTCTTGTGAGTGTCTTATCTCTTTAACCATTTATGCAGTACTGACTTAAATATAAAATTTAGACATATGCTGTCGCTGACTTTTTGTAGGCATTATCAAGCTCTACAACTTTTCTCTAGAACTTAATCATATATGTCATCGTTAAGGCAGCGTTAGTTAGAAACTTTTCCGTCGACTGTTTTTTCCGACTTACTTTGGAAATCCGTCTACCACGAAAAAGTCTTCATTTTTCGGATAGAATACATAGCCTATGACGCTCATAAATAACGTGGCTTTCTATTGGTAAAAGAATTTTTTAAAATCGGTTCAGTAGATCCAGAGATTACTTCCTACAACGTCACAAACTTTACCTCTTTATAATATTAGTATAGATGATAACAGCTTCCAAAGTATAATTCAGAATATCCCCTGATTTGCTGCAATATTCATTGCACAGCTATAATTATTTTTGTGAAGTATACCATTTCATAAATCCACTGCCATTCAATTAAATCTTGACATAGAGCCGTCCCTTCGTAACAGTCGTTACCAGTTTAGCATAATTGATTAATGAAAACATATTTTTAGCTACAGTTCGACATCCGGCGCTGCAACGACGGCGGGGGCTGACTTTGCAGCGTGCGAAAGCTGCCATGAAACGTGTGAGCAAAGAAAATGTCAAGCCGCAGGGTCGTCTCATCGGAAAACTCAGTCACTCAGCGCCTGGATATCTCTTCGATTACATCCTCTTGCAGGTAAGACTAGGATAATCAACACTAAAGTGGAGAAGGAAATATTTAATCAGCTACTACAAATGCTAAAAGAATGATGATTGGAACAAAGGACAGTGTATACATTGCACTGCAGTTAAAGCAGTGGAAACAGATATAATACTCAAATACCTCGAATACTCCTACCAGGTATGGAGTCCTTACTTTCGGAAGGATATAGGGCACCTGGAAAGAGTTCAGCGAAGAGCAACAAAGTTGGTGCTATCGCTGAGGAACAAACCATACGAAGTATGACTGAAAGAACTTCACCTGACAACATTAGAAGAACGTAGGCAGCGAGGAGACTTAATAGAAAGCTACAAAATGCTTCACGGTTATTACAGTGTGCCCAACCTCGAGAGCATGTATACCCTGAACACCAATAAGCAACTGCGTGGACACTCGTTGAAGCTAAATAATTGCAGCATCGAACCCCAGGAAATATTTGAAGTGATCAGTGCTATCTCTGTCAATAGCTTTAAAAACAAACTGGACATTTTTCTTAGTGCAAAACAGTCACAAGTTTAAAACAAGTGCATATGATATACACGCATCAGCCTTAAGCTGCTAGTGTATAATATAATAATAATAATAATAATAATAACAGAAAGTGGCCACCCAGGAAAAACCACTTTCTGGAAGGCCTGCAGAATATATTTTTTTAACCCCTCACGTTGCGAGGTAAAAACTCACCTATCACTTTTGTGCGCGACATATTCGGGCAAAAAATCGACGCGAGTCAACGGCCTTGAGAAAAACGATCATAACTTATAAACCACTAAACGTATTTAAAAAAGATAAAGATAAAAATGATCGCATTGAAATTTGACATATAAAACATTATAACCTTATCTCGTAAAACAATTAAGATAATAATGAATAAATATTACAAAATTGGCAAACTGAAAAAACTCGCCTATAAAATCATTTCGATTTTTTTGTCACAAAATACGTAAAATATGCAAAAATTGTAAATACAGTGATGTTCTTTATTAAATGCTTTACCAAAACGATATTTTTTTTTTACTTATTTGCATACAAAAATATTTATTTATTCAGCCAAGAAAAATTTTATGTATTCTCGTAAAAAAAAATTTTTTTAATTTTTAATTTGTGACTACTTATGGTATTTTTTTTATATGAAATTCTTTCAAAATAACTTTATTACTACATCACACTTCTTAGAAATCACACCAGAACTTTGAGCTTTGTCTGATATTATAGAAAAATCTAAAGTTTTGAGAGTTTCCGCGTCCGAACTTAATAATAAACTTTGAATGCCCATAATATAAAATTCGTTAGATTTTTTCAATTATATTGTCTTATCATAGACTTATTATATGTCTAATAACTAATTACTATACTCCAAAGAGTCACATTTCATCGAAAAACTATGGAAAATCGCACTTTATTCTCTCATAGTAATTATCAAAAGAAGTTTCTTTGCGCGATTCAATTTACAAAACAAGATATAATTTTCAAAATACGCCTAATTATGTGATAACTTAGGATGTAAATGAAACAATACTTATTTTGTTAGTAAATTAAAGCGACATTACGTCATATTTCGCAATATATCGGGATATTTCATAAACATTACAAAATAATAACAACCATTTTTTCGCGAGCCGTTTGTTGTCGCCAAAGTGTTTTCTTTAAAAATTCGTGAAAAACAGCAAATGGACTATCTCAATTGACTAATCCTAATGCCTAAACTACTTAAAAATGGAAATTACTCACTGTTATCCAGTAAACTGCACTGTTATCCACAAAACACTGCACAAGACCACCATTCCGCGAAACCATTCGCGGCCGCGGCGCTGGCCGATAGACTGCCCGTTTTGACGTCTATGCTGACTTTTTAAATCGGCGATCGATTTTATCGTCGTTGGCCGGCGAATTAAAGATTATTTGGCCATGTCGTTCCGCGGTCAGAAAGCATTAAGTACGACGTTTCGAATCGTAAATTGCATTTTTCGCAGCGGCGAGCGCGATGTCCCGTAGCGGATGTTTCGGATTGTAGGCGGCCGCCATACATGTCCCCAAATGGATGTTACGTGCTGAGCGGGTTAACTACCTAGAAAAAAGAAAATCATCAATGGCAAGTACTAAATATATGCAAGCTTATTGCAATATTTGTGCAACAAAATTAAGAAAATACACATTTATTCTAACGTATAAGTTATCTTCCATTATGATGAGTCAATAGCAAAAACACATTTTTAAAAACAAGCTTTTATTAAAATGCTCTGTCCCGAGTCAACCCTGGGTGCAGCAGCCATGTCATAGTGTAACTTAGAACGGGCTTATGTAATTGAATGCTATACAGAATTTCGTGTTTGTGCTGATGACCGTTGAGGAGTCCCCTCGTTGGAAGCCAACCCTGGGTGCAGCAGCCATATTGCGGTGAAACTTAGAACGGGCTATCATAATTGAATGTGTATACAAAATTTCGTTTCTGTGCTGTTGACCGTTGAGTCCCCTCGTTGGAAACCAACCCTGGGTGTAGCAGCCCTGTCGCGGTGATACTTAGAACGGGCTATCATAATTTAATGCCAATCATAATACACAATTTTATTTATGTGCTGTTGACCATTGATGAGTCCCCTCGTTAAAAACCATTCCTGGGTGCATCAGTCCTGTCCCGGTGAAACTTAGAACGGGCTATCATAATTGAATGCGTATATAAAATTTTGTTTCCGTGCTGTTGACCGTTAAGGGAGCTTGAACAACCCCTCGTCGGGAGCCAACCCTGGGTGCAGCAGCCATGTCATTGTGAATTTTAGAATGGGCTATCATAATTGAATGCGTATACAAAATTGTGTGTCTTTGCTGTTGACCGTGTAGGAGAGTATCCTCGTCGGAAGCCGATCGTGCGCATAGAATCAGTATATAAAATTTTGTTTCCGTGTTGTTGACCGTTAAGGGAGCTTGAACAACCCCTCGTCGGGAGCCAACCCTGGGTGCAGCAGCCATGTCATTGTGAATTTTAGAATGGGCTATCATAATTGAATGCGTATACAAAATTGTGTGTCTCTGCTGTTGACCGTGTAGGAGAGTATCCTCGTCGGAAGCCGATCATGCGCATAGAATCAGGTCATGGTCACCATAAAAATGCATCGTCATCGGAACTGAACCAACATGTAAAATGTCAACTTCATAGGATAAGAGGAAGTGTCTTAATTCAGCTTGCAAGACTTGACCTAAACAAACAAACATTGCAAGGTAAATAAGCTTGTAATAATGTACCAGTTCATGCGAATTTGCTATAACTATGGCTAAAATTAGCCACCCGCGTTTCAGAATGTAAACCGTAATTATTGAGACATGGATGCCGTTAATAAAAATGGTCAATATCCTGATCATCAGGCGACGGACCGTAAGTTTTAAAATGAGCTGGTAAGCGCCGGACAGACAAGTGTGGATAAAGCCAGGAATTTGAAAAGGAGTACCTTATTAGTATAGGAGTACCTTACCCGCTTCCTCCTGGTCTACCTCGGCCGCTCTGCTGATGGGCCGCTCCCCAGGCGCTGTCGCGGGTCCCGAAGATGCTTCTCGAAGCGCGGGACATTCGCGAGAAAGACTATTACATTTTCTCTGTCATGGACAAAGCGAGAAATCACGGTGCGTTTTGAACCCACACGCAATACTGACTAAATTTTTGACTGCAGATATTGTTCTTGCTGTAATACATAATTTACTCAGGTATGCACTTAATAAACGGAGGGGATGAAACATAAAGTTACCCCTCGAAAGGAATAACGAGCCGTCTCATACACCATTAACAGTGTGCAATTTTGATAGTTATCAACGTAAAATTCTTTTTTAAAAATCATTATTATTTGTTTTTAATTGTGACGTTTGGACTCTTAGATTCAACTGTACGACAACTTGATCGGACCGGTGGTGGATTCGCTGAAGTACCTGACGTCCCTGTCGTACGACATGCTGGGCTTCTGCATCGTGGAGGTGCTGGAGCGGCTGAAGAGCCCCCCGTGGGGGGAGCCGTCTCCGCGCCTGCAAGTCTTGGCCCAGTTCTGCGGAACCACCTTCAAGAAGTACAACATCGAGTTGACGGGCCTCCTGCAGTTCATCGCCAACAGACTGAAAGCGGGAAACAGGTATGGCCGCTGACTTTTCTCCCGCCGGGACGCTCTCACCGCGACCGTTGTTTATTTTTCAGTCAGGAGCTGGTGATACTGAATGAATTGATTCAGAAGATGGCGGGCATCGAAGCCGTCGAAGAGACTACGATCGAGCAGTTAGAGGCCACTTCGGGAGGAGAATTGTTGCGAAGCGAGGCCGGTGAGTCGTCTCATTTATCTTTGGTAGTTTCCCGGCAAGTTTGGTAGTTTCCCGGTTTAATATTTGTTTAATAATATTAACGGGGGCCCCGAGATTTCGATGGCCTAAGGGCCTCTACATGATTTAATCCGGCACTGTAAACAATATTAACAAGTTTTTTGGTACAAATCGAGTCTGTTTGTAACAGAAATTCCTTTTTTTTGCGCTTGTGTCCCGAATTATCATTAAAGGTTACTTCTCAGGGTTTTCTATAACCTTTTTCTGTCCCGAAAATGTTGTTTATTGTTGCTTTTTGAAATCATCCAAAAATTTTCCTTAACAGCTGTCAGATGACATTAATGTTGCTATTATGGAGATATATTTATTAAAAGATAAATAAATAAATAAATGAATGACAACTAAAAATTATAATATTAATTAAAAAGAAAACCTACATAAAATTTAACTTTGATTAAAAAAAAAATTGGAAGTAAATCTACACTCTTTGCCATAGAGTAGAGACATTCGTGTTTCTGGCAATAATGAGTTGTCAAACGTGTTCGGTTAGACTCATTTCCTGTTTTAACAATGGCGGGGCAGGTGCTGTTGCTCCGCCGAGGGAGGCAGAAAGTAGATTAAACAAGAAAGCCGTAAATTAACCGCCTGGCGGTAAAATTTGTGATGTGAAGTGTGTGTGATTTATCTGGTAAGCATTTTAATTTCATTTTGGGTAGCTTTTCCCGTAGGATCCTCGAGATTTTAACGGATTTTTCTATTGATCGCAGCTGTCGGCACCTCTGGTTTTTTTGAATAATTACTGCTGCTATATTTATTTTATTTTATTTATTTGTATCAAACATATTTATAAAACGCATAAAAATGGTCATAACAAGTAATGGTGCGAAGAAACAACGGCCCACATTCACATGACCATGCTCAGCGTATACCCAACTAGGCCAAATATAGCCTGTATCTGGGCATACGACTTACTTTCTGACTTAGGTGGAGAAGCCTAACTGACGTAGGTACTCATATAGATACATATACACATACACACATACATATACATACATACACAAATATATAAATATAACGATCTAAATATATTATAGTATTATTCTTTTGCATTATATTACAATATAGTACATTTTGTTTAATATCTTATATCATATTATATAGTATAATAATAAAGTTATGCAGAAATATATATATATTTTTTAAGATATGACTTGCAGCAGTTCTTTCTCTGTCCTTGAACGACCTATGTCGTCAAGCCATTTTTTTATATTTTTTTTGAATAAAATGGTATTTTCTATTTCCTTTATTTTGTCATCAAGGCGGTTGAATATTTTAGGTGCTATATAGTTGAATTGTCTTTGGGCAAATGAAGAATTAACTCGGGGAACGGCATAATTCAGACCTGCAGATGCTCTTGTAGTTCGGTGTTGCTGGCTTCGTAGTCGTTTATCTGAGGTTCGATGGAAGAACATGAGTGACTGTTTCACAAACAGCTGGCGTATGTCTAACACATTACTTTCTTTGAATAGCATGTTGGAGTCATATCGTGGGGGCCTTCTATTGATTACCCTCAACAAAAGCTTTTGGGCTTTCACTAGAGGATCCAAGACAGATTTTACACATGCTCCCCAAGCTATTATTCCGTGTACCCATAAACCCTGACACAGGGCCATATAAACCATATTTAGGGAGTTCTTAGAAAGGACGTTGCGTAATTCTCTAAAGACGAAAACTAGTTTCCGAGACCTCGAAGAGAGTTGTAATAATTGGTTATCCCAGCTCAATTTAGAGTCTATTAGGACACCCAGATACTTGACTTCGGTTTTTTCTTGGATATGGTAACAAGCGCAGGATGGTTGCCTATTACATTGGCTAGAGTGGATTGTCAATGATGGAGGAGGTGTGATGACTACAGGACGTAATCCAAACACAATGAAATTGCTTTTTGAGGCATTCAGAGTTAGGACATGTCTATCAAGCCATGCTTTCACACTGTCCAGGCTATTTTGTGCCTTTACTAGTACCTCAGCCCATGTTTCTGCTTCAACGAGGATAACCGTGTCATCAGCAAAGGAGACAATTCTTGCATAATCGCCAAGAGGCAATTCACACAAATCATTGACGTACATCAGAAAGAGAATAGGGCCAAGTACGCTGCCTTGAGGTACACCAAAGGATATTTCGGCACTGTCACTTTCTTTGCCGTCAATCACTAAAATCTGTGACCTGTCCTTCAAATAACTTTCTATCCATTTATTCGCGCATCCCTGTATACCATATCCAAAGAGCTTTTTTTAAGTATCGCATGTGAAACAGTATCAAATGCTTTAGACAGATCGAGGAAAATTGCCATGGCTTTTTTCCCTTGGTCAATACTCTTAGCTACGGATTGAGTAACGAAATTAATGGCATCATTTGTCCCTCGACCTTGTCTAAAGCCGTATTGATGATCAGAGAAAAGTCCCTCTGAGTCAAAGACGAAAGTGACGATATAAGTGACGAAATCGTCGCTAAATGTGACGGGAATTGCCTCCACGTCAAGGAATTTACATTCATTTCTGGAATTCTGTTATTTTTATTTGGATGAGCACATGTGACACGCCAATAAGCGGAATTTGAAGAAGGGTGCCTGCGGGCGAATAAACACGGATACTTTACATACTCTCGTGTTTCTTTTTGTGCTGTAGTCTTTTGTGTGTCTGAGGAAAAGGGTTTTCTGAGGGCCAAACCCAATGCTCATTAATATTTGGCCCACTCTCTGAGATAGTTTTTTGAGGTTAATTTTTTTCTTTTTCAAAATTTCTTTCGGGTATCTTTTTTTTTAAATATAATTAGTTTCCTTCTTTTTCTTTAAAAGGAGGTGGCGTCCTTTTACTTTGATTCTTTTGGGTTTTGGTAGTTTCTACCGTGTTTCTTCCAAACACGGAAATTAGTATTTTGCGGTTATAAAATTAGCGCTCCAACGTTAGGCTTATAAATTGGATTTTGGCTTTTAGGGTATTCTTTTCCTCAGCCATTGAAGCACGATTTTTTAAGCACTTTGTTCAAAAATTGTATAAAAAAAATTAGAAGCATTTTTTTTGTTTTTATATAATTTTTATTCATAGCGATTACCGTGAAAGAGGCTTGTAAGCACCGTCTTGTTGTTTTTGTATTTAGAAGCAACTTTTGTCATTGAATTAAGCGGTATTGTGTACTTGCAGTTTTGTCGGCATTAACAGCATTTTTTGTAATTTAAAGCGGTTACCGTGAAGAAGTATTTTGTACTTGCCGTTTTTTATGGTTACTATATTTTTTTGTCAGAATCTTAGATTTAAAAGCAATATATTAATTATTGTTTGAATACTTGGCGTTGCTTAGCAGCAGTTTGTTTATTTTAAGGCGGTTTCCGCGAAAAAGTTTTACGCTTGCCGTTTAACCCTTCAAGCCTCGCGGTTTTTACAATCATATGTGTCAAGTCGCTGAAGATTTTCGCCGGCCGACCAAAATATTAATTTCTCCTAAACGCCTGTACCGATAATAAAAATAGGCATTTCATTTTGTTCCCTTTGAAACTGGCAATTAGAGTATTCAAACCTAATTTTTGAAAACAATAAAAATATTTTTTTAATGTCAATCAAAGTTAACGAAAAAAAAAACTCCCGTTTTTTAACACATTTTAGGTTATAACTCGATAAATATAAATGTATTCAAGAATTTGTAAATACCTCTAGAAAAGGTATTAAATTACTACTATACTCCTGTACTTTGTTTTAAATATTGTATTACAAATAAAAAGATTTCGGATGTTGAAAATGTTTTATACAAACGATGTTTTCTTAGTATTGAAATAAACTTTAGAATGTTTTTTATCAAATATAGGTATCACAATTATACAAAGTATTTACTGTGTCAGACCACAAAAATATCCTTCTTCATATTGAACATCATAATAACATCTATATCTCTTTTTAAAATACATTTATTAGCAATTTGATTGACTCACCCGTTCGCATGTCGTAATAATCGAAACAATTCATACACTTTCATTCACTTTACTTCACTAATTACGAACTTTTACAGTGATATATGAGCATATATACACTTCGTTATTACGAAATTACAGTAATGAATACATATTATTTCACTTTTCACATCAAAAGACCCGTAAATTACATTCTAATTGCAAAGACACACCGGCTGATGCAATCGCGGCGATAAACAGACTGCCAATCTTGAGGGCTGCCATCCCCCGGGTGGTGTCGAATTTTAATGTATCGATCAATTATCGATTGTAATTATCGACTAATTATCGGAAGTGAAAAGTTGTAGTTTTGAATATGAAGAGTCGTTCTTCAAGGTTAAATACACAGAAAATGAAGTACGATCTTTTTGCATTTAAGGCTCCGTTTTTGATTAAATAAATAAAATCGCCATTATACTAAATAATCCATAAAATATAGTAATTTCGAAAAAGTTGTAGTTTATATTATATAAAGTCGTTTTTGGACGTTAAATAAACAGAAAATGTAATATCATCTTTTTGCATTTAAGGCTCAGTTTTTGAGTAAATAAATAAAATGTCAATTTTAAAAAGTTCACCATAAAACGTAGTGATATCATAAAAATTGTAGTTTTTAATATACGAAGTCATTTTTCGATGTTAGATAAACAGATAATGTAGGATGATCTTTTTCAATTTAAGGCTCAGTTTTTGATTAAATAAATAAAATCGAAAATTATACTAAATAATCCATAAAATATAGTAATTTAAAAAAATGTAGTTTATATTATATCAAGTCGTTTTTGGACGTTAAATAAACAAAAAATGTAACATGATATTTTTGCATTTAAGGCTCAGTTTTTGATGAAATAAATAAAATCGAAAATTGTACTAAAGAATCCATAAAATATAGTAATTTGAAAAAATGTAGTTTATATGAAGTCGTTTTTGGACGTTGAATAAACAGAGAATGTAATAAATCTTTTTCCATGTCCGATGTCCGACCGAACGTCAGTTTTTGGCCGAAGCCGAATGTTCGGCCTTCGCCATAATCTTCGGCCGAAGCCGAAGGTTCAATCACACTTAGAATCCGGACTTAAAAATAAGTCACAATGAAAATATAGAAAATTATCTGCTGGTAGTTTTATTGTATGCGTTATATTATAGTTATAGTTTGATAATAAATTATAGATTGTAGTTTAAATAAATATATTGCACCTTTCCAAAAATAACAAACTCAGTTTTATTCATATTTATTTATTTGACAATAAAACATTCCACCGAAAGGTAACATTATACAATAAGTAATATCAAATATAATAGCAATTATTTTACCATTCAAACGTTGTTTGAGCAAAAAAAGGTAACATTATCCAATAATATACATTTATATGCAATAAACTTCGTTAGTTATTGCCGTGTAAAGAGTATAAAATCATTTATATTGATTTTATGTACATCGGTCGCTTTAGATAGGATTCGATCATACGATATTGGCTATATAGCTTATTTCGCTGTATCTCGGTGAGGGCCGAGTAGTTATGTGGTCTCTTGTGGTCGGACGTTATAGCAATTATCCAAAAATCTTCATACAATATATGGATGACATGCTTTTCTGGTGGGTCCTCGGTGTGCTTCGAGGACGTGAGACGGCAGCGGCGCAGCGTTCACGCTCGTTTACATACATCATCAGGCATATAAATTAATACATATATTACTATAAATAAATAAATCACTCCATCCATCACCAATCATCCGTCGTACGTACTTGAAACAAGGATACTGTGGGTATACTACTGTAAACTACTATACTACTATATCTACACGGGCAAAAATGACTGCAAAATCGAGAAATGAATTGATTGATACTATGAAATGAATTGGTACTACTCTACAGTATGATAATTTTTAAAGCAAGGTTCCAGGCAGAGTGGCACATTGCAAGCCTCACACATAGTGGTGACCTGTTTTTTCGTATTCTCGCGTTTCAGACACCATACGCAATAATTCCGCATCCTACGTTTACTGGAACCAACGGCCAGAGGGCTATGACAAGGGAAATGATTTCTACCGACAAGTCGGTTCGACGGTAAACTTGAGCCACGACTTCCACTTTGGTACTGTCGCGGCTGAGGAACATGAGGCAAATGCACATCCATCATTGCATTAACTAAACATATGCGGAACGCCTGCTGCCTAACAGGTGTGGTGGCACACTTACGATAGAGGATACAAGCGTTTAATACAGAGGCGTTGAGAAGCCTCTTAAACATCTTTTTGTACCATTTCTTGTGCCTTTTTCGTTCGATCAAGTAAGGCTCCAGCATTTGGTCCTTCTTGTCGACTGCTCCCATGAAATGATTGTACTCGTTTATCAACAAGGGTTTGTATTTCGACGGCCTACCTGGTCTTGCAGCCACTTGGACCACCTCAGTGCCATGGCAAGTGGATGTAAGGTATACAGTTTTCTTGTCCTGGTAAGCCATCACCACAACATCCCCGGAATGCCGAGCTACAAAGGATCCTTCTAAAGGTCTGACGTGCTGAATAAGTGGTGACACGTTCTTCCGCGATTTGCGCAAGGTGCCAACACAATCAGTTTTGTTCAGTTTCAGGAACCTCGATAAAACTGGGGAATTGAACCAATTGTCCATGAATAACATATGTCCCCGATTGAGAAGAGGTCTCATTAGCCGGACCACAATGTCGGTGCTTTTCAGCATTTTTGATAAATTATCAGTATCTTTGCCCGTATAAATTTCGAACGACCACAGGTAACCCGTAGCGGATTCGCATATTTCGAATGATTTGATTCCGAAACGAGCGGCCTTCGTTCTGATAAACTGTCTGAAGGAGAGATTACCCTTCCACAATGTTAACGATTCATCGATCGCTATCTTTTGCTCCATTACATAAGCCTCCTGAAACTTCGTATTCAAGTGCTCAAGTAATGGGCCAAAAGAGAATAACCTGGATGATTCCTTAGTGCGGGCTGCGTTGTCTACAAAGTGTAGAGCTCGAGTTAGATTTTCATAACGAGACTTTGTAAAAAGTCTCGTGAACGAGTCTTGTTTTAGCAAATGATCTCTAGAAAAGCACAATTTTATAGACGGCATTGGAATAATGGCGTGCAACATCCAAAATGCAAAAAGTATCATTATTTCATGAACGTTAGTGTCATACCACTCTCTCGCAAATGCATCCGAGGACACCTTCAAACCTGTAGCATATCGATTGGTCTCACAAACGATATGCTCCAGAATGCTGTCGTCCCAGAAAGTGCGGAAAGCATCATACGTACTCGCAACTGGATTGACAGGTCCAGGGTTTTCGGGCAGAAATTCCTCTGGGCGCCCAGCGAAAGAATCCATGGACGCCCAGTTGAATTCCATAGCCTCCCTGTCCCCATCGAACAGTGCTCTCGCTACATCATCTTCATACGCAGTTCCGGCCTGGCTCGATCGAAACACCCTAGCACTCCGCTCAGCTTTATGCATCTTATCTTTCACTGCTGCCGGAACGTTTTCATCAGTCACACACGCTTCTACAATCATATCTCCTAGCCGCCATCCTCTCTCACCAGCTATACCTTGTCTGGCAGTGCGGCGACCTCTGCCCCTACCTCTCACCCTAAAACCGGCGCGCGTCGCTGCCGCCCCTCTCCCGACGCCCGCTCCACTGCTTCCGCGTCCTCGTCCAGCAGCGCTTCGTCCAGTTATCGCGTCCAAGTCCACTGATCTGAAAATGAAAATATGAAAATGATTAAAATTGAAAATTACGATATAAGAAATGTAGTACTAAATACTAACCTTTGAGTCGCCACACTCTGGCTTGCCAGTGGACTTGTCAGCGGAATAAACGAGGGCGAACGGCTGCTGGACGAAAACCCGGAAACGGGGGAAACAGGGCGTTCTATCGGCGGTGTCCTCGACCTCGGCCCTCGGATCAGACCAGCGCTGGTTGACGGCGTGGGCGACGAACGTGAAGACATGCCGCCACTTTAGAAAAAAATACGATAAATTGAATTGATATTCTCTAAAACTAACTTGTGCCCAATACTTATATTTATACTAACAAAGGTCGTAGAGTCCCTCCGGGACTTAACCAGAAGACAGGCATGTCGAGCACGTTCACATTGACGTCGACATCGACGGCGCCGTCGTTGACGCTATGGGGGTCCGAGTGAACCTCGTCGGACTCATCGTCGGAGACCTCTGATGCCGACGAACTCAACTCCCTCTCAAGCTCGGCCAGGAAATAGGCATCAGGAAGGTCTCCGATTTTCCACTTCCTATTCATCTACAAAGCAAATAAAAACAAAAATAAATTAAAAACATTTTTGTGTTTGTATACATACATACATACATACATACGTATGTGTATGTGTATGTGTATATACATACACATACAGATACACCTACACCTACACACCTATATACGTATACACACATATACATATACGTATATATAGGTATGTATACGTATACGTGTACGTACACGTATACGTGTACGTATACGTATACGTATACTATACACATATACACATATACACACATACACGCATACACGCATACACGCACCCTCGCATACACGCATACACGCACCCTAGCATACACGCATACACGCATACACGCATACACGCATATAATACATATATACATACATATATATATATATATATATATATATATATATATATATATATATATATATATATATATATATATATATATATATATATATATATATATATATATATATATATATATATATATATATATATATATATATATATATATATATATTTTTAAATTATTTTCAATAATATATAAAATTAGATTCATGAAAAGTTACTTATCTGGGGTCCTGGTGGACCAGAAACATTTTACCGATAGTTAATGTCCTCTTTAAATACTTAGGGCAGCAGCACCTGTTTCCGCAATTGATAATTTATGATGTTCTTAGTTATTGCAGCCGAATTACTGTATGCCTTTGGATGTAATAAGTATAGGAGGATGGTTTCTGTAACAGAAATGGATGTTAGTAACTTATTTTAGAAGAAATTATATGATTGAGAATATTTCGACACAAGTCGTATTCATCTCCATGACATTTCTCAGAATGTCATGAGATGTCAGAGAAATGTCATGGAGATGAATACGACTTGTGTCGAAATATTCTCAATCATATAATTTCTTCTAAAATAAGTTACTAACATCCATTTCTGTTACAGAAACCATCCTCCTATACTTATTACATCCAAAGGCATACAGTAATTCGGCTGCAATAACTAAGAACATCATAAATTATCAATTGCGGAAACAGGTGCTGCTGCCCTAAGTATTTAAAGAGGACATTAACTATCGGTAAAATGTTTCTGGTCCACCAGGACCCCAGATAAGTAACTTTTCATGAATCTAATTTTATATATTATTGAAAATAATTTAAAAAAATTTACACCCTTAAAATATCAATATATATATATATATATATATATATATATATATATATATATATATATATATATATATATATATATATATATATATATATATATATATATATATATATATATATATATATATATATATATATATATATATATATATATATATATATATATATGTGTGTGTGTGTGTGTGTGTGTGTGTGCATATGTATGTATTTACAGACATAGGTGCATACTCATAAATAAGACATTACATACTAAAAAGTTACAATCGATAAAAAAATCGATAACGACTACGTCCTTACTTTCTGGTCGTAAATCTACGCAGTATACACAGAAATGCCCGACTTTACTAACAAACTGATAAATTGTAAGAAAGTTGGTTTTTTGATTGATATCACATGAAGAGGGATACAAAACATTATTTGCCAGCGTATGCCACTCTATTTGAGAGCAATATTCCATTATTACTTATCAAAAATGCTTACAAAAGTTCATCTTTCGAATTTCTTAGACGCTTCTGAAAAATGTTTTGTCGAAAATGACTGCATTTACTAGTCAATCGGATGTAATTTCATCATCAATCAATCAAACAATCGTTTAGGTCAATAAATACTCACAGCTATCAGGTTTACTGTCGAATAAACACAAACAAACACTTATTTATTGCGACGCGCCACCGTACTCCAATGGGAATCAACGGCTGAAATGAGAGCACAATTTTGACATTTCATAATGACTCACTAGTAAAGAGGTGCGTTCGAGAAAAATACTTTTTCTACGCCAAATATCATCGTGCATTTAAATAAAATACAACTGCATACGGAATGACACGATAAACCCAATCAAATCACTTTCCCTGGACGCGTTCATTTGATTTCGATATCGCTGTGCGCACCAAAAGTTTGACTGCCATATCGCAGTCGCGGGGCCGGACGGGTTAAGTATTTTATTTTATCATACTAATTATTTTTTTGTTAATTTCCAGATGTGAAGGCAATTATCCTGGTGAGGTAAGCAGCCAAATAAAACAGAGGTGCCGCAAGCAGTAAAAAAGTCAGTTTATTCCATTTTATTTTTTTTATTTTTTATTTATTTTGGTTTTTATTTTTTTTGGTGGGATTTAAAATATATACATGATGGCGTCTCCAGCGATAGTGTATTATGCTGCGTCACATTTAGTAAAGGCAGAACTCGATTATGAGTTCACGATTCGGGAGGTCACTCCAACCAATGTTGAAGCGATGAGAAAACAATTTAATTCACTCTTAAGGGAGTTTCCAGCTGAATCAATTTCCTCAACGGATTTAGATCCAGATTCCGAGTTTCAGGAATGTGCGATTAGACTTTCGTGTCTTCAAGAACTTATCGAAGAATTTATAAATAACAAACAGAAACTTTTATATAAACGAATTAGCACTAAAACTGCACATATCTTTCATAGAGTTTCACGTATAAATCCTGCTAATTCAGACTCCAAAAAATTATTAGACAATTTAAAGGAGGAAGTTTTAGAAATTGTCGTTTTGTTAGAAAAATATTTAGATATTGTTCGTTCGCCTAGCCCGTTACCAAATCCTGTTGTTCCGATACCTTCTACTTCATTGCACGAGGGTGAGAAGCTTAGTCCTGAGGTGGTTCCTTTGGGCAGGAATTCTGAAGTGACGTCAGCTCCGTATATACAGCATGTTGATACGAAACCAGTTCCTTTGGACAATAACTTTGTCATTTCTGACGAACGCATTCTTAAACCTTTAAATCTTGGTTTTACATTTGACGGCGATTCCTGTGTGGTCGAGTTCCTAGAACGATTGGATGAGATTAGGTTTTCGCGGAATATCTCGGATGCCAGGATGCTGAAATCGGCTTGTGAACTATTCCAGAAACAAGCGCTTAGTTGGTACCGTGCTAGAGCTTCGAGCATTTCCAGTTGGAAGCAGTTAGTTGCTGCACTCCGCTCCGATTTTGGCAGTTTAAATTACGATGCTGAAGTTTTGTCATTTGTACGGGGACGTAAACAAAAGTCGGATGAGAGGATGCATATTTTTGTTTCGGTCATGTTGGGCTATTTCAACAGGTTGTCAAGGCCATTGTCTGGCGAGGAACAGTTAGGAATTATCCTTTCAAATATCTCAATTTCTTACCAACGACATTTCATGCTAGTTGATATAAATTCAATCGACGAACTTCTGCGTTTAGGAAAAAAAGTTGAAAATGCACAACAGCGTATCAACGCATCTAATGCAGCCACTCCTGCCCAAGCTAAGGTCAAGCCTTCTGGCTCGAAAGCAGTTTATGCGGTCGACGAGTCTCCTACCAAATGTGCGACGGAGGAAGTGAAAGTTGGACAGAAGTTCAAAGAGTGTAACGTTTCTTCTGCTGGTCCATCCCATCGTGGTGGTTTTAATCGTGGTGGTTTTCATCGTGGCGGTTTTAATCGTGGAAATTTTTCCCGTAATAATTGTTCTAATGGTAATTCGTCTTCTGGTAATTACAACCAAGGAGCCAATAATAGTTCGCGTGGTTCACGCGGTGGCACTCATCATGGCTATTCTAAATATTGCTATCGTTGTGGTAGGTTTAACTACACGGTAGCCACTTGTCCGGAATGTTCTAAGAATAACCGGCCTGGTAATTCCCCGGTTTCAGAGCCAAAAAACTCGAAAGGCGGGGCAGAATAGAGGATTTTCTACATTCTGCCTCGATATTGTTTGCAAATGAGAAGGATAACCGTCGCCCTTTCTTAGAAGTTTCACTGGGTGATATAACGGTTTGTGGATTACTCGACACTGGATCGAGTGTTACGATTTTGGGTGCCGATTCACATAAATATTTAGTTGATATCGGTTTTACTCTTAATAAGTCTCCGTTGGTGACTTTATCCACTGCTAATGCAAGTTCGGTTAAGACGATTGGGTCTATGTTTCTTCCTTTTAAATTCAATAATCGTTGCCAGGTTATTCGAGCCGTTGTAGCTCCTGATATAGGTACTTCCCTTATTTTGGGAATAGATTTTGTCCGAGAATTTGAGTTGGCTCCGGAAATATTAAAATTTGTCAAGTTTGAGTCCTGCGATGCAATTGTTTGGCATCGAGTCAATGAAGTGAGGGCCTTGCGGCCTTTTGCTTCATTGACTGGAGACCAGCGATCGCTAGCAGACAGAATGATCAATAATTTTAAAAAAATTTCTTCCGAAGTCAAAGGTCTCGGTCGTACTAATTTGTTGTCCCAGGTTATTGATACTGGAGATCATCCTCCAGTGAAACAGCGTTACTATCCTTTGTCTCCAGCTAGATTGGCGCTGTTGAATGAAGAAGTTGATAAGATGTTAGAGTTAGGTGTTGTCGAACCTAGTTCCGGGGGTTGGAATAATCCAACAATTTTTGTTCCAAAGTCAGATGGTACTCTTCGTTTCTGTCTCGATAGCAGGAAGCTGAACTCTATCACGAAACCGGATGCGTATCCCCTGCCGAGAATTACTACTATCTTGGACAGTTTGAGAGATGCGAATTATTTATCTTCTATCGACTTATCCTCTGCCTTTTGGCAAATCCCTTTGGATCCTTCTTCACGAGAGAAGTGTAGCTTCACTGTTCCTGGTCGAGGATTCTTCTGCTTCAGATCTTGCGCCTTCGGCCTAAGAAACTCGCCGGCGTGCATGCAAAGACTGGCTGACAAATTGTTCGATCCCTCTTTCGAAAACAAAGTTTTCTGTTACCTAGATGACATAATTATTGTATCTGCTACTTTTGAAGAACATATAACTTTGTTAAACAAAGTATTAGATCGCTTGTTGTATGCCAACCTTTCTATAAATTTCAAGAAGTGTCAGTTTTTCCGTCAGGAATTGAAGTATTTAGGGTATGTAGTTGATTCTCACGGTCTACATACCGATCCCGAGAAGGTAAAATGTATTCTCGATTTTCCTACTCCAAATTCTCCAAAAATGGTAAAGAGTTTTCTTGGTATGGCCGGTTGGTATCGTCGGTTCATTAAAAATTTTTCTAGTATTGCTGCTCCCTTATCTCGGTTGACAAGTACCCGCAAAGGTGCTCCCCCTTATGAGTGGACGCCCGAGGCGGAAGAGGCATTTCAAAAACTGAAATCGGCCTTAGTTTCTAGTCCGATTTTGGCCTGTCCGGATTATTCAAAACCGTTCGCTCTTCATTGCGATGCATCGTTGTACGGTTTAGGCGGAGTTTTAACCCAGGAAGTGGATGGCGTCGATCATCCTATCGCTTTCACGAGTAGAACACTTTTACCCGCTGAGACGCGATATTCGGCAACCGAACGCGAAGTCCTAAGTGTTATTCATGCTGTCGAGCATTTTCGTGGTTACTTGGAGGGCGGTCCCAAATTCACTATCTTTACAGATCATGCCAGCTTACGTTGGTTTTTGCGCTTAAAAAATCCTACCGGCCGTCTGGCTCGATGGGGTATTCGTCTATCTGCTTTTGATTTTGAGATTGTCCACAAGAAAGGTGTCGATAATGTGGTTCCTGACACGTTATCTCGGTTGCTTCCCGTTTCCTCTCTGTCTGTTGTTTCCGACTCATGGTACAACGATTTGTTTAAGGCAGTGTCTGAAAATCCCGCTGGATATCCAAATTTCCAGATTAAGGACCATGAATTGTTTAGGTACTCTAAAAGCAAGTATCAACTCACCAGTTGTTACGATTGGAAGTTAGTTGTTCCGTTGCAGCTTAGAGAAAAGCTTATCCGAGAAAATCATGAGTCTGATTTGGCTATGCATTTTGGAATTTTTAAGACACACCGTCGTCTTTGTCTTCGTTACTTTTGGCCTAATTTACACGGAGACGTAGTTAACTTTGTTTCTAAATGTGAAACATGTCAGCAATACAAACATTCGAATATTTCCCCTTTGGGTCAGCTAGGAAATCCTAAGTCCTGTGCCTTCCCGTTCCAAATGGTCTCGGTCGATCTGTTGGGTCCTTATCCGATGACGAGGAACAGAAATATGCATGTTCTCGTGGTGACAGATTGTTTTAGCAAATACTGTTTACTTTTTCCGTTAAAACGTGCTACCAGTAAACTTGTAAGTTATGTCGTTGAACATAATGTATTCCTTCGCTATGGTGTTCCGCAGTATTTAATTTCAGACAATGGAAAACAGTTTATCGGAAGGGAGTTCACTGAACTGATTGCGAAATATAAAATTCCAAAAGTATATTTAAACCCGAAATATTGCCCTCAAGTTAATCCAACTGAGCGTCAGAATCGTAGTGTGGTCACTGCGTTATCGTTGTGTGTAAAAGACGATCATCGCAGCTGGGATCTTTATCTTTCTGAGGTTCAGATGGCCATTAACGCGGCAGTCTCGGAATCAACAGGGTTCAGTCCATTTTTCCTAGTCCATGGTCGTGAACCGATTATGAATGGTTCTTTTTATGCTCAGGCGCCGGAATCTCAAGCAGAGGTTATTTTTGGTAGTAGGTTGTCTTACGCTCAAAATTTGAGTGAATTATCTAACATTTTTCATGTAGTGCGGCAAAAATTGTTAAAATTACATGCACATAATAAAGTTTACTATGATCGAAAACACCGTCCTGCGGAATTTCAAGTAGGCGATACGATCTATAAAAAGACTTATTATCTAAGTAATGCTGGGAATTATTACATTTCCAAATTTGCCCCAAAATATGAAAAATGTAAGATAATAAAAAAACTCTCTGCGTTGGTGTACGAGTTAGAAAATGCAAAAGGGAAGAATATAGGTTCCTGGCATATTAAAGATTTTAAGCTAAATCCGAATAGTTCAGAATAGTAGTATCGGAGTTCTTCGCGTTAACATTCTATTACAAAAATTGTCTATCTTGGGTGAAACTAAAATGAGCCCTTTAAATTGTCTTTACAAAGGCATTGTACCAAGTGGTATCAATAGCTGAAATCATTTTGTTTTGTCAGTCATGCTAGCATTTCTATCTAGCATTATTGTTGTAAGAATGTCTCATGTCCGGGATGAATGAATGGGGATTGGTATGAAAGGTAGTAAATGACAACTACTATAGTCTCTTAGTAAGTAAACGTTTAGTCGAGGTTTAACGTCAGAGTTATTGTTGTTTTCGGTAGGAGTCGGGTATCCGCAATGAGTTGATCCTTCCTTAGTTGTTGGAAGTTGTCGGAGTTCCATAAGTTTTTTTTTGGTTATGTTGGTGTTGGGTTTAATTTCTTGATTTTCTTTTCTTACTCTGGTGATAAGAGTAATGGGTGTAAGTTTTAGTTGGTAAAAGTTTGCCTCTGCTATTGTTACTGAACGGATTAATTGATTATAGTTAACGTGAAGAAGGTTTGTTAAGTTAGGAGTTGTTGTTGTTCTAGTGGCGTAAAGCTCGTAGTAGCTGGTGAATCGGGACGATTCAATCAAAATCGTTGGTTTTTCTCCCCCGATTTTTCTCTTGGGTTGGGGCTGTAACAGAAATTCCTTTTTTTTGCGCTTGTGTCCCGAATTATCATTAAAGGTTACTTCTCAGGGTTTTCTATAACCTTTTTCTGTCCCGAAAATGTTGTTTATTGTTGCTTTTTGAAATCATCCAAAAATTTTCCTTAACAGCTGTCAGATGACATTAATGTTGCTATTATGGAGATATATTTATTAAAAGATAAATAAATAAATAAATGACTGACAACTAAAAATTATAATATTAATTAAAAAGAAAACCTACATAAAATTTAACTTTGATTAAAAAAAAAATTGGAAGTAAATCTACACTCTTTGCCATAGAGTAGAGACATTCGTGTTTCTGGCAATAATGAGTTGTCAAACGTGTTCGGTTAGACTCATTTCCTGTTTTAACAATGGCGGGGCAGGTGCTGTTGCTCCGCCGAGGGAGGCAGAAAGTAGATTAAACAAGAAAGCCGTAAATTAACCGCCTGGCGGTAAAATTTGTGATGTGAAGTGTGTGTGATTTATCTGGTAAGCATTTTAATTTCATTTTGGGTAGCTTTTCCCGTAGGATCCTCGAGATTTTAACGGATTTTTCTATTGATCGCAGCTGTCGGCACCTCTGGTTTTTTTGAATAATTACTGCTGCTATATAAGTGACGAAATCGTCGCTAAATGTGACGGGAATTGCCTCCACGTCAAGGAATTTACATTCATTTCTGGAATTCTGTTATTTTTATTTGGATGAGCACATGTGACACGCCAATAAGCGGAATTTGAAGAAGGGTGCCTGCGGGCGAATAAACACGGATACTTTACATACTCTCGTGTTTCTTTTTGTGCTGTAGTCTTTTGTGTGTCTGAGGAAAAGGGTTTTCTGAGGGCCAAACCCAATGCTCATTAATATTTGGCCCACTCTCTGAGATAGTTTTTTGAGGTTAATTTTTTTCTTTTTCAAAATTTCTTTCGGGTATCTTTTTTTTTAAATATAATTAGTTTCCTTCTTTTTCTTTAAAAGGAGGTGGCGTCCTTTTACTTTGATTCTTTTGGGTTTTGGTAGTTTCTACCGTGTTTCTTCCAAACACGGAAATTAGTATTTTGCGGTTATATGTTTTTAAATTGATTGACAGAGCTTGCACTAATCACTTCAAACGGTAGTTTATTTCACATATTCACCAGTCTATTTTGCAAAATGTTCTTAAGAGGATTATATTGAAATTTTGCAGTTGAGTTTTTTTGCAGTGACCTCAAGGATTTGTGCTGACGTTAAATTTGTAAATATTCTCTTTAACCCAGGTACATCGTAATCATTTGTAAAAAAAATATATGTTTCAATCAGGTCCCTCTTTGTCTTCTTTGTATGAGAGTAGTCAGTTATTCCGTAATTCAGTAATTCCAAGTCAGTAATTCCAAGTTATCTTCATAATTCCAATTGCAATCAAGATATAGTGGAATAATTTGTGGATTTGCATTCTATCCATTACTATGCTCGACAGGCTACTTTGCATCTGTGCGCAACACGCGTCGCTCGTCGCAGCGCCTGAAGGAGGGAGTGTCGCGTTGCGGGCTGGATGCATCTTTATGTCTCTTGGCTGCGCAGCATAGAAGGGCCGCCGTTTGGGCCAATGCCGCACGTCGCAAGGCCGACCCTGATTCTCATCACATTAAGCTCGTCGGACGAGAGGTAATTTCTCTCCTTTGTCCATATCTCTTTGACATACTCAAATAACCATTTTATCTTGATTTTCCCAGGTGGATAGATGTCAAGATGTTCTCGTGCAGCTGGGCACTTTCGTTGCGGCGGTTTATTCGCGTGAAGATTACGCCGCTCGGATGCCATCCGTAGAGGTAATTCATTTATCATCTTTATTGCACAACAACATTTAACTTGAATATTGTTTTACTTTATTTTACAACGTTTTACTTTATTTGCACCTAAAAATTAAAATAAAAAAAGTCGAGCTTATTGCCATATGGCAATATCTTGATTTTCCATAATGCAGGACAATCCCTATACAACGATATGAGCGACAGTACAAAATCGCGTTCTGTTATTATATCCGCGATAACGGCCAAGGCCTCATGGAGATCGAAAAACTACTGTCATTTGCTATCATTGACCGCCGATGCGCAGCGCGTCAATTACCATCGATTAATTTTTTTATCATTTGCTGTCGATTCCGTAGTAAAATTGACAATCGCTTCAATTGCCTAAAGTAAACGATCAATTTTCGCATCGATGAGTTTCAATCGCATAACGATCGACAATCGCCGTTCGGAGACGGACGCTATCTGCGTTTCCGAAGCGACGGATCGAAGCGAGACAGCGCACCGAACGCTCGGATCGGATAAAGGAGGAAAATTCGGTCGGCAGGAAATGGTGCGAGACTACAACGTGGGCCCCGAGGCGGCGTTCTTCCTGGCGCGGCCCGCGCTGGCGCCGGCGCCGGGCGGGCCGGCGCTGGAGCGCGCGGCGGCGCTGCTGCTGCCGGCGCGCGCGCGCCTCGACATCTCGCCCGAGTTCTACGCCACCTTCTGGGCGCTCACCACGCGCGACCTGCGCGTGCCGCTGGAGGCGTACGCGCGCGAGGCCGCCAAGCTGCGGCAGGCGGCGGCCGACGGCGCGGCGGCGGGCGGCGAGCGCGCGCGCCGCGAGGCCGAGCGGCAGGCGGCGCTGGCCGAGCGGCTGGCCGAGGAGCGGCGGCGGCAGACGGCGCACGTGGCCGGCGTGCGCGCCAGCCTGGCCGCGGCCAGCGCGCGCTGGTTCCCGCCGCGCCGCGCGCGCGCCGCCAAGAACGAGACGGTCACGCGCCTCATGCAGCTGTGCCTGTTCCCGCGCGCGCTGGCCTCGCACGACGACGCCCTGTACTGCGCCGAGCTGGTGCGCACGCTGCACGACCTGCGCACGCCCAACTTCTCCACGCTGCTCTGCTACGACCGCCTCTTCTGCGACGTCACCTACTCCGTCACCTCCTGCACCGAAGGTGAGCGGCCGACCCGGCTACGTCCTTCGCCGATCCCCTCCTTTCCCCGAACCTCCCCGCGGACCGATCTCCTCCTTCCTCCCGAACGCTCGCTTAGACGCGAACGCGCCTCGATGCGAAACCCACCCTCCCCCGATAACGCACTCCTCGCGAAATAAGTCCCGTCTTCCCCCGACCGTTTCCTTCGATGCGATTCCCTATTTTACTTGCAAACGCGCCTCCCGACCCGCATACTAGCCTGCCTAGAATGCAACCTTCCCGCGGAATGAGTACCGCCCTTCCCCTGACCCTCCGCCTTCGAACGACGAATAATCCCACCCTTCCTCGAACGCACGCTCTCCGCAAAGTCAGTCCTGTCCCCGATCCTACCCTCTCTTGAATGCCCGATCCCCGCATAGCGAGTGCCGTCCTTCTCCTGACCCTTTGCCTCTACCTAGAGGTAGAGGTAAAGGTAATCCTTACCTCTACCTAGAGGTAGAGGTAAGGATGGGTTTCAGGTTTCACCTGAAACCCATCCTTCCCGAACGCAAGTTTTGATTTCCATCAGGCCCCGCAAACGCTCCTCCCGATGCATATCCCACGCTCCATCGAATATACTCTTTCTACAGAGTGAGTCCTCTTCTTATCCCGACCGCCTCCTTTGAGGCGAATTATATTCTTCTCCCGGCCTCTTTCCTCGATACCGTTCCCATTCTTTCCCCGACCTCTTCCCTCGAGACGAATCTCATCCTTCTCCCGACCTTATCCCTCGATGCGAATCCTATCCTTCCCCTGACTTCTTCCCTCGAGGCAAATCTCATCCTTCTCCCGACCTCTTCCCTCGATGTGAATCTCATCCTTCTCCCGACCTTATCCCTCGATGCGAAACCTATCCTTCTCCTGACTTCTTTCCTCGAGGCAAATCTCATCCTTCTCCCGACCTATTCCCTTTATGCGAATCTCATCCTTTTTCCGATGTCTTTCCTTGATGCTAATCCCATCCTTTCCCCGACCTCTTCCCTCGAGACGAATCTCATCCTTCTCCCGACCTTATCCCTCGATGCGAATCCTATCCTTCCCCTGACTTCTTCCCTCGAGGCAAATCTCATCCTTCTCCCGACCTCTTCCCTCGATGTGAATCTCATCCTTCTCCCGACCTTATCCCTCGATGCGAAACCTATCCTTCTCCTGACTTCTTTCCTCGAGGCAAATCTCATCCTTCTCCCGACCTATTCCCTTTATGCGAATCTCATCCTTTTTCCGATGTCTTTCCTTGATGCTAATCCCATCCTTTCTCCGACCTCTTCCCTCGAGGCGAATCTCATCCTTTTCCCGATGTCTTCCCTCAATGCGAATCCCATCCTTTCTCTAAACTCTTACCTCCAGGCGAACCTCATCCTTTCTCTAAACTCTTACCTCCAGGCGAATCTTATCCTTTTCCCAATGTCTTTCCTCGATGTGAATCCCTGCGAATGTCTTCCTTGCGAATCGCATCCTTTCTCCAACCTCTTACCTCGAGGCGAATCTCATCCTTTGCCCGATGACTTCCCTCGATGCGAATCCCATCCTTTCTCCGACCTCTTACCTCAAGGCGAATCTCATCCTTTTCCCGATGTCTTTCCTCGATGCGAATCCCATCCTTTCTCCGACCTCTTACCTCGATGCGAATCTCTTCCTTTTCCCGATGTCTACCCTTGATGCGAATCTCTTCCTTTTCCCGATGTCTACCCTTGATGCGAATCCCATCCTTCTCCTGACCTCTTCCCTCGAGGCGAATATCATCCTTCTCCCGACCTCTTCCCACGATGCGAATCCTATCCTTCCCCCATGTCTTCCATCGAGGCGAATGCCATTCTTGAATGCACCTCCCAACGCGAATCTCCCCCCTCCCCCTACCGCCAAGTGAGTCCCCCCATAAAGTTCAAACACTTAATCCGATTGAACCGAAATTTGGCATGCAGGCATCCTTTGGTCATAACAAGAGTTTAAAAGGTGTTGGTTGAAATGCGTCCATCGGGGGCCCACTAGTTATATTTCAGTCCTGAAATATTGGACTTAGACTTGAAATTTGATATACTTATGCCTATATGCAGTGTTGGGTCAAAATCACATTTTTGCCGGTCAGTACATCTGCACAAACGATTGAATCGACCGTGTTCAATCCGTTGCATTCCCACTATCCGCACTCGCCGCCGACTATCCCTTTCAATCGGGTCAACCTCCTTCCTAAAGGAATATCTCACTCGAAATCCTTCCATAAGTCCTTTTCTACTTGCCGGGAAAGTCTTGTGGTGACTCAAGCGCTATTTTAAATTGCTTGCTTGAGGTATTTTCATGTGTCTTTTTTTTTTCAGGCGAAGCCCACAGATATGGTCGATTTTTACAGGCTGTTTTAACAACGGCAATGAGATGGCACTCCGATAGAGAAGCATTTCAAAAGGAGTGTGCAGATTATCCAGGTTTGTTCTGTCCAGCTTTTTTATTAGGTACATTTTGAACTAAAGCAAATTTAAAAATTATAAATGTGGTGCTTTTAGGATTCGTAACAAAGTTCCGCGTATCGAACCAGTTTTCGGAAGCGGATGATCACGTAGGCTACGAGAACTATCGTCACGTCTGCCACAAATGGCACTACAAAATAACAAAGGCGATGGTGGTCTGCTTGGATTCGTCCGACTACGTGCAAATCAGGAATGCACTGATCGTGCTGATACGCCTACTGCCTTTCTTCCCCATCCTGGCCAAACTGAGCCAAATCATCGAACGGAAGGTGGAGAAGGTGCGGGAGGAGGAGAGAAACCGCCGCCAGGATATTTTCGTTTTGGCCACGAGCTACGGAGGACAACTGAAAGCGCGTCAGATGCATTTAATACGGGAAGTGGATTTTCATCACGTGCCCGACAAATCGTCCGGCCCTTCGGATAACGCCACCAACGCCAATGAGAATGGAAATACTTCCCGGACCGATGCTGTCCTACGCATCGATGACAGAAACGACAGAGAAAGGGAGCGGGAAACTAAAAAGGAAGCCACCGTAAAGAAAGAAGGGTTAGTATATGCGACTGACTAATTATTGCTTTTATTGATTTTGAGATTATGTTATCATTCGATTAGATATGATTTGAGGTTAATAGTCGTAATCTCTTAATATAATGCTAGTTTTACAGGGGCTTCGTACTTGTCGCTAGATCGTGAGAAGTAACTACCTGTTGGTATTAACAGAAAGGTATTAGTGGCACGACCACCGTTCGAAATGGAACTCCACAACCGCCTCATTTTTCATATGATTTAAATTCCTACTATTTTTAGTTGTTTGTTTCGGAATTCCACTTTTCTGCAGTCATAATCACAAAATAAACTTGGCAAATATCCGTGTAAACAGTGAAACGCTTGTGTACTTGTCATTTAAATTTGTTACTAACCCTTGCCGCGGCTGTTCACACGAGTCAGCAAGCGACAAGTGCTTAGTAATTTGTGGTGGGGGAAGTCACTTGTCGCTTAGTAAATAGGATCGGCTTCTATTCACTTGCAATGGCAGTTTCACTAATACTAAGCACTAACATGCTGAATCAGCATGTTTACACGCAAGGTATTAGTGCAAATGACAAGTACTAAGAGTATTAGCTACTAAGCCCGTGTAAATCTAGCATTATACAGTGTAATGTCCGCTCTAGCACGAGCTAAGCTTAGTGGAGCGACATAAGACGTGATATTTATAAATACATGACTATGGGTAAATCCTCCTATGGGTTATTGTCTTTGATGTATGAATAGTGTATTTTTAAACATTTTTTTGTGAATGTCCTGAAACAAATTCTAATTTTTTGGATGTATTTAATTTTAGACGAAACGAAAAGGACCGTTCCAAAGATGACATAAGGAGAAAAGATAGATCACCAAGAGAAAGAGAGAGAAACAGAGAATATAAGGTTGCTTTTAATATTCTACTTCTTTATGAGTAAATTCATTGGAAGTACATGTTTATATATAATATTTAATATCTGTTGCAGGAGGAACGTTATTTGGAATCTGTGAGTCCCGAACTGCACTCCCCGGAAATCATTAGCGGAGGTAGTCAATTATTAGGAGCACCAGCATTGCCATTATATCTTCGCCAGGAAGATTCAGACAGAGGTTAGAATTCATTACATTGAAGTCTTTTTAAATGCTATTTACCATTACTTGTGGTAACGACGTTATTTCTTTTTTTTTTTAGATACAAAACGTCGTAAAGTAGACATCGGCGGTACAAAGGTGAGTAGGGTTACAGTAAGATGATGGACTTCAGAAACCGACTGCAAACTCTCGGGCTGCAAACGGACCTTTTTACAAAATGAAAACCAACAACCAGACGACGTCCTAAAAATAAACAAAATAAAGTGATAAAATAATTTTAAAATAATCAACCACCCTAAAAAGAAAACCTAACAATTTAAATTGATTTTAAAAGTTTCATTTAAAAATATATTAAAACCCCGACTGCGCAAGATGTTTGAGCTTAAAATCTGGAAAATTTCAAAAGACAGAAGAGACAAAAGACTTCACTTCGAGAGGATTCGACTTTCCGACGATGATTCGACGATACGACAAGGATTCGACTTCCAAGTGTGGCTTCTCTTCTGGAATGACTCTTTATCAAATCAAGAATCAATAACCATTTCTCTACAAAATAAATGCACACAAGACGTAGGTCTTAAGACTTTACAGAGGACGACGATGACTTCATTTCAAGAGGATTGGAGTGTGAAATACGACCAAGAAATTAGTGGAAATACCAAACTGCTGGAAATCAATTTAAGGAATACAGCTAATGCTGATTAAAGTTCGAGAACTCACATTCCTCGAAGATTAAAACGAATCATCAAACCAGGTGCTTCAATTATGAAGGAAGATGAATAAATCTCAATTTATAAAAATTAAAACTGGACACAAAAGGAATAATACTACAATTCGGAAGACATTTCACAAGAATCATAAATGTCGATTGACAAAAAACATATAGCAACCACCAAAGAAATATAAATATGTTAATAGGTTGCTGTATTTCGAGATAACTACAATTAGGCCGAATTTGTGATTTGCATCATCTGATCGAAAATAGCAGTAATGAGTTGAACCGGGCCATTCATCGAGGCGACGAGGATATCGATAAGAGATACAAACGCTTCACTAAGTTGACTCCAACAGAATTGTTATTCACCGCTTCATTCAATCTTCATGAAGGAAATCATCAATTTAATGTAATCAAAATATCGAGTGGAACGACCGTTTATCATGTCGACGAGGAAATCAATCAGAGATACAAACTTATACATCAAAAGAGAATGAATCCAAACAGCGGAACTTTAAAGAGATGAGATTGTCAAAAAATAAATGTAATGGAAAATATCAGTAATATCGAGTGGAAAAACCGTTTATCATGTCGACGAGGAAATCAATCAGAAATACAAACATATGCGACAGAAGAGAATGAATCCGAACAACGGAACTACAAAGAGATCTTATCGTCAAGAAATTAATTTATTCAAAAATAGTGTTAATATCAAGTGGAAAGACCGTTTATCATGTCGACGAGGAAATCAAACAGAGATGCACACAAATGCAACAGAAGAGAATGAATCGAACAACGGAACTACAAAGAGATCTTATCGTCAAGAAATAAATTTATTCAAAAATAGTGTTAATATCAAGTGGAAAGACTGTTTATCATGTCGACGAGGAAATCAAACAGAGATGCACACAAATGCAACAGAAGAGAATGAATCGAACAACGGAACTACAAAGAGATGAGATCATCAAGAAATAAATGCAATCAAAAATATTGTTATTAATATCTAGTGAAAACACCGCTTATCATGTCGACGAGGAAATCAATCAGAGAGACTAACATAAGCAACAGAAGCAAGGAATCCGAACAACGGAACTAGGAAGACATAAATATTTCATTTTATTACATCGCTTAACTTACAAAATCTACATCGAAAATGTATCACTTTATGAAGACTGAACTACAATCATCGTACAACTTTACTATCAACGGACTATCAAGATAGTGAACATGACGAACGCTGCTATGACGAAGATGAAACCGCAAATATTTATGGTTCTTAAACTACCATATCAAAAGAAAAAAATGTAAAAAATATTCCACAATGGAACATCATGTTGCCGTATTGTCACAATTGGTTGATGAATTTATCAAGAAGCAAGAGACGGCAAACACTTGTCTACCTGCAAAGCGCTAACCAATATGGATCTTATAAAACTACGAGTAGGACTAATATTAAAGCTCCATTCCAAAGCAGTCCATTGTTGTGCAGTTCGGTGGATGCAAAGGGTATGTATGACAACCACTTCTAATTTCAAATGAACATCAGACTAGATCAATATTCACTGTGTATTTGTAAACAATAATGATGTATCAGATGATTGCATAAGTTCGTCCTTTTTTTGCCTCAGTTGCCCGATTTTCACAGATGTCGCCAACTTACTCTATGACAGATATTCAGTGTTTATGATTTTTTTAAAGTTGCACCCACTGAAAAGGTTACAGTGTTGCATCATGATCACATCAGACATAGTTCATATAAATTGATTTGCATTTTGAAATTTTAATAAATGAAGATTGATAAGATGCTTTTAGGGCATGTAATTCTATACGAATTTCGGAAAAAGAGTGTTGGGAATGCGCAAAAACCATTCAGTTTATCTGGACAATGGTCTTGCTCTTCAAACGATTAAAAAGTGGTTTGGCAAATTCCAAAATGGTGATTTCAACTTGGAAGATCGATCTCGCTCTGGATGATCTGGTATTGATGACGATATTGTGTGTTCGATAGTAGAAGTAAATACAAGGATTACAACTGACGACATTTCTGAGAGATTGAGTATTGAAAATTCGACTGCTTTTCGCCATTTAAAAAAGCTTGGATACATTTCTAAGCTCGATACGTGGGTGCCGCGTCTCCTCTGTGAAATGAATAAGCTAAATTGCATGAAGATGGCCTCTACTCGCACGAAACGAAACTGAAGCGTTTTTGGATCGAATCAAAACTGGCGATGAGAAGTGAATCCTGTATAGTAACCGTTTAAGTCTGCAGAACAGTTTGAATGGAGAAAAGCAGGTCAGTGGAAGCTGTAGAAAACCACCTCGTAAACTGTTCTCAAGGAAAACCAAGCAGTTTTGTCAAAAATGGAATCGACAAGCTTGTTGATCGTTGGAAAACAATTATAGATAAGAATGGAGACTATATATGCCTGTTTTTAAAATTTAAAACATGTTGAAGTTTACCCTTACATTGGGCGTGAACTTATGCAATCATCTGATATTTAACTAGAATGAGTTGAATTTAATACATTCTTATGGATAAACATGTTGATGAATAATTGTGTTAATATGTATAACAGGAGGAGCGATCGCCCGATGGAAAGGACAAACGTAACAAAAGTAAATCTCGCCTCGAAGATCGTAAAGAACGCAAACCTAGTCGCAAAAGGGTAAAATATGTTAATTTGGTAACGTCTGTAAATGTTTCTTGTAAATGTTTTTGCTGTAAAATGAACGTAAACGCAAATGTTAATTTCAGAATAGTTTTAGCATAATCTATTTACCGATTTTAGGATAGAGCGGAAGAAGCGTTCATGTTAGAACAGAAAAGACGCCGTGAAGAAATTAAAGGTATAAATATATTTGAACCTCAGTTATTTTTTTAAATCTTTATTTTTGCAATGTTTATGTTTTACGTTTTAGCTGCAAAGATGGCTGCTCATCAAAACGGGGATGACGATCATCATATCATAGAAAAACACCACCACAAACGGGTGAGCTTAATATACCCTAAATTCCCCGTTACGAAAATGAAACTGATTAGTTTTTAAATAATGATTGCTTCTTTTCTTTTATAGGACAAGTCACCGTATCACGAACGTTCGGAGCCGCGGGAAAAACAATATCCTTTTTCAATATATTTTTAGCTAAATCATTTCAATTTCAACAGCAGTGTAGTGTGAAGTTTGCTTTTATATGTAAAGTTGTAGATGTCCTGGAGAAGGTGCAGCGAAGGGCAACCAAAATGGCAAAGTGGGCCTGAAGAATAGGAATTATGAAGATTGCTTGGAATTACTTGGAATGACTACTCTCACAAATTATTACAATGTGGGCTGGGGAATATTTACAATACAATACATTACATATTGTACAATCGCGGCTGGGACCTAATGGCCCCAGTGCGGTTAGGCCATTATGACCCATGTGTTTAGGGTCGGCCCAACTCACAGGTCAGCACCCATCCGATAGCCTCCAAGCAGAAGTACGAAGCCCGGGTAGGACTCTGTGCCTGCGAGAATCGTCCTTTGGGCGCTCCTGGACGGTTTGCGCACCGTGCGGCGTCAGCCAATCGACTGCATTTTCTGATAATGGGGGGAGTCTGGAAACGGCTTTGTTTTCTATAGAGGTGGTGGTTGTTGACCTTACGGCAACTGCTCTTGAAACAACCAATCGGCTACCGATCCGGGCATGGGATGCCGTGGTCCGCGATAGATTCGGTAGACACCGAATCACCGCTACGTAAGGGAGATGACCGCGCAAGCGACCTTGAACCTGTAACTAGTCGTGAGGCCGTAGAAATCTGACCATAGCTGGTAGCGAGGGAGTTTGGTCTGTCCGCTGGGTTAACTACCCGGTGCCGGGCGGCACAGTATACCCAGACAGTAGCTTCTCTTAGAACAAAATTCAAATCGAAGCGAATACATCACAAGTCGTAAGGGCTCGGATATGGTCGCCAGATGTCCGCTACTCGGCCTAAAACGTTCAAAAAAGTCACCCGCCTTTACCTGCGCGTAACGCTAACCAAAGGCAATCGTCAGGACGTACCCCTCTGCCCACATTCCTCGCACCCTCTTCCCGCCATGCTCTGTAGCTCGAGAGTATAGCTACTGTGCTGTGGGTCTCTCGCGGGTGACAAGTTCGCTCGTTGTAGTCGACACCGCCCAACTATACAATATGGGCTAGGGAATATATTCGAGGTAACAGCAAAAAACTCAACCGTGCAAAATTTTAATCAAATCCTCTTAAGAACATACATTCTGCAAAGAGTGGTGGACATGTGGAATAAACTACCATTTCAAGTGATTAGGGCGAGCTCTATCAATTTAAAAACAGACTCGATTTTTACCTAAAAACTTGTTAATATTGTTGATGACTAGCTTTACAAGATCTGCTGGGGAATTCTGAAACGGCGATAAGATAATTCAACGCGATACGACATTGAATTCGATTGCGGTTTTTATCATGAACCAGAAAATAGCGACTTATTATAATCGGCTCGATGGCATCTCACGTGCTATTGTCTGTCCTAACCTTACTTCTGACTATTCAGGGACTATCGAATTGCAAATATCGCCCAGTGACGTCAATCGTATATCGTCGCTTTGCATTGTGTCAAAGCTGCATGTACATAATAAATAATAATAATTGTATAACCTTTCCTTAACCTTGCAACACCAGACGCAACGAAGGCAAACCCCGCAGATGACTATTGGCTCTTCAGAAACTTGTCTCAGGCGAATCGCACTGTTAATACATTTTTAAGAGATCAGTCTCATTTGTTTGATAATATTAATATTATTAAAGTAATTATTTGTAATGCATCTTATTGCATCAACATTTTGGATTATTGTTTAAAATCGATTGGAATGGCTTTAATCAAATAAATCATCAAATCAGACCGTGAAAAAATGTGTTTTTACTTTACCTAACTTCATATTAAACTAGATAGTCCCTATCTCGTAAGTAAGCTATCATACTATGTGCCTATTCGAACTACAAGAGCTTGGAGCTTCTTTTATGTACTCATAGTTACTACTATGCTATATTCCACGAACAGCGAATTTATAATGACATTGAATAGGTGACCCCCCCCCCCCTCCCCTCCTCTCGTTTGGCTTTAATATTATTTATTTCAACAATGTCAAAATTAGACTGAGGTAAATGTTTTTGATAGTTAAACAAAGTGCAGGGATAAACAATGTTTTAATGAGTGTCAAGACTAAAAATACATATTTAAGCAAGGTTAGTTTTTATTAGTGAGCACCCGTCGAGTGAAAGATTCCTCACATGAAGGTAATCAAGAACATTACAATAATACAAAAAAGTATTTTAAAAATCTTTGACCTTTTTTTTTTGAGACTTTCTATGGAAGATTATTTTACACAAAAGTAGTACTTTTGGAACATTTTAGTAGAAAATGTTCCAAAATTTTTTGATCGCTGAAGAAAAGTATATTATATTCAACCTTCGAATATTCATTTAGCATTTTTTTCCCAGAAACAAATGCCTAAAACGCTTTTTTAATTATTTTCGAGTCAGATTTTTAGATAGAATGTCATTTTGTTTATTTATAACTCAAAAACTACCAAAGTTAGACTTACGATATACTTGTACAGGATAAGTTTTAATAAACCAACATCCTTGAAGTGTGTGTATCGGTACAAGCCAAAAAGCAAGTTTTCATAAAAAAAATGTAAGAAAAATATATTTTTTATATTTGCTTAAATTTTGAAAAATTTCATTTTTTGAAAAAGGTATAAAAAGCGTTAAAAAGTAAAATATCGCGAATATTGTTTGTTCGCGATATTTTACCTACCGCTAGAGGGAGTGCCCTCAACGCTTGTCAAACTTTTATTCACTTGTTAAATCACCATCAGAAAAATACATATATTTTTTATTTTTTTCACAAATGTTTTCCCGTATCCCCGTATCATAAAATGTCAATATATTGTCATAAATCCCGTATCATAAGATGTCAATATATTAGTCCGAATTCAGTTTGTGTCCTTAACTATGTACAGATGTGAAGTAATGTGGAAATGTATTCAGCCTTAAAAAATCAATCAGAAGGAATAGTGATAACAAGAACAATAATTTTGAAAAACACAACTGACTAATTTTGAAAACTTCCCTCCTCTAAAATTCCCTTCACTTGCGAAAGAGGACTGGGAATTTCATAATAATAATTTAACTTCTATTCTTGACCACTCTGTGAACCGTAATGCCCCTGCCAGCGTCCAGCTGTCGTCCTTCCAGGTGGCGGTCCATGAATACTTCTCGGGTGTTTACCCAAAATCTACCCATGTCGACCCGGTTCATAGAGAAAACGCATTTAAGGCAAAGCTCCGTAGGCAAAAGCGGCTACTTCGTCGCCAGTTACGTGAAGCCAAGAAAGCCGGGGATAAAGCCCTCTGCCACAACTTCTCGCGCGCGTACCGCTCTATACTAAAACTCATACAGAGCGTAGCAATGCAAAACGACAAGCGCAAGGCAGCATTTCTCAAATCCAAAGAGGAAGCCCGGTTCGACAAAAACCGTTTTAACTACAGCAAAACGGTTTTGTCTGCCGCCAAGGGAAAAATCCAAATCCCGGAAGAAATGGCCACGGAATACTTTTCGACCACGTATGAGGACCCAATGCGGCTCCATAATTACAGCCCTCCGCCGGGCATTACACCTCCGCCCCTGCCTACGGTAGCTTTTGCTTCTCAACCTCCATCTCTAGATGAGATTCTTAATCAAGTAAAGAGGAAGCCGTCGGGCTCTACTCCGGGTCCCGATGGTATTCCCTATTTAGTATACAAAAAATGCCCCTGCCTTCTGCAATATTTAGGATCCATCTTCCGAAATATATGGAATAGCGGTGTAGTCCCACAGAATTTTGGCCGAGCGACAGTCATCTTAATTCCGAAGGTCCCAGTTTGCACCGGACCAAAGGACGCTCGGCCCATTGCTCTCACAGACACTGTGGCCAAAATCTTTTTTAGCATAGTCCACACGAGGATGAGCGAATTCATGCACCGGAATGAGTACCTTGGAGTATCAGTTCAAAAAGGCTTCATGCGTGGCGTCTCGGGCTGCCTCGAGCACAATTCTCTCCTGGCTGCTGCCATCAAGGATGCGAGACAGCACGAACGCCAAATCAATGTATGCTGGCTCGACCTAGAAAATGCCTTTGGGTCAGTCCGACACAGTCTCCTCCACTTTGCACTCCGCTGGTACAATTTCCCACCAGTCCTGCGTGACATTGTAGCCTCCTACTACAACTGTCTGACTTTCCATGTTAAAACACAAGAATGGACTACCCGCTCTATACCATATTCAATTGGACTATTTCAGGGCTGTTGCCTCTCCCCGACGATTTTTAATATAGTTTTTAATATACTGCTGGAAAGCCTGACCCAGTTTGACAGGAAGTGGGGCTACCGTTTTAAAACAGACGGCCAATACACCTCGTCGTGCCTCGCTTTTGCCGACGACCTAACTTTCATCACCAGAAGCCCCAAGCAGCTTTCCCTGCTATTACAGAAAGTGGAGCTTTTCTGCGACTGTTCAGGCTGTATAAAAGTGAAGCCCTCCAAATGTTTTTGCCTTGGACTCGCCCGCATGGGCACAAAATTTACATCCTATGACCCCAAATTGGTCTATAAGGGCTCTAATATCTCCCTTATAGACCCAAACAATCATTTCAAATTCCTCGGCAGAAAAATCACCCATCAGGGAAAAGACGTCTCGGGCGATCATGTTATAGAGCATTTCAAAAGTTGCCTGGCGAAAATAGATGCCTTGCTAATTTCTGGCCCTCGTAAGGCCTGGATCTATGACAATTATCTAACGTCACATTTGTCATGGCCCTTTCTTATTTACGATTTTACCAAAACCCAACTGTCCCGTCTAGATGCGCTGGTGACAGCTGGTTTAAAATCCTGGCTGTCCTTAGCCAAACCAGCTGACCCCTCGACTCTCTTCAGGTCCAAACAAAATTTTGGGCTAGCGCTTAAACTGCCCTCTCTGCTCTACGCCAACTCCAGAATAACCAAAAATTCGATTCTGTGCAATTCCAAAGATCCGGCAATATCGAAGCACGTAATAAGTGGCCGTAGTGATTCAAATGATCTACAAGCCCGCGTAGACTTCCACAAAAAGTTCCTTACTGGAATCAGCCAGAATGGCACTGGTCTGGGGTATGGCAGTACAACCACGAGCGACGTGGACTTGAAGAAGTCTCTTTTGCGGGGAGATTACGACAGCAACAGTATGGCTCATGCTATTGGCCTTCAATGCCAGAATGATTGGACAACAATTGGGGACTTTTGCATTCCGCCTCCAATGCACTGGAAGGTAAATGCTCTATGACTGGACGCCAGAGATGCTGAAATTTTATTTGAATGCCTTTCAGCATACACTTCCAGACCCCAGTAACCTCGCTCGTTGGAGCTTTGCCGAGGATAGTTCTTGTCCCCTCTGTAGCAATACCCCTTGCACAGCTAGACACATTCTAGCTGGCTGCAAGGTGGCCTTAGATCAAGGACGGTACACTTACCGCCATTACAAAGTTCTCGCTGTTATTCGCGAGGTAATTAGTCTCTCAGTGGCTCGAAGCAACAAGGGTTTGACAGTATCCTCCAAACCCCCAATACAGTTTGTGCGGGATGGCTCTAAAGGCAAAAAACATTTAACTATAAAACCTTTCTCAATAATCGAGAAAGCTACAGATTGGATTCTGGAGGTTGATTCGGTCTCTAAGCAGTATAAATTCCCTGAAAGTCTCGGATGCACAGCCCTCCGTCCAGATATAACTCTTTACTCCTGCCAGCTAAATCTCTATTTCACCTCTTTAAAGATCTTGGCCTTTCCAGAAAAATAATCAACTCTTTCTTAGAAAAATTATCTAAAACTGCGATTTGCACATCTCAAATTCTATGGCTTCGAAGGGGGAGTGAATGGGTGGTAAGGTGAACGCTCACATGTGGCAAGACAGCTATCCTAAACCTACCACAGCCGGTTCCTAAGTCCGGAATCCACTGCTCACCCCCCAGAAGTGTAAAAAAAAATAGTATGATGGGCCCGACTCCGGTCGGTGAATTCCATGGCAGCTCCGTTTGTATTTATTTATATATAGGTACCGCATACTTATAAATCAGTTCAAGCGTTTAGAAGTTATGATAGAATAAAGAAACGGAAAACATTTATACATGAACCCTGAACACATTACACTCCTTTTTGTCAGGCAGTCGTGTAATAATAAAACATCAATTCAAATTAATCAGAATGTATTTAATTTGATAATTTACCATTCAATTTGAACGGATATATATATTTTTTTAAAATTTTTAAGATGGCAGATTTGGAATGTAGTATCGATAATGACCTTCCAAAACAAAAGTCAAAACAATTTTATTATATAATTTACTTATTGCACAATATCAATGCCTATAATTATTATTATTACTTGTAAAATTGAGCTTTTTTAGGAAACTAGCAGACTATGATATACATGTTCATATTATAAAACCTAAGTTGGAATGTTTTACAAATCTAGAAAATTAGGCTGCCTTATAGAGGTATCCTGTTTTTCCTACCGTCCAGATGACCCTGAATAAGACTGGAAAGTATATTAATCAAAATGACTCCTAAGTGTTTACGGAGTGACTAGAATAAAGTAATGGACACGTGACATACATATAAATTAAATGGCCTTAAATTCGATACTATACGATGGCAGCAGAATAAGAAAAGATGGAAGACTATCAAACTGCGAACTACAATTTTTAAACTACTAAGTTTTAAATTTAAAATTGACATTGTTTTCAGAACTGGGATATGTTTTGTTACTGCTAAAAGATATGGATATTTATATTTTATTACACCTAATTTTACTCACAGAGTAGATATTTTCAGACTGGATGATATGAAAAATTTGAATGAAATACTTTTCTAAATAATACTTATTTGTGCACGGGATTACAAATAATATTCAGTCTGTAATTATAGCCTAGTCAAATTAAACTTTTGGTTTTTATTTATTTCAACAAAGCTGGAAATTATTTTATTTCACTTTTGGCATCCCAAATAAAAGTAATTTAAAGCAAAAAAAAACCGCAATTTTTTGGCACTTTTTTTCGCTTATAAATTTTGAACACTACATCCCGTCTAAAAAAAAGTTCATATAAATTGTAGAGCATAAAATTATGCAACGAACGATATCTTAAGACATTAAATTTGGTTTAGCCATATGGTCATAATCGGCAGTCAATGATAGGCAAATTTTACCATTTTGGCATTTGACTTTACACTTCTTCTTCTTCCTTAGCCTGGTTTGGTCCACTCCTGGGCGTAGGCCTCTTCATTCTTCTTCCATGTCTGTCTGTCAGCCTGCTGCCTCGGCCAGTTGGTCCCTACTGCTTTTCTGATGTCGTCCAGCCATCATAGCTGTGTACTCCCTCCCTACTCCTCGCTTTGTAATTCTCGGTCTCCACTGGACAGGCCTTTTCGGCTACCTCGCATCATCCTGCCTTGCGACGTGACCTGTCCGGTCCCACTTCAGTTTGGCGATACGTTTCATGACGTCAGGCGTTTGCAAATGAGCATAACACACTTTTCAGCCAAAATGGTAAAATTTGCCAATTTTGGACTGACGATTTTGCTCAAACCGCTGAAAAGAATTAAATCTTTAAAGAGGTCATTAGAGGTGCAATTTTATGTTCTACAATTTTTATTTACTGAATTTTTAGATAGGAAGTACAGTTCAGAATTTATAAGCAAAAAAACCGAAAAAAGTGGTTTTTTGTTGTTGTTTAAAGCATGGTCTAATTTGACTGGGCTACTATAAATCTAAGAGCCTCTTTCCGCGAAAACAAATAAAAAAAAATCTAACTATTTAACTTAGCGTATTGAGCTATCATTTTTAAATTGATATTATCGACGTGCCACTGTTGCGTTTTCAATGTAGTATCACAATACTTTACGAATACTTTTAAATTATCAAGGTCTATATCTAAGCATCTTCTATTGTGGCCTTGCACCAGCCAATGTTTCTCTCGGTCGAAGTTCCATTCCTGGTTGCCCTGTCCTCCGTGGCACTCGTACAACTGTATGGTGCTGGGATTCTCCGACCTCGAGACGTCCAAACAAAAGTTTTTAGTTTTTAACCTGTGAAATAATTGCAAATGAATGTTAATTATTCAATTGATTTTATTTAGACCTTAGTGGAATCTATGAACGATACCTGATGTCTCTTAAGTAAGTCATCTTGAATTTGACATTGTCATCGTCGTTTCCGGTTACGTTATTACATTCGGTTACAGTAAGATCTTCATGTGGTTTTCTAAAAATTATGATTTCATGTTAAGATTCCGTTTAAAGTAGTAATTGTGCATAATACAGTGAAATTTCGTCCATAACTAATTTCCATGCATCATGCATTAGGTTTATGCTGCTTATGCATAAACTCTACAATAATAATAGTCAGTTTTAGATGTTAAAGATAAAGAAGATCCGCTGCCTGTACCATCCTTTTCGGTGGCCATCCTTTCCATGTTTGAAACAATCATAAGAAGTGTATTCATAAAGAAATAGTGAGGCCGAGACGAATGTCATTTAGTACTATAGAAAAACTGTTGTTAAATTATGGTCAGAAACCAGCTAAAAAGCAGACTATTTTATTTATTTTTCTTGTTTTTGTTATCTAATAATTCGGCTTTCAAGAGGCAAAAGGGATTATTTGCCACTTTTTGCTAACTCCTTTTTTTTTCACAAAATATTCTAATTATATATATGATCTTGCATTCGGCATTCGGTTGCCAGTACACCAAAAGAGACATGTTCATATATTTGGTCCATCTATTGTATACTCTCGTTTCTACTCTTTATTGTGAAATTTCACAACGGGCGGGTTCATTGATATAGGTACGACAATCTCTTGCAACCAACCCTACTATAAAGTATTTATACGTATGTGTGTGTCGATCGACAGTTGAAATGCAATTCCGCTAATTTTATCCCAACAGAAAATGGTGACCCGGCCGGGAATCGAACCCGGGACCTAACCACTATACCACCGGGCCGTACTCTCCAAATCGACACCATCCTATCTCCATAAGTTTTGTGAATCATTAAGTTACCACGGTCTCATACTTCGGTCAGCCTCTGTCAATTTCTCAAATTTCTTGTCATAATACCGATTTCTACTTCTAGTCTTTCTGTGTCCGTGGTGCAAGACTCTGGACCGATCTCCCAGCAAATGTAAGAAGATCGCCTTCTTTGGAATCATTCCAAACTTCACTCACAAAGTACTAATTTTCTAAGAAACAACCAGTTCTTCCCTGTTTCTCTCTTATTCCTGTATTTTATGCAGACAAACTTCGTTGTTGTACCACTGCACTGTGATATTGTGAGTTGTGATTATGTGAGTTGCAAGATTTCCATGTGGCAATAAACTCGCCTTTTTGTATTTTAATTTTCAAGTGCAAATAAAGAGCTTAAATATCTAGAGCTTCCACCTAAAATTATTCCAAAATTTCATATAAAAATGGGGGGCTGTATGTTCTTTTTTTATTTTTAGCTATGTGGCATAAGGAAGTATTTGTACATTTCACCTTTTGCCGATAGATATCATATTATATACAGAAAAAAATGGCAAAAGGGTATAACTGCATTTACTGGTAACATTTTGGAAAAACTAGAGGTCAGGTAAAAGTTAAAACCGCTTATTATAAAAATGTTTATAAAAATAATGCTTACTTATAAAAATAATGCCTATAGCTCATAGAAAACCACAAAGCTCAATTGGATAAGGTTTCACTTAATGATTACTTTAAACCTACATTTGCTTTTCCTGTAAAATTTTACGTCAGTGCTATGTAAATAGGTAGGCAAAGGTAAAAGTAAATATTTTAAAATTATGTTTATTTTGCAGAAACAAACAATACAAACAATATTGTAAAAAAAGAAATCAAAGCAATGCCTAGGTAGTTCTAGAAAGGGTTGTCCGACACTGCAAAAAAAGAATATCCTCAGACTAAACGTCTAGTTTACTGGATGTATCAGGATCGATGCGGCAAAATTATGTTTAAGATCTGATAAATAATATGCATGTTACGGTAAATATAACAATAATACATACGACTTCACCAAAACCCAACTGTCCCATCTGGATGCGCTGGTGACATCTAATCCTGGTTGTCCTTAACTAAACCAGCTGACCCCTCGACTGTCTTCAGGTCCAAATACAATTTTGGGTTAGCTCTAAAACTGCCCTCTCTGCTCTACGCAAACTCCAGAATAACCAAAACTTCAATTCTGTTCAATTTCAAGGAAGCATGTAATAAGTGGTTGTAGTGAGTCAAATGACCTTCAAGCCCTCGCAGACTTCCACAAAAAGTACCTCGCTGGAATCAGCCAGAATGGCACTGGTCAGATACTGGAATTATTGTTTTTCTACCACCCCTTTTCCCGTTTTTTTTTTTTTTTTTTGTAAATCATTTCAACAGCGATAAGAGGTTTCACTGTAATATGAAAATACTCACGGAATTCTGGCATTGATGCAAAGATTAGGATTTGCGATGCTACGAATTTCACCGCTGAACAAATTCTCCGGTTCGACGTATGGATACTTTTTGGGAAGATCGAAAGCGACTTCTTCCATGAACCACTTGAATGGTTTGCAGTTCCACTTCTTGCGAATGGCAAGTTGCGCGCTTATATCGCCTGTATCGATAGTTTTCCAATGAGGATTCCGGCTGTAGAGGTATTCTGCATACTCATCCATCCACACTTCAGCCACGCGCCGGTAATTCTATAAGAAATAAAATAAAATATTATTTAGTAACAACAGAGAGAGAGATGGAGAGAGCGAAGGATATAGTAAATGTTTAATACCCTTCCGAGAAAATCTCCAATTCCAGGATCAGGGAACGGCACGAATTTTCTGTATATATGTCCGACTCGCGAGCACGGCGCATCCAGCATTTGTCCTCCGCACTGCCATATTTTGAAGCTCAGTTCGTACTGCTCCCCGCCCCAAATTAAGAGGCCTTCATCGTATCCTCCCAGCTCCCAGAAGAACTTGGACGATATTGCAAAAAGACCTCCCGCCATTATTGGACTCCTGAAGGGTGCGCTCGGGTGTTTCAAGTCCTCTGGAAGCAGCGGAAGCCGTTTGTAGTAAAAGCGCCAGTCGAAGGCGCCCCGGGCCCCTTCGTCCTGCGCTCGGTACTCGAAATTGGTATGATCGATTACATCGATGAACGGGCAGACGCAAGTGCGGTAGTCCATTGCGATCGGTTCTGGAAAAAGTAAACAAAGGCCGAATATAATACCCAAGCAGTAAGTTGAAATGAGCAAATGCTTTTCAAGATGCAAGCGCTGGACTGGATCCGTTTGTATGCCGTCTTTTAATGAACTCTTCCCGTTCACTGTTCCCTTCCCTGACTTCCCGTTGACTCTTCCCTGTTCTCTGGTATACTTACTCCTTTGTGGAAATTACAACACGCTATAAATAAAAGATTTTAACAGCTCCGCAAATGTAAAGGTAAAACTAAAATTTCAATGTTGTTTTTCAGATAATTTCACTTCTAGGAAGTGAATTCTTGCCATTCGTTGCAATATTTTTATAAATGGTAAGGTATTATTGTAAAAAATAATAAAAACGAATACCGCATATCTGCGGGCTTATCTAATTTATACTGATTATGATATTTATGATTATGATATGATTATGATATGATATTTATGGATTATGATATTATATCAAAAGGTATTTTGAAGGCAAATAAGACTATGCAGCTTAGGCCTTATATAAGTCATACTCATAAGCTGGCCCAACTCATAAGTCAATTCCTACCCAGCCTCCTCGAAACGGGAAACCTCGGGTGGCTCTGGAACGTCGTGCAGAGTTTGTGCAATCAGCGAATTGTTGGGAGAGGTCTGGAAACGTATATTTGCTAAGAAGCGAGGTAAATGTTCATCTGTTGGCACCTATCTTTAGAAACGGCCCGTTGGCCAACCGATCCCGAATGACAGTTGGAGAAAGGGCATCATGGGTCTTCGAAACTCCGGCAGGAGTACACTTTACAACAGGTAGAAGCCGCTTAAGCAACTTTGAATGGAGGATGGAGAAATCTGTCCAAATCTGATAGTAAGGGCGTGAGGATGCCTGGATGGGCGGCAATTCCCAGTTGCCTGGCAGACTTTTACGGGTTGGTGTCTTGTTGGAGGAGAGTGACTGTGGATTGTCTTTTGTCAATTGAGCAAGTTAATACCCTGTATAATCCATGATGTCATAAAACTAATAAATTGAATTTCTTCAGCAAAATCAAATTTAGAAATTTTTGGACGAATTCAATAAGCTGGCATTTGCCCCCCCCCCCCCTCTTTAAGGTGTGCGATGTCTGAATAATCATACTTCATTCCGCATTTCATTTTGAAAACTCACCCAAAAGAGGTGGTATCCAATTGGTGCTTGCTTCCACGTGCGAGTCCAGAAAAATGAGAACATCGGCGCTTGTCCTTTTCGCTCCAGCCAGTCGCGCCCTGATTAGGCCCTCCCTTTTGGGTATTCGCACGACCACCGTCTTCGATATATTGTACTTTAAGTAATTATCCAAGCCTTCCTTTAACGACTCTATAAATAAACCATCACTTTAATTTTAAAGTTAAACTAATTTTCTGCTCTCTGCCTTGCAATTTATTCTACCCGAGCTTCTATGCTGACGTCACAAAGATTTTTACAGACAGCTATGCGGTGTTTATCACGAATCTCCGATTGAACTAAGTGGCTCATCATCCTTTATAGTAGCGAATTGTACGTGCTTTACATGGGGAGGAATAATTAAAAATTCAGTACCACTTAGATGATGTTCAAATCAAGCTGGTGAATGAACAAGAGAATCTTGGAACTTTAATGTTATCTGATCTAAAATAGGAAAATAAAGCACATAATGGAGGTTGTTCTAATTCCATTCATGATTACATGTAAACGAGCGTGCAAAAAATAACACAAATAAGATGATTGCACAGTTTATGAAGAAAAGCATTTATATATCATCGCTCTACATGTGAAACCTCGTACACGCCAACGAGCAACTATTTCAGGGCATGGAAAAACTGAATACAAATAGGACAAAATTTTAAAAAAAGATGCTCTAAGTCGAGGGGTCAAGTTGTTTGCGAGGAATCACTACTAAGCACGTAACAGGGTATCTTAGATAAAATTATCAACTTATGCCTACGAGATGTCACTGCAATGAGAATTACAAGAAAACTAAACAATTTAAGCCCTCGAGACATGGACAGAATGATCCGGAGTGTGGTTTTACACAAATGACAGTAAAAATGCGAATTCGTTTTTTAATCACACATATACGAAGCTTGTCCCAAAAGCAAGGTCTTCATATTTATAAAAAATCAAAAAAGAGCTTTAATAAAATAAAAAAAAAACATGATTACATCGAGTATTTATACACTATTTTTCGACATAATTGCCGTTTATATCGAGGCACTTTTGTAGTCGATCGGGAAGTTTTTGTATGCCAGCGTAATATAACCCTCCATCCACCTCTTTTTCCAAGTAGTCCTTCACTGCAGTCTTCACTTCAAAGAAGTGAAGACTGCAGACAAAGGTTTCTATTCAGCCTTTTCCCACCAATATGATAGTCCGATGGGGCAAGGTCTGGGCTGTAGGGGAGGTGGGGGAGAATGTCCCAACCGAACTTATTCACAACAGATTTTGTGTCGCATGCCTCATGAGGTCGAGCATTATCATGCAAAAGACGCACTCCCTTCGATAGCATTCCAGGTGTTCGGTTTTTTATGGCTTGATGCAATTTTTTAAGCGTCTCACAATACGAGGCCGAATTAATGGTGGTCCCAGCTGGCATAAATTCGATGAGAATGACCCCTCATATCAGGCATAAATTCGACAAGAAGCAGATGGCCTTCCACTTCTGGCTTCATCATGAATATTCGTCCTCACATTTGAAAATTCTCTGCACCACTTTCTCACATATTTATTTGACATACAGGTCGTTCCATAAGAGTCACACAATTGTCGATGGATGACCGCCGGCGTCTCCCCATGCAAGTAAAGAAAACAGATTACCGCGCGAAGCTCACATATTGAGATGTCAACCACAACGGGCGAACCCGTCACCGCAGGACGTTTTAACGATTCATCGTTCTATCGACCGTGCAGTGAGCGTAGAAGACTTTGGACATTACAAATCCGACGTCTAGCTACGCCACAACCCGTTAGAGACCAACGCCTTACCGCGAGTAGGCAGGTATGTTACCTGGCGGGCGGCACTCGCGCCCTAACTACCAATTGTGACCAGATTTCTCCGGTCTCTCGATTGGTTCCGAGTTCGAGGTCGCTTGCGCGGTCCTCTCCCTTACGAAGCGGTGAAACGAAGTATACCGAATCAGTCGCGGACAAAGGCGTCCTTTGCCCGACTCTGAACCGGGATCGGATGGCCAATGGTCATTTCAAGAGCAGTCGCCGTAAGGTAGACAACTACCCCCGCTCTATAGGAAACAATACAGTTCCCAGACTCCCCCGATTGTTAGTCGGAGAGCACAATCGATTGGCTTGCGCCGCTCGGTGCGCAGACCGTCCAGGAGCGCCAGAGGATTGATATCCCAGGGGAGACTGGTTGACCCAGTGCCCTACCCGGGCTCGCACCCCATGCGTGGAGGCCATCGGATGGGTGTTGACCCGTGAGTGTGACCGACCCTGAAACAGAATGCGTCTTCGTGGCCAACTCAGCAAGGGCTGACAGACAGACATGGAAGAAGAATGAAGAGGCCTACACCCAGGAGTGGACCAAACCAGGCTAAGGAAGAAGAAGAAGTTAAAGTCAAATGCCAAAATGGTAAAATTTGCCTATCATTGACTGCCGATTATGACCATATGGCTAAACCAAATTTAATGTCTAAGATATCGTTCGTTGCATAATTTTATGCTCTACAATTTATATTAACTTTTTTTTAGACGGGATGTAGTGTTCAAAATTTATAAGCGAAAAAAGTGCCAAAAAATTGCGTTTTTTTGGCTTTAAATTACTTTTATTTGGGATGCCAAAAGTGAAATAAAATAATTTCCAGCTTTGTTGAAATAAATAAAAACCAAAAGTTTAATTTGACTAGGCTATAATTACAGACTGAATATTATTTGTATTCCCGTGCACAAATAAGTATTATTGTGTGTGACCGACCCTGAAACAGCATGGACAGATAAGGAGGCTGACGCTGACGACGTTGACGTGCTCGTCTTGTTTGCGTGTCACGAACGTACTAAACGTCCGGCCAGTTCAAATTTTCTTAGAAAGAGAAGAAACACAGTCACAGCAGCGGTACCAACTTAGAAAAATAAAATTTCCCTTGGCCGCTAGGAGCTTGGATACATTACTTTTGGACAAGGCTCGTAAATTTGCGATATATTTAAACATGTGTCATATGTAAACTTGCTCGTTATCACAAATTTAAAATATCAAAAAACGGTTGCTTTGCATTACAGAATTTTACTCAATATCTGTTATGGAATGGGCAAACTCCCTAGCCATCTGATTAACCCTTCAGGCCTCGGCCCCTCAGCCGATTGACAAGTTGCTGTCTCAAAAAAATTTAGTAAAAATTAGTAAAAAAATTAAATTACGACACTGTCCCACCAAAACATTAATTACTGCCAAACCACTGTACCCATAATTAAAATGAAACATATTAACATAATAAAACATAATAAAATCAAACAAATTAAATTAAAACGGGGCCATCACGCTGAATCAAGTTGTGGCCGATATCGGCCAATCGGGGCCTTTAGATTAGAGGATATTTGATGCTTAGGGTGTACAAGTCTGGCTTGCTACTGGAATTTGGCTTTCAGGTGTGGAGTCATTTTTTTGTGAACGACATCAACCACATTGAAAGAATGCAGAGGTACTTCACAAAGCCGGACACTAAGACAGTCGAGTTACGAGGAGAGCCAACACACCTTAGGACTTTATAATATTGGAGGATTGCAGAAAGCAAGGACATACCACCACAGTATGCATTCAATAAGACCACAGTATACCAGACAGTAGCTTCTCTTAGAACAAAATTGAAATCAAAGGCTTGGGCTTGGATATGGTCGCCAGATGTTCCGCTACTCGGCATACGCAGATAGCCAAACGCTGCACGTAATGCTAAACGTTCGCAGTTCTCGGGACATATCCCTCTGCCCACATTCCTCGCACCCTCTTCCCGCAATGCCTTGTAGCTCGAGAGTAAAGTTACTGGTTGGTATACTGTGTCGATATGGTCAAAATACTTTCGGAATGTCACAACTATCCTGATATTGAATGAATGTATGCATTCAATAAGACCTCACATCTAGGAGGGAACGACTTGAAGCTATTGCAGTTAAATTTTGTGATGAATCCACAGAAACACTTGCTGACTAACAGTTGCAGATGATTGGACTTCCAAACAGTGTTGTGCGTGCTAAAAACATTAATATTTAAAAAAAACAGACTGAACAGTTTCATGAATTGTGAAAAAACTGACTGAAAACTAAAAACTCAATCGCCATAACAGCATATACTGCTTAGCTGTTTATTAATATAATAATAAAGTGACTTATTAATTGAAATACCTTTGGTACTGCCATCATCGACGAGCACGACTTGTCGAAGCAGATGCGGCGGCGATCGATTAATAACGCTATGCACGCTCCTCATCAAAGTACTAAAATGTTCATTGTAGAATGGAAGAATCACACTAAAAGTTGGTAAATTTTCCAGATATTCTTTCTTACGGCATTCAGGGTGGCGGATATCTTTCACGGATCTGTTTGGCGATATTTTGTCGCTGAGCAGACCATTGTATCCAGATGCCGCAAACACCTTTTCCTCATTTTGCTTGTCATCCGAGCCCAACTGTGCTTTCTCACCATTTTCACCCAGTCCTTTACGCTTCGCCTCTTTATACAGGTACTTATAATCATGCCAGTCTATTTTTTTCGTATTTTCACCGTTGCGAATGTCGCCTCGATCCTGACAAATAAAACTGTAGCTTTACAAGTATTCTGCACTAATAAAACTGTTACATAAAACATATATTATATTATTCATATTATTGTGCCCGCAGTGCATTTGAGTACTGATTTTAACAGTATTCATTATTCTAAAAAAAACTTTCTAGTGTTTATGGTTATTCATTGAATTATTTTAGTATGTATGTATATATTAATACAGTTTAGCCACTATATTTATAAGAACCATATTTTACCGCATGAATTAATAAAATCCTCAACTTTTCATTAGAATCGCATTTGTTATGGTAGAATGGTAGAAGTAGGATCATTTCCATACATAATCGGACCCATCATAATATTATCGTAAAAAGACCACGAGTACAAATTAAATAAATACCATGATCTCGCAAATGCCGTCACCCGGAACGGCTTCACTGTTCACCTTCACGCGGTGGAAGTTGGCGCTCGTGGCCTGCCAGCTAAATCTGTGTTTCACCTTTTTACAGATCTTGGTCTCTCCAGGAAAATAATTAACTCCTTCTTAGAAAAATTATCTAAAACTGCAATTTCCGCATCTCAAATTAGTGAAAATTATGATTTAGAACACATTCGTTAAAATATATAACATAGGAACCTGAAAGTAAGCACTGTTCCGAAGCTACAGAGTATTGAAAAGTGTAGATCGGTACTGAAATGCATGGTGGGTCTAATAATATGGCCAGTTACTGTATATTGTTAAGGCTTACCCAAAATGATAACTCAGTTGGTTCTGCGATGAGTAAATTTGACAATTCTTCATTCGTATGACCGTTACTTCCCGGATGAATAACTTTATTGATGAGAAGAGTAATAGCAAAAATGAACGCAACAAGGAAGGATATTTTCAAAATGGTGGGATGCTTACGGCGGATTCTGGACAGAATCGCTCGTTTGACTGCCATTGAAACTTCGGCCCTCGGTATTAACCTGAAGATAACACAAACGCAAAGAAATTAAAAAGAGGTACCTTAATTTAATGAGGCTCCGGCAGTGTAAACAATTATTCGAAAATTATTAACGAGTGAATGCTTAATATACAAACATACTTCATTATAGTTTACTTAATCTCAATGATAAGGAGGATCAAGATAAAACATAGAACACGTTACTGTGCAAATGCATCCATTTATTATTTTTTAAACAAAATACATCGCAATGATAAAAGTAGAGACAGACTTGTCTCAAGTACGCAACGTATGCAACCCATTGTGACATCTGAAAACGGATGACTTAGAAACATACTTATCATACGCAACGCTGTCACACGCGTCCCACGCAACGTTGACCTGCGATCTTCAGATCATAATGGGAAAACAGAGGGGATGACAGTACGCTGTCCCACGTGTAAGACCAGTGCGTTTCTAGAACTTACTTTTGTAACGAATCAGACACACAGAACGTCAAGTACATGCACAGAGAAAAGACACCTGGAAGTACATAAATAATCGTTCTTTGTCATATTCCAATTTACCATTAATGTATGGTATTCTCCAATCTTTTCTCTTTGTCTATTTTTCTCATGAATCCAATTTCATCTTTTCTTAACTTTTTTGTCTTTGTAGTGCTGTCGTATTCTGAGCACAGAGAAAAGACATTCAGAAGTACATAAAGAATCGTTTGTTATCATATTCCAATTTCTGCAACAATGCATGATATTCTCCAAGCTTTCCTCTTTGCCTATACATGTCATGAATCCAATATCTTCTTTACTTAACTTTTTTATTTTTGTAGTGCTGTCGTATTCTGAGCACAGAGAAAAGACATTCAGAAGTACATAAACAATCGTTTGTCATCATATTCCAATTTCTGCAATAATGCATGATATTCTCCAAGCTTTCCTCTTTGCCTATACATCTCATGAATCCAATATCTTCTTTTCTTAACTTTTTTTTTTGTTTTTGTGGTGCTGACATGTTTATTTAAAAATATCTAACTGAGTAAATCGTTCACAAACTCACTCTCAGAATCAGAAAACATATAGTACAGCACTTGTACATAATACAAGTGCACCGGTATTGATGATTATAGGAACCTATTCTACATTGTTGATTTTTTTATGTCTACCGACTATATTCACCATGCTGATGCCTTATCTGCAATAATCTTTATTCGGCCTCAATAAATAAGCGAGATATAGGCATTCAAAGAAACCTCAAACCCATACATGTTAGTAGGTTGTTAGATTTTTTAAAATAATAAATAAACAACTTCATAGGCGGCAGGTTAAAATAGTTTTTTTTTAAAACCACATCAGAGTAAAAAAAAATTTTTTGGTATGTAGATTTGTTTTTTTATGTCATGAAATATTACGCATCCGAGGGTTTTTTCTATCACATTTAGCATTACAATCATCAAATCAAGTATTGTTTTCTTTTTTTTTATTATTATTGAGAAAGGGGAATATATTAGGTATCGCCACCTCGCCTATTTAAAAAAAAAGACTACTAAATTCGACAATTTTAATGCTAAATCTGAAAGAATATCATGTCAGCTTTTTTTAATTAGTTGTTTTAAAAAAATTCTTTGACACTTCTTTAAATGCCTTTATCTCTCTTATTTATTGAGTCAGACAAAAGATTATTGCAGTTTCGGAATCAGCGTGGTATAGTCGGGTAATATTAAAAAATCCAAAACGTAGAACTGATAGCAATTCCTAATAAATACCTCGCATACGTTGCGTACGTGGGCTCAGTTTGTCTTTAACCTTATGCTTACTTTTTATTGAAAACCAGTACCTGATATAAGGTCAGAGCTAGAGGCAACCAAGTTCTAGTTCTAGTCAAAAAGTTCTATAATTCAGTAATTCATAGATTTTGTAAAATACCTTACTAGGAAAGCAAAAGTAAATTAAACTGTTGCTGGCCTTGTACAAGACGGGCAAGATTTGACGACGAACGTAGGTACTAGGTACCTAAATAACGAGATAATTCTGCTAACCACTACTAGGCGCTGTATAACATAACGCCGTATTGATAATAATATTTACCTGCAATTGTATGAAAAAATAACTTCGTTTAGGTTATGAAATCGACGTCGGAGAACGAGCAATATGTCGACATCACATAAACTGATAATAATACTATTGCAATAATTGAAAACTTTTTCAAGGTTCGTAGTTAATTCGTGAAAACAACATTTTTGAAATCGCTCAAGCCGACAAAATCTTGACAGCCCGGTCGATAGGGATGGTCCGTTGCACAGTCCGTTGCAAGTCCGTTGTGTCCGTCCCACCACGTCCGTCCGTGGATGTCCTGTACGGGTCCTTTCACGAACAGCTTTGTAACTAATATTTTTCGATGTTATCAAAAAATCAACAAATTTTAATGCAGTAATTCCAAATAATTAATATAGTCTTATGTTCTGAATATTACAGACGCCCAAAACGTTGTCGAAATGTCTGTGAACTGAACGCAAATTAGGTTGACAAATTTTAGGTAAAAGCTCGAATCCAAAACTTGTAAGAAACATGTAAAGATAGTTTGTTTGTTTGTTTATACTCTTTATTGTGAAAATGTCACAATCGGCGGGTTTATTGTCATATGACAATCTCTTACAACCAACCCTACTATGACGTGTTATATGTATGTGTGCGTGTAAGATGTCTGTAAGTGTGTGTCTTGTTATTGCATTCGATTGACAGAATTGAACATGCAATTCCGTTAATTTGATCCCAACGGAAAATGATAGTGCTAGCAGAGTCTGAAAAGAATGTAAAAGCAGCTATGAACTTTATACACAGTGATAAAACCAAATACTTACTCGTAAGCGACGTTATTTGCCCATAAGGCTTAACACTTCTAACTATTAATGATCGCGTACATACCTTCTATTGTAATCCATTTAATAATAATGTGTTCACAGCGATAATGAGCGTTTTTTCGTGGTATTTCCGGAGCCTTATCATAAGAAATTCTTATAGCTACCAGTAGCTACAAAATACTCGAATTTCTATTACATAAAAAAAGCGTAGGTTTCAATGAGGTTTCACTATCTATTTAGCCTCGCCGGGCCATGTAAACATACGATTTTTATCAATATGTGGATAAACACAGCGAATCGAGTTATGCTTTTAGTTTTTTTAGAAAATTGTTTTGTAAAACGTAGAAAATATCTACTTGCTTGGCGAATAAAATTTAAACTGTTATCAGCAAGACAGCCAACACCTGAGTTTTTATGGTAATGGCAACATCGTCGTTTTGCCGGCTTTGACTGGTTTGACGTTTAATTTTGGCGGAAGAAATAAGAAGAAGAAGAAGAAGAAATAAGGAAATTGGCGCCCGTCTTTGTTTCATAACAAAATACTTGTAATGTTTATAGGGAGGTTATTAAATTATTCAAAACATCAATCAAACGTTTAAAAAAATGCGGGTTACAAGGAAACGGCCGGTAAAATCGCAAGTGTACAAAGAAGAGGACGACGAAGATGAGGACTTCTGCGATTCGGGATCCGAAGCCAGCTTACCAGAACAATCAGAAGAGAGCAACTCGGAGGATCCCGGAGACGGAGATGTGTCCGAGGAAGAATTCGAAGAGAGGCGTCGAAGCTCCAAAAAGTCCAAAACGCCCAAAAATCCACAAATGAAATCCGTGAAGTCGCTCTTCGATAAAGCTTCCAGGATGTATAATGAAATTACGGAGGAGCGCCCTTTTTCTATGAAAGATCTCACCGAGAAGGATAAGCTGCTGCCCGCTGTTCTCGATTTGTCAGAAAGCGGTTAGTAGAATGTTATCAGAAGAGCAAAATGCCCAAATTTTAATCGACTGCATTTAATTTAAGTGACTTATTTCAGATTCTGACGATGATTCTGCGCCTAAACCAAGACAGGCTTCAACGGTGCCACTTTTTGACTCTCCTGTGGCCAGTACATCTTTTCAAAAATGCGCCGCGAACAGTTCTTCAAAAAATCTGTTAGACGGTTTGACAACGCTCAGTAACTCATCAGGCAGTGAAGATGATGAATCCAAGGAGGTACCTAATTCAATAAATTGATATTTTAACGTATTCCGAAGCAAGCTCTAGCGCAGTCGTTTCCATCCTTTTTGAGGCTATTACCCCCTAAAGCGGATTAGATAATAATATCTAATACCCCAAAAAAAAACAAATTAGCTATTGCATTTTTTTATAGATAATTATCTTATGATCATAATTTTGAAGTGCTTTTCTGTTTTAATTCATATTAGCGTAATTAACTTTCACAATGTCTTCAAAATGGTAAGTGTTTACAAATAAGCTTGTGATTGCAATTTATTTTATGCACGTTTTTTTATAAATTTGTGACCTATATAGATATATATGTACTTGTAAGAATTCTATTATTTTTTTTAATATTTATTTGTATATTGCATATCAACGGATTGGTAGAAACTGTAATGTTAATTTGTTATGAAAATAAATAAATAAATAAATATATATATTATATAGATAGATATAGATAGAAAATAAAGCCTTCTTCATAGTAATAATTGTGTTTCTTTAATTTAAAATAGGCTGCAATCGATAAAGTAGTAGTTATATGAGCGTTAACCTACCTGCCTATTATTACTAAATAAAAAAATAAAATACAAATGGAGCTGCCATGGAATTCACCGACCGGAGTCGGGCCCATCATAATACAATTTTTTTTTTTTTTTACACTTCTGGGGGGTGAGCAGTGGATTCCGGACTTACGAACCGGCTGTGGTAGGTTTAGGACAGCTGTCTTGCCACATGTGAGCGTTCACCTTACCACCCATTCACTCCCCCTTCGAAGCCATAGAATTTGAGATGCAGAAATCGCGGTTTTAGATAATTTTTCTAGAAAGGAGTTGATTATTTTCCTGGAGGGACCAAGATCTTTAAAAAGGTGAAACAAAGATTTAGCTGGCAGGCCACGAGCGCCTACTTCCACCGCGTGAAGGTGAACAGTGAAGCCGTTCCGGGAGACGGCTTTAAAACGATTGCATTTTCCGAGCTTTTCTGAAAAGTCAGTTTTTTTTGGTATTTTTCCATGTTTACTTTATGCATCAAGGTAATAATACTAAAAAACTACTGATACGAGATAAAAAAAAAAACAGTAACAACTGGGTTAACCCTTCAGGCCTCGGCCCCTCAGCCGACAAGTTGATGTCCCAAAAAATTTTAGTAAAAATTTGTAAAAAATTTGAATTATGACACTGTCTCACCAAAACATTAATTACTGCCAAACCACTGTACCCATAATTAAAATAAAACATATTAACATAATAAAACATAATAAAATAAAACAAATTAAATTAAAATAAAATTAAAACGGGGCCGTCACGCTGAATCGTTTTGTGGCCGATATCGGCCGATTGGGGCTCTAGGGGTTAAGTCGCTTCCGACAGCCGCGTCCAATAATTTGTTCCCGCCTTAAGTTGTGGCAAATGGGATCAGTATTTTTAAAGCTTTTCTCAATAATAATGGATACTCCCCAATAATCTTTCACCAAAATGTTGCTAGTGTGTGTTTTCAAAATCTGTTTTCAGTGTGTTGTCTTCGCGAAGTGCAGGGAATTGTCTTTGGCTTCAATTTCAGTATCTGGAAATATTTCTTCATATACTGAGAATGGTTTTAGCACTCAAGCTTTTACCTGGCTATTTTCCAGATCGGGAAAATATTTGCTGATAGAATGTACTACTGATGACAAGTGGAGAGTTATTTCATCTGTGAAAGAGCATTTTCAGTCCTTGCTTTGAGTACTATTGTTAGTTCTGGGAACATCAAAACGTCCTCAACTCCAACTCTGTGTTGGTAAAGATTCTCTCTAAGAACGAGTAAGGTTTGATGATATCTTCTCTACTGTATGAGATTTCTTGTTTTCGGCGTTTTCAATAGCGATGCGGTACGAAGCTTCAAGACCAGCTTCAGTTGACTGATAAAAGTAGCCTGATGAATCCATGTGCACATTTTTTTACTGCAGCTTCTTCGCGTTTGAAGTATTCAATATCTTTTCCTAGGAGCTGAGAATGACCGATGACCTTTCAAAAGGGTCTTTTTATTTGCTTGGTTTCATATGGCCCTTCTCAATATTTTTATTAACAATCCCATTGCTTCTTGCCCCAAAGCATCTTTGTATGACCGTTTTACTTCAGTTGACATGGTTTCCGAAACAAAGAAAACAAAGTAATGGGACATTTATGTGAATATTTGGAAAGAAACACATTAATATATCGTATAAAATCATATGCATGACCTAACCTACATGCAAATGATTACTTATTTAAGCTAAATGAGTAAAATGCCAGCTAAGATTCTTTGCTACAAACAGCCGTGAGAGTTCAATTTGTGAAAGTACCTTGAAAGCTATAATAAAAAGCATCAAAATATGTTCCGAAGTTAACGAAATCGGCGATACCAAGCACAGACGCACGAATCGGTCAGCAGCGGGCGAATGACTGACCGACAAATGAATAATGAACGAAACGATAGACCCGCTATCCAGCAGCGCTGCATAGCAGGCTTATTTAGGGAAAATAATTACCTAAAATTGTCTAATTCACTAACTAATGCTTAATAATTCGTGATTAGATAGGTAGTTCAATCTAATAAAAATGGTTTTGTTATTTTTTTTTTAAATGAACAATGGTCAAATCCTTGTCTTTATATTAACCCCCTCAGAAAATCCTATTTTACCCCTTTGGGGGTAATTACCCCCAGGTTAGGAATCGCCGCTATAGCGAGACTTAGAATGTTTTAATCTTTTTTATCTATAATTTCAATTCGTGAGTAAAACCATAGGAAAACTCGTTTATTATACTATGTACGGCTTCACCCGCTTTTACGTCTAACAGAAGAATTATGCACTACATTACTTTCTGGGACAGCCTGGGTTGGCTGGAGTAACATAAATAGAAACATGAGCCACGCACAACGGCCCAATCAAGAGGCCAAGTGCGGGAAATAGCCCAGGAAAACTAACTAACTATGCACTACATTATTGCAATATAATACTGAGCATTTTGTGTGGTAGCTATAACTGCAAATGTATGCACGATGAATTGGTGAAACCAATGTAATGTGCAAAAAGCCCGCTCTCCAATCTATCGACAGTCGTGGCCACCAAAAGGTCATTCTTGCAATAGATCCATTTAGTGTAAAATTCATGCAAAAATTCACCTATTTATTTATTTATTAAAAAATTAATTACTATAAAACAATGATTTTGCTTACAAAAATAAGAAGAACCAAATGGCAGAACCTTAACCTTTTGCTTATTTGATTCTGTCACCCAAATAGGACTAGCCCGTTCTAGGGTGGACGGGAAAATCCAACTGTATTTGTTCATAAACACTTTATTGTCGTATTTTCTTGTAATTGACTATTTTAATATTAGGTCAACGGCAACATACATTCAATAATTTTTATGTCTTTTTTTTTATTAATTCTCAAATGGCAGCTTTTTGTGGTTTCCTTCATTTTATATAAGTTGAATGCTTTTTTTTTTGCATGTTTGCTCCTCAGTTGTGATTATAACAAATTTCATTTTTAGGTCATCCAGAATCATCAGCCGAAGAAGTTAAACTTCGAGCATCTCAACCAGCAGGTGCAAGCGATCGAGGACGCTAAGGCGACTTTCTTGAATTACGAAAACAGAGGAAAGGCGAAAAAGAAGCGCGACATCGATGTTAAGGATTTACTCGCTTTAGGAGAAGAGAAACGCCAAGCGGTCATCGAAGAAGTCCTGTCCAGCGGCTCCGAGAATGAAGATTGGGAGGTAGTTAAAGGTATTTTCTCTCTTTTTCTCAGACTTTTTTCTGCCGCTCTTTCTGTTAATTTATTTTCAAATGATTTTTTGTTCTGTAGATGCGAAGCCCAATGTTCCTAAAGAAGGCATCCAGCTCTCCGTCGATTTCCTCTCCAATAAACCCAAGAACAAAGCGCTCGACTTAGAGATGATGATGAAACGAAAGTTAAACCGAGCTAGAAAAGAGTACCAGATGTATATGCATAAAGTGCACGTGTTGTGCTGGCTCGCACACGGAAATTACGTCAACCGCCTGCTAAACGAGCAAGAGCTGATGGCGGCCGCTTTGTCGCTGATACCATCGCAAAACTGCTATCCGAGCGACCGATTAACTATTAAATACCTCAAGGAAATATCCTTGTGGTATCGAGAGGCAATGTCTCTAAATCAAGATAAGCACGAGGATAAATACAGACCGAAAGCGCCGCCGTTAGTTCAGGGATTGCTCAAACAAATCAGAGACAAAACCGTTACCACAAATAAAAATTTAGTTCTTATATTCGTAGCGATGATGCGTGCTTTGGGTATCAAATGCAGATTAGTACTGTCGTTTAAAGTGATTTCTCTCCGACCGCCATCTTCTGAATTGTGCTCTCTTTCATTAAAAGAAAAAGAAAGTAAAAAACCGAAAGGAAAAGGCGAAACATCGAAACATTTTCATAAGAAAAAAATATCAGACATTCCTCAAGTGGACGGAGCCGATGACTCGCCTAAAACTAGAAAGAGAACTCAAAAAGTTGCCGCACCCAAAAAGAATGGAAAAGCAATTCCAGAAAAAAAAGTAGTTTCAGCAGATCAATCGCCGACAAAGTCGTACTGGGACAGTTTAATGGAGGAGCAGGGCGTCGCTGCTCTTCCGCTGCGGTCTAAGCGAATAAGTCACAGAGAAATTCTAGCGAAAACTGCACAACCGAAAACTAAATCAGAAGTGGATTCAAAATCAAATAAAGAGGCGAAAAAAGCACCTCCTTCGAAATTATCTCTCCGATCGAAAATAAAAGGCGGCGACGAAAAGAAACCGGAAGAACCCAGACCGAAAAGACCGTCGGATCCTGAAAGTAAACCAGAAGTTCCAGTAAAGAAGGCGAAGTGTAATGAAAAATCGAAAGAATCAGGGAGGAATAATATTGATAAAAAAAAAAGTATACATTTTAGAGATGATGAAAAAAAGGGGAAAGAAACCAAAACGGTGGTGAAACCTGAAGTGAAAGGGAAAGCGAAGGTGCAAACGATCGAGAAGAAAAGACGTGTCACGGTGGATAGCGAGAAAGAATTTCGCACACCGAAAAGCAAGCAAAACGCAAGCAAAGTTCAACCAAAACGTAAAAAAGATCGTCGAGTGTTTTCATCGGATGAAGAAGACAATAATGCGAATGGAGAGAGTAGAAAGAAGGGTGTGGACAGTTGGTGCGAGGTGTATGTGGAGGAAACGGGATGGGTATCGATAGACGTCGTAAAAGCAGAAGTCCAATGCAACAAACTCATTTATGTCAGTATTTTATCGACTTATTTAGCTGTTAACTCCTTTGGTTAATGATATATTTATTTTGTTGGAAATTTCAGTCGCGAGCGTCGCATCCGGTGTCTTACATCGTAGCCTGGGATGAGAACTGTAAAGCGAAGGATATAACGAGGAAGTACGTACCTCTATATGCGACTGTAACACGTAAGCTTCGCGCTTCTCCAGATTGGTGGCAGACAGCAATCGCCCCGTGGCTTCCACCAAACGATCCTATTCAGCGTCAAGAAGATGAGCAGATTGATCGCCAGCAACTTGAAGCACCTTTACCTACCACTGTCGGGGAGTAAGTCCTTTCAACTAACTCTTTATCTCAATGGAGATGTGCACGCAAAAATTTTTGTAGGTGGCGCTAGAGGAGGCTTAGTTCCCGAAAGGTGTGAAGTGAACGACACTCCAAGTGAGCATCATTACATGTGTGAGGAGTGGGGGAAAATATGGATAAATTAGTATATTCATTGATTATAAAGCATATTAGATTGCCCAAGGGCTTACTACATATGGATACTAGTATTTTACTACGCAATGCAATAAATAAAATACAAACGAAGCTGCCATGGAATTCACCGACCAAAAATCGGGCCCATTATATATAATTATTATACTTCTGGGAGGTGAAGGGTGGATTCCGGACTAACGACCGGCGGTGGTAGGTTTAGGACAGCTGTCTTGCCACATGTGAGCGTTCACCTTACCACCCATTCACTCCCCCTTCGAAGCCATAGAATTTGAGATGCAGAAATCGCGGTTTTAGATTTTTTTAGAAAGGAGTTAATTATTATCCTAGAGAGACCAAGATCTTTAAAAAGGTGAAACAAAGATTTAGCTGGCAGGCCACGAGCGCCTACTTCCACCGCGTGAAGGTGAACAGTGAAGCCGTTCCGGGTGACGGCATTTGCAAGGTCATGGTATTTATTTAATTTGTACTCGTGGTCTTTTGGGATATTTGATTCCCATGGAACAGTTAATTCTACGATAAGGACAATCTACCGAGATAGAGAGCAAAGAGTTATATCTGGACGGAGGGCTGTGCATCCGAGACTTTCAGGGGGAATTTATACTGCTTAGAGACCGAATCAACCTCCAGAATCCAATCTGTAGCTTTCTCAATTATTGAGAAAGGTTTTGTAGTTAAATGTTTTTTGCCTTTAGAGCCATCCCGCACAAACTGTATTGGGGGTTTGGAGGATACTGTCAAACCCTTGTTGGCACAAGCCACTGAGAGACTAATTACCTCGTGAATAACAGCAAGAACGTTGTCATGGCGGTAAGTGTACCGTCCTTGATCTAAGGCCACCTTGCAGCCAGCTAGAATATGTCTAGCTGTGCAAGGGGTATTGCTACAGAGGGGATTGCTACATTGCTGTAGATAGCGCTCATGTTCCGGAAATAGATTATTATGTTCAATTTGGCTACTTTCGTGGTATAACATTATACACTCTAAAAACGCCTATACCGTATAAAATAATAAAATCCTATTATTTTAATATTATTTAAGTTAGGATGACAATTTTTTATTTCGTATACAGGTTTCAAAACATAATTATTATGCACTTTATTGTTCAGATAGACTTAATAGTCTATCTAGATAGAATGCCATCTATTGATGGCATTCTAACCTATTTAAAATAATGCGATAGATGGCACTAATAATTGAATGTTATTATTGTTATCGCTGGTTAAATTATTGGATGTTTTTGATCAATCAGTCCTTTATAAAAAAACCATTTATTATCAATGTTATTATAGATGGGCAAATAAATTGCTATTACTTTCGATGTCAATGCTAACAGCGCCACCTGCATTTCGACGTCAAAAAATGGTTGCCAAAATTTCCTAAAGGGGTGAGCAATCTAACACATGACATAATGAATAGTATAATGCACCCGACGCAGAAAATAGAAAACATGGCAGTTTGACGGACAATCAGTGTTTCAAATGGCTTGCACATTTTACAGCCATAATACTGTAAAAATTGAAAAATAGCTGGTTACCAGACTGTTTCGGGTCTCTAGTTGTCCGGCAACGGGGCAGTCTAGTCCAACTGCGATGGTTTCTACCATCCCTCGCTCGACACCTTTCAGAATCTAAGTCGTTACTGCGCCCTCTAGCTGAGGAAAATGGCAGCGAATGTCAGCAATTTTACTGCATCGAAGATGGCTTATGGTATCCTAACATGGGGTAATGCACCAGATAGCCATCGTATTTTTATACTGCAAAAGCAAGCTCTCAGGACGATATTTGGGTTTAAAAGAGACGACCACCGTGCTCCGATCTTTAAAAATAAAAAAATATTAACATTTCAATCTGAATTTATATATCAGTGCATAATTTATGCGAAAGCAAATTTGAAAAACAAGGAAAAGCATTCGAGTCTGCATGAACATAACACTCGCAATAAAAATAATGTAGTAATCCCCAAAGTGCGGCTTTCTTTATACCAGAGATCATATTTATATTTGGGGTTTAAATTTTTCAACTCATTGCCAGCAGAAATTAAAATACTTCAAGAGGTTGCATTTAAGAAATGCATAAAAAGAAACTTAGCCATGCATGCTCTCTATAATTTTGATGAATTTGACAAGGCTGTCTTAGTTTTTAAAAAATAAATTAGCTTTTATCAAATTTGTTCTGTATTTTGTCACCGTAGTTTTGATTTTATTGTAAAACTTGTTGTTTATTAACTGATTATTTTAAAATTTCTTGATTGACTATTTTTAAAACTTATTGATAGATTATTTAAAAATGTTGTTTACATTTTTTTTTTTCTTATTTGAGTCTGTAAGATTGAATTTTTATAATTGATCCGATGGTGTCTTGCTTTTACATATAAAAAGTATATGTACACGTAATGAAGTTGTAATAACTTCTAGAAAATGTAAAATGACGTATTCCACAGTATGTACTTTTTGGAATTAATAAAATATGACTATGACTATGACTATGTCCCTATTGGATTGACCGCTTGGTATAAATCATTTTTTTATCTTTTTCAGATACAAAAATCATCCTCTTTATGTTTTGAAACGTCATTTGTTAAAATTTGAAGCAATATACCCACCGGATGCCGCCACGTTGGGCTTTGTTCGCAGCGAAGGCGTTTACTCTCGTTACTGCGTATACACTCTCTGCTCGCGAGAGACTTGGTTGAAAGAAGCGAAAGTCGTGAAACTTGGAGAAAAACCCTACAAAATCGTCAGAGCGAGACCCAAATGGGATAGGGTACGGCATTTTTTTTTAATTCGGTGCATCACATGATGCTGGTTGGGTTTGTATCAGTGGTCTCACACTTGCAATTTGCCCTTGCATGTGGATCCTTTGTGTGTTATTATTACTATTTTTATTATTAGTTCTACAAACAGGCAGCATAATTGCTGATATGTCTGAATTTAGGACTGAGTATATTTACAATCTTTTTTAAGATGTATGTCTAATCTATTTTTAAATATGTTGACACTACATGCTTCAACCACTTCAGCAGGTAAACTATTCCACTGGTCCACAATCCGGTTGGCTAGGAAATGTTTCTTGGGATTGGTGAGGAATCGTGTTTTCTCCAGTTTGAAGTTGTGTCCTCGCAGATGATGCATGTGGTTCACTTGAAGATAGAAGACAAATCGGGGCAATTGTAGCATCCATTGAGAATCTTATATGTCTCAATGAGGTCACCCCTGATCCGACAATTCATAAATGTGGGCAGTTGCAATCTGCGGAGTCTTTCTGCGTATTCCAGACTTTTAAAACCCATTGGCATCTTGGTTGCTCTGTGCTGGAGTTTCTCGAGGAGATCGTCACCTTTCACAAAGTACGGATTCCATGTCTGGAATCCAAACTATATCATTGGCCTGATGTAGGTATTGTATAGTGACAAATATAGAGAATGAAGACCCATTCTGTTCAGGGTTGGTCACACTCACGGGTCAACACCCATCCGACGGCCTCCACGCATGAAGTGCGAGCATGGGTAGGACTCTGGCCTCGGTCAGTTTCCCCTGGGAATCAAACTTCTGGCGCTCCTGGACGGTCTGCGCACCATGCGGCGTAAGCCAATCGACTGTGCACTCTGACTAACAATCGGGGGAGTCTGGAAGCAGTACTGTTTCCTATAGAGCGGGGGTGGTTGCGGACCTTACGGCGACTGCTCTTGAAACGACCATCGGCTACCCGATCCTGGGTGAACAGCTGGACAAAGGATGCCGTGGTCCGCGATAGATTCGGACACCGTTTCACCGCTTCGTAAGGGAGAGGACCGCGCAAGCGACCTCGAACTCGTAACCAATCGGGAGACTGGAGTAATCTGGTCGCAATTGGAAGTAAGGGCGTGAGTGCAAGCCCGCTGAGTGACACTCCTGGCTATCTCGTGGTTAAGGCGTTGACCTCTTACGGGTTCGTGGCGTAGCTAGACGGTTAACTGTTTTTGCCCCAAGTCTTCTGCGCTCACTCCAGGAAGATAGAACGACTAATCGTTAAAACTTCCTGAGGTGACGGGGTCGCCCGCTGTAGTCGACAACTCTAGTTATCTTCCAGATATGACTTTAATAACAAGTAAAGATTATGTGGGAGACTTCCCTTCGTCTTATACATTAAGCCGGTATGCCAGACCCTGTCGAACGCCTGTTGGACATACAAAAATGCTGCCGAACAGTATTCCTTTTTTTTTCATGGGCTTCTCTAATCCTTGTGTGTCTTGTTGAACCTATAATGCTTAGTAAGCATGCTTATTGCTATTATTTTTTTTCTGGACAGGCAGCTTTGCTGATACGTCCAGATCAGATCTTGTGAAGCTTTTTTAACGAAAACAATATTATCAAGTTTTTAAGTACAAATAGAGTCTGTTTTTAAATTAATTCATTCCACATGTCCACCACTCTATTTTACAGAACGTTCTTAACCCTATACTTGGCAGGATTTTTTATTTTGGAAGTTATAATATTTTTGTGTAAAATGTGTTCTAAGGTACGGTGTGCAAAAAAAATGTATTTATAATACATCTTGATTTATTGAATGAATGATATTCGCTACATTGTCAGGTATGTAATAATTAACTTAATTAAACCTACTTATATTTGCCGCACTGCCAGGCTTACATACATTTAACCCCTCGCGTACCAGACGGCCCGAAACGTCCAGAATTGATATTTACCGTCGAACCCCAGACGGCCCGAAATGGCCAGGCGAGGCCGACCGCTAATTATGGATTATTTAATCTTACTGTCTCGCACCAACCACTTAGCCAGTAGTATGTGCGAGGAGCGGAGAAAATTCTCTACCGTTTGGTAGCCAGATAAGTATTTTTCGTCACGTTGACTAGCCACTACAAATTTTTGAAGATCCATAGTGCCGCGATCGCTCGGCCGGTAAACAAGACGTTCGAGAAGTAAAGAGAAAAAAACGTTCGTTTGTGTGTTAAAAGTGATTATATCGTCATAATCGTAAGTTCTTTATATATTATAATGATACTATTATTTATTCGAGTAGAAATTTCATACCGAGGGCTTACCGAAATGAGTATTTTGAACAAAAATATTTTAAGTGCGAATTGCATCCTGCGCGGATTACGGGCGTTGGCCATTTTTATAGTTCGATTTTTATAGAATAATCTTTATTGCTTTACATAACGACGTTACAAATATCTAATAGCAAATTTCAATAGCAACATAAAACAGGTCTTTTTTAGACGATCGGTGTGACAGTTTCGGAGTAATCGTTTTTTTTCTGAAACGCCATCTTTTTTTTGAGACTCGCGAATTTCTTACGGGCCGTAAGGCACACATTAAAATTCAAACTGCGGGCCGCCAGGGGTTAAGTCTTAAACACTATAAAACATAAATATCACATTGTTACATGACAACATAACAAAAAGAGACCTATATTTCAGGAAGCCATTGCGTTCCGGCAATAAAGACAGACTAATTTTACATTTCTGGCAAACAGTTTCACCTTTTATGCAAAGCATACATCTACCCCTGCTAGTTGACTGTTGGGTAATGAGCAATTTAATCATACTGAATGGCATCTGGAGGCCTTTCAGCTATCGGTTTCTGTATGGTTTTTGTTCAGCTGGTGGTAGTGTCTCGGGTATTCTTTGCTTTTCTCTGAAACCTGAGTAGGCTTTCTATGATTTCAAGCCTAAATATTTTGAGTTTCTTCATTTTTTCCCTTCTGGAATCACGCTGGTACAGCAATCAATGCATTGTTTATGCATATATCGAGTCGTTGAGAGAAGATAAGCAAGTACCATCTACCGCCCCATAATGGTGTGCGATACAAAGCATCAGCATATCTGCTAGATCAATTCTACCCATATTTGTGTTGTACGCCTTGATAACAATTGGGCAAGTCATGAGTACCTTTCTTCCTTCTTCTTTCTTATATCTTAAGTAGACCTGAACAGGATGTGCATCAGCTATGTGCTTGCGGCAGTAACACATTTGATCTCGTACCATTTGACAACCGCTATCTTGTTCTTGTTGCACATGACTTGAACAGGAGATCCTTTCCCTTTCTTCTTTAAATTTTTGTCTGTAGGCAGTTTCTTTTCTGCTCCTCGGATTCTGTTCTGCCTTACCGTCCCCACTGAAAATATTCCATATTCATTACGCAAATACTGCGGCAACTCGATCGATGTGAAAAGTTGTTGAAGCATAAGACTGCAAGCGAGCTGGTGAATAGATTTAGCCACAGCTAAAGCCATTTTGGACCCCAGGCCCATACTATTTACGTCATCATTAAAGGAGTGAAACTGGAATGTTTGTTTGTTTGAAAAGCTTTATTGCACACACAAAAGAATACAATGTGGTGGGCCTATTGCCAAGTGGCAATATCTTCCGACCATACCGCCATCTCCTCCATAGACCACAAAATCGCATACGATTCCAGACACACCGGGGCGAACAAATATTTTGACACCCCATTTCTTTGGTTTGTTTTTAATATACTGCTTTCGGCGGCCTGCTCTGGTTCCTTTATGAGGAACCATCGTCTCATCGATACTCAATTGCGTTTCTTCTTCTACTTATAAACTGTTCTCATGAATCATTTGACGCAGTGGTCTAACTTTATTGTATCGATCTCCAACGCCTTTAAGTTGTCATTGAAATTGAGATATATCTTATCAATCGAAACTGAGTCATAATTCCAGCTACTCCTCTGTGTCGTAAACCTTTGGACCGATAAACAGTATAAGCTGGCATTTTCGCGATCTCTATCAGTAAAATGAACGCCAAAAAATCTTTCACATCTTCTGTAACATTGATAGACGTGCCACTTATCTGTGCGCTATAGAGAGTGGTTTATTGCACAATCATAGAGATGATGTCATCTGAGAAGAACAGTTTGAGGTATTCAGTCGCGCTCTTTCCTGCATGTGAGATCTCCAACGAGCGATCTTCAACTTCTGCAAAATCAATAAACTTTCTACAAAGAATCTGGCAGAGTCACATATTAGATATGTCTGAAACAAAACAAAACAAAACAAAACTTGAATGGCGCCATCTGGCATTGTTACATATCTGCTACTCTCGAAAATACTAGCTAATTGCATGCTATTACAATAGGTTTCGGTACACGAAAATGACATATGTGGATAAATAAATATGTACGCTGTTTCATAGTAACCGTTTTTGTCAAAAAATCTAAAGAAATATTAATAAAATTGAATTTTCTTACCCTACGATGCTTAGACCGGTCCGTCATCTTGCGCTCTACTGCTGATAGTAAAATGAAATCGGAGACTATCGCAGTTATTTGACATTATAAATAAGATAAAAAACATATTTACCGCATCAATTTTATAGCACCCAATGTTTCGACGATGTTGCAGCCGCCGTTGTCCAGGGTAGACTTATGTCCAGGTTTTTTATCTTATTTATAATAAAATAGTATTTTTTCATAGATTTCTGACAATATTTTATACCATATATTATAATTAAAACAATTAAAAATTATTTTTATACCCGTCTGGAATTTTAGATAGCTGAACGTATCCAATTATCCGCACTGCCAAGTGTAGGGCTAAGAAGATTAGATTTAAATTTTACACGGTCGAGTTTTTTGCTGTGGCTTTGAAGATTTGTGTTGACGTTGAATTTCTAAATATTGTCTAGCCCAAGTACATTGTAATAATTTGTGAGAATTGTATGTCTCAATCAGAAGTTCTAGCTCAAACCTGTTATCCGCAGGCTTGTCCTAGAAAGGTCAAGCAATACCTCGTTAGCTGGCATTTGGGTCTCGCAATAACTCGCATCTCGCATTTGGGTGTCATCTAGCTGTTCTCTATCTTTTCTTCACCCATCCTCTTATCCTTTCGCGCAGAGCCGTTCTCCTGTAACTCTCTGCCAGCGGCACTATAGGCTCAGGTCCGATTACGGTTGCCTCCCAGCCCTTTCTCGCCAGTCTGTCTGCTTGCTCTTTGGCCTGGATCCCACTGTGTGCGTCTAGCTTAACGGAGGGCACCACCCTAAGCATCACTTTGCAAAATCAAAATAAATGACATAATTACAAATATTCTAACTGTATAGGTTAGGCTTACGAATACTTAAATGAAGGTCTAAAATGTAATATGACCAAAGTTTTATTTAATATCATCTATATTTTATGAGAAATTTGTCAAGACATATCAATAAAAATCAGTCAAAATGGCCAAAACAATTTTTAGTTTCTGATTTTAAAAAATCGAATTAAGTGTCGATTTATGTCAGTAAGGAATTAAAAAAATTAGAACTCCAGAAATAGTAAATTTTGAAAGGTTTCCAATGTGTGTTAAGTATTCTTGATCGAGATTCATGCAGACTAGCGAAAGATTTTTCCTGCCAAAAATGTCAATGGGTTTTAAAAATTTGTAAAAATCTGGAAAAGATTCTGCCGATTGCAACTACCTATACTCGAAGAATCGTTGGATCAGGGGTGACCTAATTGAGACGTATAATATCCTCAACGGACGCTATAATTGCCCCGAGTTGCCTTCAATCTTCAATCGGAACCACATGCATCATATGCAAGGACACAACTTCACACTGAAGAAAACACAATCCCACACCAACCCCAGAAAATATTTCCCGGCCAACCGCACTGTGGACTAGTGGAACAGTTTACCTGCTGAAGTGGTTGAAGTGTGTATTATCAAGGTATTTAAAAATAGACTAGACGTACATTACAAAAAAGATTGTAATTAAAGTCAGTGTTAAATTCAGACATATCAGCAATTATGCTGCCTGTATGTAAAACATAATAATAATAATAAGATGAACAGAAAGTGATCCTCACAGAAAGAACTTTTTTGAGTATATTTACCTAGTTCATCCATGGGTTTCTTGCTGCACACTCGTAGAATATTGCAGTATTAATGTTTGTTTACATCACAACTTTGTTTTTTGGCTACTTATTGATATATAAATCATAACAGAATCAATTTGTACTAATGCTAATATCTCCCTTTGCCTGTCAATTGCCTTTTATTTTATTTATTTTATTTTATTTTATTTTATTTTATTCTGGAACCAAACAGAACTACATACAATGCAATAAAAACCTATTTAAAAGTGACAAAAATCCATTAATGTGATTCCGAATATAAAGTATACAAAATGAACGCAATATAATTTTATATTGTTTCCGCTTGAGAATGGGGGGAATCAGGATGGGAAGTGAGGTGAAAGGGAGAGACAAAATAGATAAAAATATATTATGTATGTATATAAATATATTTATATTTAATTTTAGGTATGATATATAGTTATTATAATGAATATACTTGAGATAAAATTATGTCCTTGAACTAAATTAAATGAAATATAATACGTATAAATGTTTTGTGATCATCTAGATAGACTCTAGATTTTTTTTATTGAGTTCTTATAAGAGGTTTTTGATGAGTGTAATATGTCCACACTTAAAAAGTCTGTAATATATCTATGACACGCTCTGTATAGAAATGCATTTTGAGATGCGTTGGTTTTCACCACAGGGAGATGAAATAGTCGATGCGATCGAACAGGGCGGGGAGGAACATAAAATTCAATGCGCTCCAAAATCGCGTTCGCATCGATGGAATTATTTACCAACCCATGCAAGAATACGGCATCGATCAAGGCTCTACGGCTCTCCAATGACATTAAATTGTGGGCTTTTACCTGACACTTGCATCCACATTTTAATGTTTATCTTTTTACAGCTTTCGAGTACAATCATAACAGAATGGAGGCCTCTGGAGATCTTTGGGCCGTGGCAAGTAGAGGATTATGTGCCTCCTGCCGCGGAAAACGGAATCGTCCCTCGCAATGCGTACGGGAACGTTGAACTCTATAAAGCGAGCATGTTGCCCAAAGGGACGGTGCATCTTCATTGTAAGTTTTCCATGAAATCGGAGACTATCGCGGTTATTTGACATTATAAATAAGATAAAAACGAATTTACAGCGTGAATTTTGTAGCACCCGACGTTTCGGTGACGTTGCAGGCGCCGTTGTCCAGGGTAGACTACCCTATCAGTCTACCTGGACATCGGCGGCTGCAACGTCGCCGAAACGTCGGTTGCTACAAAATACACGCGGTAAATTCGTTTTTTATCTTTTTAATAATCTTTTGCTGCTTACTAATAACATTGATTATATAGAGTATTAGATTACTCAACTCCGTACTACAATTTGGTAGCTTGGATTTTACTACGAAACGCAACCTGTAGATGGCACTCATAGTTCCAAACATTCTTTAATCTTCTTTTATGTTTATATGGCCGCGTTCGTGGTATAACGGTAAGGAGGCAAACTATAGATGGCGCTCTAAACATGCCTACACCACAGTATACCGAGAGAACAGTAGACGCTCTCTCGCGCAGCATGGCATTGCGGGAATAGGGTGCGAGTGAAGTGGGCAAAGGAGTACGCCTCGACGAATGCCTTTGGTTAGCGCGGGTAAGGGTTGATGAGTTTTTTGAACGTTTGCATATCCGCTTGGGCTGAGTATCGGACGTCTCGCGGCCATATGCGAGCCCTTACGACTCGTGACGTATTTGATTCCATTTCAATTTTGTTTTAAGAAAAAATACTGTGTCATACTGTGCCTATGCAGTATCCTAATTGGAAATAAAATAATAATTTAATAACAAATGAATTTTTAAATCTTATCTTATCATTTTAATCACGCTCTGCCTAGCCGTATGAAACTCAACGTTGTCTTTGCAACGGAAGGCCAAGCGATTAGCGAAAGCTTTGTCGATTATTTTAAATCGACATACATCACCGGGCAACCTGTCAATATAATGCCGGTTAGTAACAATCCAGATACAATTTGTGATTTAAGTAATATCCAAATCATCGAATCTCAAGTCCTAAAATATCTTATGAATTTAGATCGCAATAAAGGACCCGGTAGCGATGGTATACCACCTATTTTTGCCATCAACTGTGCGAAGGAACTTTCCCGGTCACTAACATTGCTCTTTCGACGCTCTATAAATGAGGGCGTATTTCCTTCTGCTTGGAAAGAATCCATCGTCGTACCGGTACATAAAGGAGGCGCCAAAAACTGCGTAGAAAACTATAGGCCTATTTCAATATTGCCAGTTTTTAGCAAGCTCTTGGAAAAGGTTGTTTACGACCAGCTATATCAAGCTCTCGCTACCTCGTTCACAGAGCACCAACACGGGTTTCTTAAAAATCGGTCGGTTGTTACAAACCTCGCTCATTTTACTGATTATACTTTGGGACGTATGGATCGGCGTATTCAGGTGGACGCGATATATACTGACTTCTCAAAGGCCTTTGATCGTGTCAATCATGTTGAGCTAATAACTCGTCTGTCGTCTATGGGCATACATGGAGATCTGTTAAGGTGGATAGCATCCTACGTATTCAAGCGAAGGCAGGCCGTTGTCGTTGGTGGATTTAGATCTAGCTTTTTTGGCATTGAGTCTGTTGTTCCACAGGGATCCCATTTAGGGCCTTTGCTTTTAATGTTTATATTAACGACATCGGTACTTGCTTTAATCACTGCGACTATCTCCTTTACGCAGATGAATTGAAAATCTTCATGGGAGTGAAGAACCATGGCGACTGTCAACTGATCCAGGAAGATCTGAATCGTTTCACTCGTTTTTGTGAACAGCGTAAACTTTCTTTAAATGTAGCTAAGTGCCATAAAATCTCATTTTCGCGAATGTCAATATGATTAACTTTAAATATACAATTGGCAATGATGAAATCCTGGAAGATCGAGTGCGTGATCTAGGAGTCATCTTAGATCGCAAGCTTTTAATGGATAAGAACATTGATTCAGTCGTCAACAGGGCTTACAGCACCCTCGGTTTTATTATGAGAGTTTGTAGACCTCTTAAAAACACTAATTCTTTGAAGACGGTTTATGTTGCATACGTACGCAGCCTGCTTGAATTTGCTTCTAATATTTGGTCTCCGCAGTATGCTACATACAAGCTGAGGATTGAGCGTATTCAAAAACGATTTATACGTCATCTAAATTTTCACCTATTTTCCAACGGCTTGTCGTACGCTGAAGGTCTGCAACGCTATGGTTTAGAGACATTAGAGGACCGGCGAGTATTATCAGATATGTCGTTTCTACATAAAATTGTTCATACTGGGTTGGACAGTCCATACCTCCTGAGTAGGGTGAGCATACGAGTGCCTTCCCGACTCGCAGGCGCTCACTCAACTTTTTACGTACCAAGGTTCAACCTAACTATGGTTCCGATTCGTTATTGCCGCGCGTTATGCATGCATACAATGTATGCTTTAACGATATTGACATATTTAACCATCAAAATAGTCGATCCTTTCTTAAGGAGGTACATGAAATGCTGATTATCAGATCGGAATGAATTAGCATGCACATACAAGCACTCACAAGCACATTCGCACTAACACACACCCACACACACATACATACACGCACACACACATATAAACACACACACACACACACACACGCTCTCCATCACACAAACACACACCAACACCCATACACTCGCACATAGCAATTTTAACTGTTAGTTTTAAATTCTTTTTGGTTTTCTTTGTATTATATTGTTCAGCATATTTCGTAATCCTTATATAGCAAATAATTTAAAACATCATTGGCTTTATTACTGTTATATATTATGCTTATACGTTATTTTTTATGCTGTATGGAGCTATGCCGAGGATAGTTCATGTCCCCTTTGTAGCAACACCCCTTGCACAGCTAGACATATTCTAGTTGGCTGCAAGGTGGCCTTGGATCAAGGACGGTACACTTACCGCCACGACAAAGTCCTTTCTGTTATTCGCGAGGTAATTAGCCTCTCAGTGGCTCGTGCCAATAAGGGTTTGAGAGTACCCTCCAAACCCCCAATACAGTTTGTGCGGGTTGGCTCTAAAGGCAAAAAACATCTCACTGCAAAACCTTTCTCAATAATCGAGAAAGCTTCAGATTGGATTATGGAGGTCGATTCGGTCTCTAAGCAGTATAAATTCCCTGAAAGTCTCGGATGCACAGCCCTGCGTCCAGATATAACTCTTTACTCTATCTCGGAAGATGGTCCTTATCGTAGAATTAACTGTTCCATGGGAATCAAATATCCCAAAAGACCACGAGTACAAATTAAATAAATACCATGACCTCGCAAATGCCGTCGCCCGGAACGGCTTCACTGTTCACCTTCACGCGGTGGAGGCGCTCGTGGCCTGCCAGCTAAATCTTTGTTTCACTTTTTTAAAGATCTTGGTCTCTCCAGGAAAATAATCAACTCCTTTCTAGAAAAAATATCTAAAACCGCTATCTCTGCATCTCAAATTCTATGGCTTCAAAGGGGGAGTGAATGGGTGGTAAGGTGAACGCTCACATGTGACAAGACAGCTGTCCTAAACGTACCACCGCCGGTCGTAAGTACGGAATCCACCCTTCACCTCCCAGAAGTGTAATAATTATATATGATGGGCCCGATTTTTGGTCGGTGAATTCCATGGCAGCTCCGTTTGTATTTTATTTTATTTATTAACGAAAATAAAAAAATAAATAAAAATAAAATAAAATATTATGTCTATTTTTAATTTGGTATACCGGTTTCAATAAATACTAATTACGCACTTTGAAGTTCTGATAGACTAATAGATAGCTGCTATCCGTTGTTTCTGTGATGTAATCAGCCTATATATAAATGGGATAGATGACACTAATAATTGAATGTTGTTGTTGTTATCATTGGTTAAATTTGTGAGTTGACCGTCCCTCTCACGTCGGGCTCACCAGTGTGAGTTGAAGGTGCGTGATCTTGAAGTCGGGGTCAACAGTGTGTGCTCGTAGTATGTGGCGCGGCTGAGTAGTTGAAGATTGGCTTCGCGGATAATGAAGTGACTGCTCGATGATGATGATGCTAGGTATAAACGCGGCGGTTGTCGACTCGAGGATGATGAACTGGTGTGGCTGACTGGCCAAGGATGATAAATAATTGATCGAATGTATGGGCTTATATAGCGCATTACATGACGCAATGTTAAGAGCGTGGGGAAAGTGAGTGTGTCCGATTGAATCGATTAGAAGAAATTGACATTAGTCACCGGCTGTGTCTGCATTAATTACCGAAATTAGATGGAATTTAATTGCAGTTTTACACGTGTAGAATTGACTGTTTGCGATTAGAGTTTCTAGAATCTAATGCTTTTGTTGACTTGATATGTAGGTCGCAGTCCCTACAAATTATTGTTTTTTTTTATAATCATTAAAACTATTCATTATCAATAAAAATTGTAACCAAATAAATTGTTATTAGTTTCGCTGTACAATACTATCAGCGCCACCTACGCATAAAAATTGCCAAAATGTACTAAGATGTTGAGCATTCTAATACTATATATATAAACAATGCTACTAATAAATAATAATAATATTATCTTTTGCAGTACCGTCTCTTAATAAAGTGGCTCGTAAACTCAACATCGATTGTGCCATGGCCATGACTGGGTTTGATGGCCACGCCAACTGGGCCCATCCTGTTTTTGACGGCTTTGTCGTCTGCGAAGAGTTTAAAGATGTTTTGATCGACGCCTGGGAGAGAGAGCAGGAGGATTCGGTGCGTCGCGAGAGGGACAAGATAGAGAACCGCGTCTACGGCAATTGGAAGCGTCTCATCAAAGGACTGCTCATCAAAGAGAGACTTCGGTTAAAATACAACTTTAAGGATCCCGAAACCAGTGCAGCTCCCAAAAAGAAAAAGAAGAGAAAGTAGTTTTATCTATAATAATTATTGTTGATTTCATTGATTTTATTGCATATTTTTTTCATAATACAGTAAATATTTTTGTTACAGAATTAAAATAAAAGTCTTTTTTTAATTTTATTTTATTAAATGATAAAATGGTTACAATAATAAACTTAAATAATAATCATACGTCTATTAGCAATAGCAATAAGGTATGGAAATGAATGAGCGTGCATTTCAAAAGTATCTAACGCTGATTATTTTGTGGTCTGTTTAATTTTGGACGAAGCACGCAAGCGTTCAAGCAAAACAAAATAAAGACCAGTTTTTTGTACGAATGGGGTGGAAAATAGTTTCTGTGAGTCTGCGGACCCACGTAGAATGGATACCGCCTTCTTCAGGTCCGAGGCATTCGGACCTGGTCGCTCGTTTTTCTATCATTTTTGGAATTACTCATTTTTATTCTTTTTTTTTTTTTATCAACGAAAGGAGTTTCGGTTAGTCTTTCATACTTTCTATATCAGATTATACGGATTGATAAATTATTTTATTTACATATATTATCATAAAAATATTGACTCTCGACAAATTTAAATCTGATATCAACGACTGCTTTCTTTGTTGAATGTACTGGGAGAACTTCAAATGCCCTTACTCTGCGGCATGAAAAATGAAATTTCGTTCTCCGAGTTAATTATTACATATTATTAAAGGCCTTTCGTGACTATTTTGTCTTAAGCATTTATTTTAGAGTAGGTAGTCTTTACTGTGCCATCGTTAACGTGCCCGCTCCCATTCCGAAGCCGACTCCCTTCGGTCCGTAGTTTCTGCCGTAGCAGCCTCGGCAATAGATGTCTCCATTTGGCCCATCGCATAGGTTAGTCGAATCCTAAGAAAGAAAAACAATAATGACTTGGTGTAAATTAAAAAAAAATAAACATGAAACTTCGTCAATTTTTAGTTTTAACTGGCAACATTCCTGGCGTTCAAAAAAAACAACGCCGACTGCAATGCGTGGCGGCACGTTTTTTTTACACCGGACGGAAAAAAAATAGAATTTTTGTAGTCCACACTATAGTTATATAGTTTACGGATTATACGAAAATAAAACGCACGGAATTTTACCACGGTCCGCGGTTAGCGTAATGAAAGTTTTGCAGTTTTGAAAGTTTTAAATAAGAAATGTTGGAAAATTTTAGTTTGACTTGGTAACATTTCTGGCGCTGAGTGAAATGTTTAGCCGCCTTGCTGGTAACGCTTCAGGACCGCCGAACTGAACGCGAGATTGATGATAACATTTGCAAACGTCAACTGAGATTGAGGTTATTCGCGATAATTAAAAATGAAAACTTCGGTGATTTTTGCTTTAATTTGCGTATTATCCTGTGGGGTTTGCGAATATACGTTTGAGGATTGTTTGTCTCTCGGTTTTAACAAGGCGAATCTCGTATGTTCGTCTTGCGAGCAACTGCCGACGTTTGGCCTCTCCGTCCTCTTGAACCCATGCAAAGAGTGCTGCAGCCGGGACGACAGCGACAGCGCAAATAAGAAGTACGCGAAGGCCGTTTTAGAGGTGTGCACGTGCAAGTTTCCCGCTTATCCGCAGATCCAGGCGTTCGTGAAAAGCGATCGACCCGCCAAGTTCTCCAATCTGCAAATCAAGTACGTGCGAGGCCTCGACCCGATCATCAAACTGATCGACAAGGATGGGAAGGTGCGGGACACCGTCGCCATCGAGAAATGGAACACGGATTCAGTCGAGGAGTTTTTGAATATGCATTTGATCCGCGAGGAGGAAGAAGACCGCGATTACTTAAGGACAAACCAGATCTAATACTGTAAATAAATTGTTTTATTGAAATTATTTTTGTTGTGATTTCTTACCAGAGATTTGTGACAATCGGCGCATGAGAAGCAGCGCCTGTGCCAGATTCTGTTTTTGGAGTTCATCTGTTCGGCTGCGTAGACAGGGAATCCGCACCTCGGGCAGCCGCAGCCCTTCGCCGCTTTCGCTCCCGTGAAGGGCATGCCCTCAGTGCTGTAGAAACACACAATAATTAATTAAGACAGCATAGACAAATATAATATATTAAATTAATGATAAACTTACAAGTTGATGGTGGGTTCGGAGTCGATGGACACGAGGGTGGGGGAGTGTCCGAACCCGAATCCTTTGGGTCCGAAGAGTTTTGCGTAGCACGCTCTGCAGTGGATCTCCTTGTCGGGACCATCGCAGGCCAGCATGGAGTCCAGCGGGCGGTGGCACTCCGCGCAGTTGAAGCATTTCTTGTGCCACATCTGCCAATTCATTTTAAAATCAACTGTCAGCGATGGTTTACGAAATATTCATATTGCCACCATTGCGGAAGAAACAATTTCACAGTACATTTTGGCAGCTAGGATTTTACTACGTAACACAATGTGTATTACCAATATTCATATTACCGAATATTGATTAATATTCTCTAATGTTATGACAGCGTTCGTGGTATAGCAGTTTGGTGACGCACCTTAGATGGGGCTCAAAACATGCCTATCCTATCTCTAAATAAAATATTATCCCGGTATCCTATCTCTAAATAAAATATTATCATAATAACAAACGAATTTTAAAATCATAGCTCTTATTATTTGAATCTTTTATACAAAAAGATATAAATTTTTAATTTGGTATAGGTACAAGGTTTCAATACATAATAATTAAGCGCATTAGGTTCAGATAGACTAATAGATGGTATTCTGTCTCTCCGTATTATTTCTGTGTTGTAATCAGCCTATAAAAATGTGATAGATAGCACTAATAATTGAATGTTATTATTGTTATCATTGATTAAATTATTGGGTTTTTATACTCAATCAGTCCTTAGTAAAAAAAACAATTAATATTAATTTTATTATACAGGATGAGTTTTTAATTAATGACATCCTTGAAGTGGGTGAATCCATATCAGCAAATAAGCAACTTTTAATTTAAAAAAAATGGGAAAAACAAAAACCTATTTTTTTTAAATGAAATTTGAAAAAAAATATGTTTTGAAAAAAAAACGTATTAACAGAATTGAGCGCGTTGCGTCAACTAGGGGAAGGTAAAATATCGAGAGTATTTTTTATTCGCAATATTTTACCTATTGCTAGATGGCGCAGCTCGCTCAACGCTTGTCAACTTATTTTGCCGTAAAATTTTTCCAAATTACAAAAAAAAAAAAATATTTTACTAAAAGTTGTTTATTTGCTCGTACTAATTCACCCACTTTAAGGATGTCTTTAATTAAAAACTCACTTTGTATATGGCCAAATCAATTGGTATTAGTTTCGCCGTACTATCGCTATCGGCGCCACCTGCATGTCGCCGGCGTAGAAGCGTCGCCAAAACGTATTATGGCATTGTGCGATATATTACCCTATATTTTATAATCAATGCTTTTATTTTTAACGAAAATCAATCAGGCAAATGGCAACATTTCGATTTCCGATTTCCCGCCGAAATTTGAACGAATAGTGTTGTCGTAGATGGCCTGCATTTTTGTGTGTTATGCATTTTTGTGTGCCTGCATTTTTGTGTGTTTCATATTTTGTGTGTTTTGAGAGTGTAGTGATGGAATCAATTTATTTAATTCCACGTCAAGTTTGTTTTTTTTTGTGAATATAAATCCTTACCGTTCCTTTGGCGAGTTGCTGCTCAGCGGCGAAGACCATTCCTCCGCAGCGAGGGCAGCCCTGACCTGCCGGCGCCTTGATGGACGTGGTGTCCGGGTTGTAGAAGGGCCTGGATGATGAGATTTCATCTTCGCTGCAAAAGCAAATGCGCACGATGTATCCAGGTGAGGGCAATACGAGAGGGCAAGGGTGTAGAATAGCATCTTATTTTGCAGCGCTCAATCTTTCTGGGATTTGTTTATCATCGCCCAATCTTTCTGGGATTTGTAATTTGCAGCCATAAACCGTGGTGTCTTTCAAACTTTTTTAGATGTAACATATTCGAGCGTTAACATTTTTCGTATTTAGTGTACTATAAACGTAAATAGTGTACTATAAACGTAAATAACGGGCGTTCGTATTTAGTGGACTATAAACGTAAATAACGGGCTCGATTACGTTTCTTCTTGAACTAAAATCAGATATTCGTCATGTTAACGAGACAGAGAAATAAGTTAGAGCGGGATGTGAAATAAAAGGTTGACACTTGTCGGCATTAAAACTACTCACCGAAAATAAAATCTGCTAAATCGGAGACCACATGAAATGTGTTCGAACTTATTCGGGTGGCTTAAGTGGCTATAAGTTCGGCAGGTAGTTTTGGTGCGGGAAAATCGACGACCTTTCATTTCATTCTCCGCTCTAACGTATTGCTGCCTCGTTCGCATGAACTGATTTCCAATTTAATTCACGAAAAAACGCCATCGGCCATACTAAATACATAAAACCCTTTTAATTATGCATAAATCAAAAACTATGCACAAAGGCAGACTTAGCATATGCTATCTCTTTCAGTTAATCCATACTGCCCAAGTCAATACTCGAAATTGAGTACCCCTATTCCTGATTGTTCTTCTTTGTTGTATAAATTTACCAGCTCATTTTTTTACATTTATATTTATGCCTGTCCAATTGGCGGATAAAACGCTCTCTGATGTGTAAATATCAGTTCATCTTGGTAAAGTATGAATTTACATACTACGGATAGCATATCAGTTTTGATGCGTAAATTAAACTACAACGATAACTTGATATTGTTAAATTATATCTTGAATATTAATGTCTTAAGAGATATTAAATCGCAATATTACAATAACAAAGAAATGCGTACAACAGAATTGAAAAATATTTCTCGGCAAACGAACATAGAAGGACTTAGTCTTTCTGAAGTTGAAAATAAAATGAAGCAATAAGGGCGACATATTTACTTAGAATTAGATAACATATGAAAGTCATCAAGGTCTGGCGCTGATGGAAACGTATGAATCGTATATAGCTAGGGATGTGCTATAATACAGTGGGGGGCCATGAAATTAGGACCACCGTGCAATTTCCCTAATGTATTGTATTTTTCAGTAACTTTTAAACTGAAATACTTTCTGGTGTCTACAGTATTTATTTTAATTAATAAATATAAAAAGATCAATTGTCTCTAATTTAACATTTAATATATTGCCCTATAAATCGCGTGAGCCACGTCATTAGTCATGTAATTTTTTACTCCAAAATAACATTATTTTGATATTTTTTAAAGTATTTAATACATTTAAAATAATAAATTGGACAGTCATAGATGTCTACTTACTGTCACAGAAGTCTGTTATACTGATTCAAAAATATAAAAATTAACAAGTACCTAAATGTATTAAAAAGAATAAAAAACACGATAGCCGTTACAGAAAATGAGCTATTGCATTTATATGTATTTTTAATTACGGTTTTTTAAATGTAATATTTGTGGCTTAGGTACTTATTCATATATATAGATGTGTATTTCCAGAATGTTAAACTGTTCCTTTATTTTAAACTAAACAGGATATATTTATGTTAATTCATTGATATTTGGACATTTAGACAAGTATTTACTTGATATTCTGACAGTTAATGTACCCTATATGACACTTGGTATGACAACGATTCTAACAATACCACACATTTCTAAATCGGTTCAAGCGTTTAAAAGTTATGGTGGAATTAAGAAACGGAAAACATACATAGATGAACTCTGAACACATTACACTCCTTTTTTTCGGGCAGTCATGTAAAAAGATCAATTGTCTCTACTTTAACACTCCATATATTGTACTATATTTGGCGTGAGCCACGTCGTTATTCATGCAAATTTTTACTCCAAAATAATTATTTGATATTTTTAAAGTATTTAATAAAGTTAAAAAAATAAATTGAATATGAAATCAAAGACTATCGCGGTTGTTTAACATTATAAATAAAATAAAAACGAATTTACTGAGTGAAGTTTATAAGACCCGACGTTTCGGCGATGTTGCAAGCGCCGTTGTAACATCGTCGACAACGGCGGTTGCCACATCGCCGAAACGTCGGGTATTACAAACTTCAAGCGGTAAATTCGTTTTTATCTTATTTATAAATTAAATAGTCATGGAAACTCTTATTACATATATTGATCCAAATATATAAAAAATATTAAATAGTAAACAAGTACCTACTAGTTTTAAATAAATATATCTAATCAAATATCTACTTTAATTATAAACGTTACTTGCGCAATTTATTTATATACGTACTCCGATAGAGTCGAATCCATTCAAAGGAAATTTCTGAGAATGCTATCATTTAAATGCGGCCTTAAGAATCATCTGACTGGCTACGAGGAAAGACTGACTGCTTTTAAATTTGTCACATTAGAAAAACGCCGGCAGGTTGCAGATTTAGTGTTGCTGTACAAAATTTTAAATAATAAAATCGATACCTCTTGTATAGAAAAAATACAATTTAACATTACTAAAAGAAGTCTTCGATACCCAGACTTATTTAAAACACCTTTAGCAAAAAACTATACCGGAGTAAATAACGTAATCCCACGTATATGTCGTCTGTATAACAAATTTCATCTTGACAATCGCATCGATATATTTCATGATAGTTTATGCTCCTTCAAAGCGTCCCTCTTTAAAATACTGTAATTCTGGTATTTTTTGTTTTTTTCCTTTTTTTAAACGTATTTTTTTTTAAATTCAACCATTGTTCATGCATTGTGCTAATTGTGTACTCATATAAAAAGGATATTGATATAGTCATGTAACTGTAGTATATATATGTCACTGTATGTGTTGTCAATATTCTGTTTGGGTACCAAATAAAATAAAATGAAATAAAATAAAATTAGATGTTATATTGAATGATTAGAGGAAAAAATATGTATTTTCCATTCATTTATTAAAATAAATAATGTGGGCATCAGATAGTGTACAGTTTTGAATGCGTTCGCAGTGTGTGTTTGTGTGTGTGTGTGTGTGTGTGTGTGTGTGTGTGTGTGTGTGTGTGTGTGTGTGTGTGTGTGTGTGTGTGTGTGATGTCTCTGTCTGGGAATTTCCCGCCGCCCTAGAAAAAATCCTCCCCACAGACAGAAGCGAACGGGTCTACAAGAGCGGAGTCGAATATAATACCCAAATGGCCCATCGTTAAGCGACTCAGTATTTATGTAGCTAATTAATAATAATAATTATTATTTGTTAACAACTGCTCTTTCAAACGTGTCACAATTTTTACGTTGATTTGGTACTAGGTTCTATCACGATTATATTTAGGAATATTGAAGAATATTGCAATATTCCGGATTGTGCCGGATTGTGTCGGGATTGTGCCGGATTGTGGCGATAATGGCGATATAATTTCGGAAAGTTTCAATGAAATGAACTCAAAATATCTCGCTACTGACGCAGCCGTTCTTCACAAATGCTGGCAGTATTATGCCCCACATTACACAACCGATTGTGGTTCCTTTCGATTCTTAATTAACTCGATTTTGATGCAGTTTGTCACGAGTTACGTGAGCGATAAAAAATACGCGCGCATACATTACATTACATTTTCATCGTGTCCAATTGACGGCTAAAGACCGCTCTTGGACGTGTCAAATAATTGGGTTAGGTAGTAAGTTTCGTTACTACTCTTTACTGAACATACATAGGTAGTCAAGAATTAACTACTAGATTGTCAAACTATAAATATAAATAATCAAAATAGAAGCCTAATATTTGAAGTAGTTAGTAATTCGAAAAGATACGTAGTAAAATTATTTATCGTAATATTCAAATTGTCAATTAAATCTACGTTATGCATTTTAAACTAACAGTAAAGATATAAGACCATATAAAATAATCAGACAATAAGGCTCTACTTTTTTAAGTAATTTAAATGGGCACAATATTTGAAAAATCATGGCCCTCAAATTCGGCCAGATTATAGAAAGGGTGGCCTATCAGCATCTCTTTGATGTTTTTTTTTTAAATTTTATGTCCTCCAGCTGTTTAAATTTTGTAGGGAGTAGATTATAGAATTTATTGCTAAGGTACAAGTAGCTTTTCTGTACTTTTGCCAGTCGTATTCGGGGTACGCATAAAAGGGATGTACGGATGCCATTATCTCCCCATATTCCAATATTAATAGAGAAGCTACGTTCTTACGTGAGTCCGTCCGTCTGGAGGAATCCGGATCCGCAGGCGAACCCGTAGCCGTGCGGCCCCCACTTCTTGCCGTAGCAGGTCTTGCAGTAGACGTCCGAGTCGGGCCCGTCGCAGGCGATGATGGAGTCCAGCGTCTTGGTGCAGTCGCGGCACTTGAAGCACTTGCGGTGCCACTCGCGGCCCTTGGCCAGCACCAGCTCGGCCGCGAACACCGCGCCGCCGCAGCGCGGGCAGCCGTGGCCCGGCTTGGCCTTGATCGACGTCGTGTCGATCAGCGTCGTCCGCGGCGCCTGGTCGCTGCAACGCAACCCGCAAAACCTCCGTACAACATCGACCGATACTCGGATAGACACGTGTGAATTATCAAACGATTATATAGGAAAGTGAAAGGATGTAAAGACAGACTAAGTCATATCTGTATCGATTGAAGTTGTATCTCAGAAGTAAAGAAAAACATGGAAAACTAAGATGAAATGACCTAGCTCACTAATATCAGGAAAAACCGAGGCATTGCCGCAATCGGCAAAGGTATCCACTCTCTCTCTATCTCTTAGATCGCAAAGTATCAACCTGGCTATCCACTCTAGTGGTCGAATACTACGGGGGAAACTGGCACCCCAGGAAGTTATGGCGATAGATCATTAGATCATCATTAGATCATTCTCTCGACCGTGGGGTGAACGCAGAGTCTCAAGGACGACGCGGTCCACCGTTTAACTTCGCCAACATACCCGTGAGAGTCCAACGTCTTAGCGCGAGGCACTGGGAAATGAATCCAGCGTGTCTTCCAGCCTGGTCGCAGGTTCGAAGTCGCTTGCGCGGCCTCTACCTGATGTTAGAAGTAATTCAGTTCGAATTTATCGCGGACCGTGGCGCCATTTGGGAGTCAATTCACACGGGGGGTGGCCAACGGGTCGTTTCACCCCTCGATGCATTGGAAACGTATAATATTATTTCCAGACCTCCCCGGTTGTTCACCGGAGTGCACAGTTGATTGGCTGACGCCGCACCAAACCACCCAGCAGCGCCCGAGGTCTTCCCCCAGAGGATCCGAACCCGCACAGCTGAGACAGGTTTCTTAAAGTCCTTTTCGGGCTTGTCTTTTTGTCGATAAGGCTACCGGTTGGGTAATGAGCCGTGAGTTCAGCCGACCCAAAAAGACAAATGGGTCATACGGCCAAAGCTGCGCGTAACCGTTAGCTGCCCGGCTATACACTACCTCATGCCACTGACTACTACTATCTAAACTATATTCTACTATCCTACTTTGGTTGCGTCGCCAAGCGAGGGGACAACAGACCCGAAAAAATATTATTATCGAATTTGCCGGGTCAAAAGCGAAGAGTGTTGTTGATCCTCATCAGGATAATCCAAACTCCACATAGCAAAGAGGATGGCCAACAGTTCTCAAGTTATTGCATCGAGTGGAAATCACGAGCTTCAGTCATGAAGAATATTGGAAAGATTATAAACAAAATAAATACTAATGCACGAGTTGGGGAACTTGTTTCCTCGTTTCTCTTTCTTGAATCAAGGGAAGCAATCCAAACTCGCACCTCGAGTAGTAGACTACTAGACTACCAGATTAGAATCTGTGGTAGTAGACTACCAGATTAGAAGCTGGCCTTACCGCGACGAGAATAAATCGCAACGTTTGTTTAGTTGGCCCTGCAGACATGGGAAAATAGTGTGCTTTATAAACACAAGCTATAATTATTTAAATTCATTCTGCTCTTACAATCTTAGATAAAGTAGCAGAGATACGTTAAATGTAAGAGGAAATATTACAAGAGCGAAGAGGTGGTATACTATCTTCACTGACTCAAAGGTCACTGGAAGTCAAAGGAAGAATTTAGGCGCGGGGTTTGGGATACTCAATAGAACGGGCATTCATGATCACACATGGTCTCTACAGTAGAGGAGATTGTTAGTGGTCATTGATTAGGTATATATGGTATTAGGTTGCGCAACTCTATAGAACGATTTGGCAATCCTTCTGTCCCGGCGAAATGCAGATGAGGCTGATAGTATTGACAGACAAATTAATAGCAATTTATTTAGCCACCTATAAAAACATTTAAAATTAATAGTTTATTTATGAATAACTGATTGATAATAAGGAACCAATATTTATTGATAATAAGGAACAATTGGAGAGAAGTAATTTAAAAAGATAATTATAAATAATTTGATAAGAAACCCAATTTATGGTATAAGGGAGTTTGAAAATTCCGAGTTTAGTTTCCATCTTGATAATTAGCAAAATTTGTAAAATTTTAAACATAACGGAATTATGATAGCTGATATTCTAATTCTCATATAATTTAGTATATATCTATTTATGTTTAAAAAATACGAAGGCATATTGCTGGATTGACAATAAAATTATTTTACGTTGATATTCTACATAGAATTTGCATTTCTATTTTAATATATTATTCTCTTTTACTATTTAATGGCATTAGTATATTTTGATTATTTGTAAGTAGGTAATATTGAATATAATATTACAGCCATGACAACTATCGTGATAGTTATGTTTTTAATAATTAAATTTTAAGCATTTAATTTTGTGACGCATCCAAGTGTAGGAATGCCTATCTACTGGAGTAGTTGATTGTATTGTATTGTATTGTATTTAACCAGTGATAACAATAATAACATTCAATTATATAATACCATCTATGACATTTTTTTATAGGCTGATTATATCACAGAAATAATAACGAAAGATAGATTTCCATCTATTAGTCTACCTTAACTTAGTGCGTAATTAGTGAGTAATTATTACCTATTGAAACCTGTATATACCAAATAAGAAAATTACATATTTGAGTATATAAAAATCGTTTGCTATTATATTATTATTTTATACCGTACAGGCGTGTTTAGAACGCCATCTACAGTGCGCTGCCATACTGGTATACCACAAAAGTCGCCGTATTTAACATAATAATAAATTAATGGAACCATGAGTGCCATCTATACGTTTCGTTTCATAGTAAAATTCTGTTTTTCAAATCGTAGTACGACGTTGAGCAATCTAATACGCTATATAATCAATGGCGTAGTTATATTTGTTATTATTTTTGTTATATTTTTCTCATTTAACGAATTAGCATAAAATATAAAAACAATTAGATAAATAAGCAGGTTCAGCACGGTATGTACTTTGGTTCTCGTGTTAATTAATTATTTGACATGCATATTAGTCAATGTATATAATCAGAGTTTTAATGCTAGCGTCTATAGGATCGGTTAGTTATTTCTTATAAGTAAATAAAACACATGCGTTTTGCATTTATTTATTTATTTTATTTCGTTTCATTCATTTTAGACAATAATATTATTTATGTTAGAAACACAGTTAGAAAACGTGAAATTTAGCAACGGTTAATGTTAATAAGCGTAAGTGAGTAGGTACTTAGCGGCGAGTTGGATCGGGACGGTCGACGGTATCGGTCTCGAGTGAACATTGACTGACATGTAGGCACATACAAACGGAGCGAGGCCTCCTATAGAGGTCCGCCGAGGTGTCGGGGCACAAATAAAAGTTTACTTAATTCTCACTTTCGAGTACCTCTGCCACTCAACGTCCCTAATATCGCACATCAGTCCCAGGGAAGACATCCCAGAGTGACCGATACCCCTCGGCCCGAACCTCTGCGCGTAGCATCCTAAAGCGAAAGCAGATATACAGGCGGTGAGTCGCGTGGCTACAGGCAGGAGTCGAGGGGCAGAAGCGGGCGTCGCGCTCGTGTCCCTCGGCCTCCCGCGAGGATCTTACCCGTTGGCGTAGCAGTCGCTCTGCAGGACGCCCGCGCCCTTGCCGTAGCCGTAGCCCTTCGGACCGAAATGCTTCCCGTAACACACTGCAAACCGGGACCGAAACAAACACAAAGGATACTATCAGTGCAAATGTTAACGACACTGAAATATGCAAACGGCAGTTAAAAGAAGCGGCCGCCGGACGTGACACCAACGAAACCGCAACGCAAACAATTCACTCTCTTTTTCTTAATCTCGTTACTCACAAACATTTCGTCATCCCTAAAAGAAATAGCTATGTATTTATTTAATTCGCTCAATTCGTAAAAACAAGGAAGACAATTTGCAAGAACTGCTTTTAGAGATGACGATTCGTTTGAAACGTCCGGTCGGCGCGCTTTGAAGTATGTCCGAAGTGAAAATAGGTAAAAGGCTGTGCAGTGATCTGCGGTTACCAACCTCTGCAATAAATGTCTTTGTCTGGACCCTCGCAACAACTTATAGAGTCCAGTCGTTTGGCGCAATCACCGCACTTGAAGCACTCCCTGTGCCAGCCCTTTAAGGAAACAATGAAACGCATTTAGATGAAGCTAAGGTCGTAGATCGTGCATCGGAGGGGGGGGGGGGGGGGCAAACGCGTGCATGATGGGTGAGGCCAAAAGGGGGCAAAAGAGGTCGATGAAGCTACACACCTCTGCAATAAATGTCTTTATCTGGACCGTCGCAGTGCATCGTGGAGTCTAGGGTTCTGTTGCAATTTAAGCATTTGAAGCATCGCCTGTGGTAACCCTGCGCCGCAAAACACAACATATTTATATACACAGTTAGTTAAGGTTGTTATAGCGAATACCTAACGAGACGGTCCAGATATAATTTTCACAAATTACATTTAATTTTACGTAGGGAAAATATGCAAATGTGAGTTTTTTTTGAGAATACGATTGCTAAAGATTGTTGTTAGACTGGCAACATGACGTTATCCATGTATGTAAGAAAAAGGGTGTATTTTAGGAAGCGATAGATATTTGTAATGATCAATTACCCTTCCTCTGGCGAGCATCTGCTCAGCGGCGTAGACGAAGCCGCCGCAGCGCGGGCAACCCTCGCCGGCCGGAGCCTTGGCGATGACCCTTGGCTCCATGCAGGCGCCGTTCATCCGCACCGGTTCACCCCTGCAAGACACGAGCAAAGATACAATATCCACATTCCCGATCGACAATCCACAATAGCCACAATAGTCCAAGCCATTCGTTTTAGCGCAAGTTAAAGTTAGACAGACCGCCGCATTCCCTTCGATTGTGCAACTGTGAACGTCGGTTAAGGAAGCGTCTCTCTCGCTAAGAAGCCAACGCCGCCTTCGACGAGTAATGGGAGAAGGCGAATCGTTCGCGTCCAGGTCGACCGGTCCGAGGGCACTTTCCTTATCCCATCACTGCGATTGGGAATCGAGTGCGGAGAGTGAGTGAATGAGGGTTAACGCGGGCTGGGTGCGGGTGAGGGTTAGCGGGTGCAGAGCGGTTGCGGCGCGGTCGTTAGAGGGTTAGCTGGTGCGGCGGCGGCGGCGGCGGCCGGGTTGTTAGGGAAGCTGCGTCCTCCGCCTGAAGCCATGCTCTGCTGCGGCGCTAAATAAGATGGAGCTCACCGTCATGGCGTCTTTCTTCTTTGGCTCGCGTCGGGTCGGCGTCTCTTTGCCACCGGGAGGGCGCGGCGGGGCGGGGCGGGGACAGGGAGGGGGATCAGCCGTCGCCGGAGAACAACTCCGCTTTTCCTCGACGACCATGCATCTACATCCATCTCTTCTCCCCCAAAAACTATCCAAGTACCGCGCGTCGCGGAATGCCCTTTTTAAAGACTGCGGCTTAAATGTATATTCATGCTTTATATTACATGCACGCATCGGCCTTCGGTTCGGGATGTTCTCCGGCGACGCACTTTTGAAGTATAGATACGAATAGACGAAATGCGTTTATTATTTTGTATTTTTTTTATTGCCACTCGATGGCGGTGGTAGACAATGTTATTAGAGAGAATATAAAATAACCTCGTTGGCGTGAGATCGACTAGTCTGGCGTGGAAGACGCGCAGAGGGGAAATTCGCGATGGTGGAATCGACGCGTCGACGACATCGGTAGATATAATAGAAAAGAGTGTGTATAAGAGCTACGTTTTGTGCGGTAAGTGCGTCAGACCGTTCGAACGTGTGCGGTGGAGACGAGCCCCGTGCGGCCGGTCGCGGTGCGGCGGTGGCGACGGCGTGCGCTGCGGCCTGCGGGCTCCTACGGCGCCGGCCTCTCCTATTGCCTGTCGCATAAAAGGGAAAGCTCACTCCTGCCGCTGCGTCGCTACATATGTACAGGGGTTAAAGGTAATGCTCTAAGGGCGGGGCGGCGCGGCGCGCCCAAGCGAATGAGGTGCCGCAACGTATTTATATAGAGAAGATAAGGAAAGTCCCTCCGACTGGTGCGAGTCCTCGCGAGTGCAGCGTTCGGAATAGCGAGTGAATCAAGGGCAGGTACTTACGCGCCTTCCAGGTGAGCGCCGGCGTCCATGGAAAGACAGCCTGCGCCGCCGCCGAAGCCGTAGCCTTTCGGGCCGTACTTGCGCGCGTGGCAGTTCTTGCAGAACAGCTCGCCTTCGTGTTCCGTGCAGTTGGTCGAGTCGAGCAGCTTCTGGCACATTCCTGAAACCGACTCTCCGTTACAACCGGTTATATTCGACGCCGCGCATCCTCTTCTATGAGTCCGTTTCTCTAAGTCCTTTTGACTATAATCCAAAAGTCATTTGTATATTTGGCCTTTAAACTCTTTAATAACCTTCCAAAGTCAATAGACATTTTTGTTTTTGTTTTGGGATGGGTTTATCTGTTAAACGCTGACTTAGTACAGCGGCAAAATGACGGTGTGGTCATATATATTGAAGCCTAATTACGGAAAAAAGTCACGGAAAATAATATCGATTACGCAAATTGCCTTCATCTCCTGATTAAAGACGACATTAATATTTTAACGGCCCCATAAACCAAACGTTTATGGTTTTCTGCAATCATTAGATAAATTGCTGCAGAAATTTCAATGTTATAATTTGTCGGTGATTTCAATATAAAACATATTGAAAACGATAAACAGGTGACCATATAAATACGTTGATTCAATATGGTCTAGGTGTAGCAATTGACGTGTAGCAATATGGCCTAGGCGTATCCCATGAGAGTTCAATATTAGTCTTATGTTATGGAATAACTTGGTAATGCCTGATACGTTTTACGTATGTAGATTGATTGAAGATAGATTGAAGATTTAACTTTTATTTTGTCTGACTTTGGTTATTATTATTGTATATTTGTTGCTTTAGTTTAGGCTATTCATTTCCTTATTTTTTTTTAATTGGTTCTTTCATTCATATTTTGATTATTTGAGCTTTAAACATTTATTTGTATGGCATATCCCACTGTATTTGCAATTTTGGAATAATAAAAGACTATTGACTATGGTACTCACCGCATTTAAAGCACATTTTGTGGAATTTGAGTCCTCCGGCCACTCGCTCCTCCGCGGCGTATACGGACTTGCCGCATTTCGGGCACTTGGGGTTGTCTGCTGGCTTGAAAGGCATCGTGTCACCCTTTATTTATCTTTCTGCAATCGACAAACGGACGAAATTGAGAGTGAGTTCCGTCGAAAGTTCAACGAACATCGATAGAAATAGCCGGACAGATGTTCGAGATGAGCGCGCGCGCCGCGGGCGGCGGCGGCTGGCGCGCTGCCAGCGCCGGCCGCCAGCGCCGGCCGCCAGCCGCGCCCCAAATTTGGACTCGCCCAGGTAAAGTTACATCGACTAAATTACACCCAACTGCAGTACACTTCATACAAATGAAATCATAATTATAGTCGGGATCAGATCAGAGTTTCGTTTTTGGGAAAGGGTAACAGTGCGCGCATATTTTACATTAATCGACCATCGGAGCATGAAGAGGTGCAATCTAATGAAACCTTAATAAAGAACCTGGATTGGTCTGTTTAGCGGAGAAGATTAAAAACCAAACTGTAAAACCTATCATTCGAAAGAAGTCACTTGTAATCTGCCTCGAATCTACGATATTTCCGAGTCGGGGCAAAAACTTGACATTGGTGCACCTGCCCTCCGGCATTTGAGGTTAATGATTTAAAAAAAAACTCACGAATCAAATATACTGGGTGGGTTTTTTTAATCCTTAAATAAATGTGCACTCTTTATTACGTATTTGCCATTAGCTTATCATTATGTAGTATTATTATAGAATGTATACAACCAGCATAGACAATACACAAGCCAGACTGTACACACACCGTCCATCCTTAGGTCCCAGCAAATTTTACTATGTAATCTTGCGACAGCTTTTCTTTTTGCTGAAGGATCTATTACCACATCGACTAATAATTATAGTGGCACGTTCGAAATTGTTAACGAAGAAAACCAAAGCTGATTACAAACCGAACCCGAACAACAGTCGCTTGGCGTTCGGTCGTTCGGGTTCGGTTTATTCGGATCCGCTCGTGCGGCCGGAATTCCCTTGGCAGAGGCATCACACGCACTGCGCACGCGCTCAAAAATCAACTTGAAGGTGCCAAAATCAAATGCACAAATAATAGTACAACGTGCCCTGAATGCTGGGCGCTTTAGTGAAACGAGGGTTTTCAATCACAAGAATTGGGCGCCCCCTTAAATTGCCGCCCGGGGCAGGTAATTTGCCCCCCCCCCCAGCTGGTTGTAGTCCTATATGTTTAAAAAAACACACACACGGACACAAGAGAGAAAAGTGGCCAAGAATAAATATGATTGTAGACACGCGGAAGTAAATGAAATTCACCGTTGAGATTCATGAAATAATCTCGAGTCATGCAAAGAAGAGTATATTAATATCACTGAATACGGCGGTTTTCCCTTGATACACAATATGGTGCACTAATTATTGGAGGTCGAGCGAACGAAGGTCGAGGGGCTCACTGTTCACATCACAGCACGCGTCGTCGTCGATAGCACTTAGCGGTTGGTACCTGTCCTGCGGTCGTGAGTCGTGGTGAGTCGTCGGCGGTCGCGGTGCGATGCTGTCGGCTGCTAGCTGCTGACTGGGTGCCCGTTTCGAGCGTCGCGCCGTCCGCCAAGCGTCGATTTCGAATAGTGCTCCGCGCCGCCCGCCCGCCCTAGTCTATGCCGCCGTTGCGCACGGCCCAACGGCCCGCCCTCTCGCTCTGCCGCGCGCTGCGCGCCTAGCGCCGTCCCCCTCGCACCCACCTGCGCCGCCGACGCTTCATCGCCACGAATAGAACGCACATTTTCAGGAAATCCACTCACCGAACGCCGACCGCCTATTGTGTATCCGATGCACGACTTTCCCCTTTCCCGCATGCCGCTCGATGACTGCCCTGCACATAACATCATCACCATGCACGCGAGATTTTACGCCAGCTCCGTTACAGAACGAAAATACCTTTGGTGGGTTATTAGAAATAACAAAAACAAAAAGAAAGACGGTTTTGACACCCCTAAACTTTCCCGGCAAGTATCCAAGGACTTACCGGGAACGAGTTTTGAACGTGATGTTCCTTCGGAAAGAAGGTTGACCTGATTGAAAGTTAAAGTATCGTCTGCGAGTAATAGGTAATTCAGAGGCGCACATCTGGATTTTCATCGAATGCAATATTGTCTTTTTACTCGATCATTTGGGCTTATACAATCCAATATAATTGCTACAATCCAATTTAATATTCCAACCAAAAATTCAGAATGTGATTTCGGCTCAACAAGGCATTGGTATACCAAATTTCAAGTCTGTAGGTAAGTGCAATATTTTGAGATTAAAATATGACCCCTAGTGAACGGTGGATAGTGCGCCCCTGGAGGACCGATTTCAACCACAACATTTTGAGCTCTTGCCATGACCAAATGATGCCATATGCCAAATTTTAGCTCAATCGTATTAAGCATTTAGACACAGAGACAGACTTCCATCTGGAAATGGATATTTCCGTCATTACGAAAAAAAATTGCGCGTTCACAATACTTTCCCTCTTCGTCGTTGGTGACCTGAGAAACTAAACACAAGACACAAAATAAGCGGGTCCAAAAGCTATTTGATCTGATATAATGCTACTAAAATCACATACTATACACGAAACAGAAGGTGTGTTCTAGAAATAGCATCGTCAGGAAAGTAACTCAGAGTACTCAGAATCTCAGCTCTGGGCCTATGTATCTCCGCAGCAGAATATGCCGCTGCAGTGCGTAGTGGATCAACACACGCTGCGATGCTGCGAGAATTGTCTTCGGCTGCCTCAATACTGCTTCAGTCGAAAAGATTTATCCACTCATCGGCATCCCTCACCCTGCAACACGTCGTGATGTCCTGGCTTATCGACTTAAGACACCCACTGCTCAGGAAAGAACCACGCCACAATAGCCTTAAATTGCGAGTTATTCTTGAACCGCAGCCGTCCAAAGGAAAAGCAGCTGGAACATTTTGCGATTTCATAAAATCGTAACATTTTTGAGAAGCCGTAAAAACATCTCCTGCCATTTCGAACGGCGGCCATATCGTAAATTATTAAAATGGCTATTGATGAATAATAAAGAAGTAAAACAACATAAGTTTTCTTTTTTACAGAGACCTAATTGCGACACTTTTTGTAAAAGTGTTACATTCGATTCACGGTTACAGTGAAAGGTAAGTATTTTGTATTTACTGTAAAAACGTAACCTTTTCGAAATAAAATATTGATTGTTACTTCTTATCTATTAACATGCTTCAATTTTCAGCTAAGGTGAATAAAACAACAATATCTATTAGGAACATTTTTACTAATAGGGCTATCTAAGAATATTATAGTGTCTTCTGTAAATTTAAAAAAGCAATCGTTTTTCTTCCTTCCATTAGCGATTCAATAACTGTTTTAAGGACAAACGTATTTCAAAGCTTTAACACATGACATAACCTAAAATAATAAGAGAAATCTATTTTGATTATAAATAGGATAGAAAACGAATTTACCGCGTGAAATTTGTAGCACCCGACGTTTCGGTGACGTTGCAGCCGCCGCTGTCCAGGGTAGACTGACAACGTTCTACCCTGGACAACGGCGGCTGCAACGTCACCGAAACGACGGGTGCTACAAATTTCACGCGGTAAATTCGTTTTCTATCCTATTTATAATGTCAAACAACCGCGATAGTCTTCGATTTTATACTATTTTGATAATGTTTTATTTTGTTCGGGAAATGCAACAGTTAATTGCTTATAAATTAGAACGTTACTTAATTAAGGTTTTCTCTTATTCCTACACAGGGAGAGAGGGAGATTACAGGCACATTGTTTCGAGATATATTGTCATAACTGAGTTATATAAATACGTCACTTATGACAATGTAACTCGATATTATGTGGAATAAAATTAGAATAAATTAGAAAAAACCAAAGCAACTAAAAACTGAGTAAGATACAACGAGAGAGAATAGATTAGTGTTATTATTATTCAACCTATTCACACTGCTCAATCAAACGGAATTTGGTTTAATTCAAAATAATTTAACATTGATGTCATAATGAATCACCTATCATACATTTTAAATAGATTTAGTTGACCTTCAATCGCGGTGGCGACTGTCAAAAATAGTATATTATGCCTTTATTTATAGACTATTGGAATCCCTGCCAATTTGAATAGGTGGGGTGTCACACGGTAAGTAAACAAGTCTTAATTAATTTATTATTTAATATTGTGTTTCTTGTGTAAAATATGCGATGTTATTGCTAACCGAAACATAACAGTCTTCGAAATAAGGCCTTTCGCTGAAGTCTCGTTTCGCGCGGTGAGTAAAGTTGAGAACAAATCTATCCAGCGGATTCGTTAGGCGCTGTGAACTCCCCCTAAAAATTTCCGGGTGGTCGACTGGCCCGAAGCACGCGTAGCTCGAAGACCTTTGGAACTTAGCCGTCTGTCACCTAAGAAAAGTGACGGAGTCAGACCGAGTCTTATCAGTCCAGCGAGAGTTGCAGTAGAGCTGTCGTGAAGCGCCGCTATCGTTGCTGGCCGCCGTCGAATAAGAAAACCTTACGTTTCTGCCCAGTTATGGGCAGACCGTAAGACACATCGGTAGGTTCGTCCGTCGTTGCAACATTTAAATTGGTTGCCTTAAAGAGGTGTTTCATTGCATTATATTTTATTTAACTATTGATTTTCACTTAACGCTTAATTTCTTAGAAATTTCAAGATTCTACAACTAGGCATTTTACCCTAAAAAACGCAATACCTATTTTACCCCCTTACAATTAAGGTTTCGCAAAATCCTCTCTTAGTACACCCCTACGCAATGTAATGAATTTCATGCAAAATTTCAGGTTCATGCACTCACTGCGTTATTGAGTGAATGTGTCAGTTTACATTTTTATTATCAAAGTTTTTTTACATTTCAATATCTCACCATAAAATTAAATATGGGTGTCAGAGGAGGTGATTCCTACCAAATACTGAAATCTATGGCTCAAGTAGCAAGTAGAGAAAATAGTGTTGTGTCCGTGTTGTCCGCATTAGCCTCAAAGCCCTATACTTAGCGGAAGGACATTTAAAAGATTAACTAATAATATCTACAAATTGATTGATACGGGTAAGGATTTTCTCTGGTCTATTTACTAATATTTTGTTGATTGTTGGCAGCTAAACAGGACTAAGAATTTAGGAAAAAACACAAGTTATAACAATAAGTAAACTATCGTTAATCAGCAATAGCACTTGACCGCTCGTTGATGTCTCCTCGACATTAATAATAAATACACTAGGGCACACCTACATGACCGGGAATCTACTTCTAGTGTTCCAAATCATACTACTACGTGACCATTGGTATTTAATTACCTTAACGCCATTTACCTTATACAGGATGTTCCAGAAGTCGACGCCAAGCCGGAAACGGGTAATAGGGCAAATCATACTAGTTATCAGTAAAATATGAAAAATTATCTAAGCTATATATTTTTAAAATTATAGGCAAAATAAACGAGAAAATCATCATTCTGTGATGGGTGTTTTTTACTCTCGTTGCTACAATCTTATTTTTTTTCAACTTTTTTTTAATTATGTAATCCTGAATAGTGCTTCTGTAAATTGTTGCTTAAAATTTAAAGCAACTGCTCCAGCTTGGAAGAAAATGTCACTTTTTGTCCAACCAAGTATTCAAAATTAATACTTCGCCCAATGTTAACTGCATGTACCTACTAAAAATAAAATGTATTAGGTACGCTAATTTGTACATTAAAGTTGGCGTATTTAATAAGGATTCCAAAATGGTATTACACTTGCTAGATTTTTTGTATAGAAACCCAGTTTTGAGCAAATTGAACGAAAAGTGTCATTTTCTTCCAAGCTGGAGCAGTTAGCTTTAAATTTAAAGTAACAATTTATAGAAGCACTACTCAGGATTACATAATAAAAATAAAATTGAAAAAAAGTAGAGATTTGTATTAACGGGAGTTAAAACACCATCACAGGCTGTTGATTTTCTCGATTTTTTACCTGTAATTTTATAAATATATAACTTAGATTTTTTTTGTATTTTTCTGATAACAAGTATCACCCGCTCCCGGCTTGACGTCGACTTCTGGGACAGTCTGTATACTTTTATTCATATAAAATTAATAATAATAATAATAAACTCTTTATTTGCACTTAAAAAGTATACAAAAAAGGCGAGCTTATTGCCACATGGCAATGTCTTACAGCTAACCTAAACATAGTGGTGCATGCGCGCATTGTGAAAATAAAGATTATTACATAACATACAGACAAGTGGAAGATTTTAAGACTAATAGTGCCCGAGGAGAGGAAAATTGGGAGAGGAACAGGAGAGAAAGGGAAGAACTGGTTACTTCTTAGAAAGGTAGTAATCCTTAAGGTGAGTCTTAAACGATGGTAAAGAAGGCGAGTTTCGTATATTTGCTGGGAGATCGTTCCAGAGTCTTGCACCATGGACACAGAAAGAATAGGAATAGAAATCACTATTATGACTCGGAATTTTTAATAAACTGTCAGAGGCTGCCCGAAGTACGAGACCGTGGGAACTTAGTGGTTCAAAAAGCTCCTGGAGATAGGATGGTGTTAGTTGGGTGAGTACACGATATAGGAGAGCCAGTATATGAACATTTCTTCTTTGGCGTATTGGCAACCACTTTAACTGTGCCCTATAGTCGGACACGTGATCATACTTACGTAGACCGAAGATGAATCGTATGCATACATTTTGCAAACGTTCAAGTTTGTTGAGCAGTTCCTCTGATAAATCGAGATAAGCCACATCTGCATAGTCAAGGAGAGGCAAGAGGAGAGACTGTGCAAGAGATTTTTTTGTGGCCATAGGAAGAAATCTTCTGAGTGTTTGCAGAGGGTGAAAACTAGCAAATATTTTACGACTTACCTCGTCCACGTGTGGTTGCCAGGATAAATGTTCATCGATAATTAGACCAAGATCTTTCACTTTTTGCGACAATGGTATGGTGATATCGTTTAGTTTTAAAAGCGGAAGGGATTTTACATTTACTCTGGAGAGCAATTTACGACCTCCAATGAGTATAGCCTGGGATTTCAAAGGGTTGATTAGTAGACCCATTAGCGCACACCATTCACAAATGGCCCGAAGATCAGAGTTCATGATGGCGATCGAGGCATCCTTTCTTGACTGATTGACTGACTGACTGACTGATTTGATTTTGATTTCGACTTCAACTTCCACTTCTACTATGACCATGATTTTGGTTCTGACTATGATTTTGATTCTGATTCTGATTTTGATTTGATTTGATTGATTGATTCATTTATTTTTAAAAATGTGCGTGTCAGCTCCGACGCGCAACTGGAGTGTGATGCTCTCAGATTGCAATCTGCTGATTTGATATCTGTCTCATTTCATCATTCGAAAAATGTATTGTCAGTGTGGGTTGGCTTGGAAGCTGGCATTTTTCATCGAAGTTATGGTCTCCTTTTGGGTATTGTTGCACTTTTTTTTAATTTCAAAACTTTACTGACCTTAAACGTAACGCTTTTTGTTAACGTTTGATTTTACTATCATCAAATTCTCATACCTGGGGCTTTAAATGAATTCGATTCTTAAGGAGTAAACTCCAAAAAACATGGTATGATTGTTAGAAGTTAACGTTTCAATGGAGAAAAATAAAACAGACGCGGGAAAATTTTCATTCCATTTTTATGCAATCTCTAAAGAGGTTTATATCAGGAGCAATATGTTATTGAACTTGTTTCTTTTAACTATAGTGAAGCACTTAGTTTAGCAAGGTATAATTATATCGCATGGTTGGTTAAAAAGAGGAAGAAAATCATGTATAAATGTCTAAAAATAAGATTAAACAATATATATAGGCTGAATTTTTTGGTGAATTTGAAAAACTTGACTGATAAATAAAACTTTGGCAAGGGGTTGAGCTCGCTGCGCCACCTAGCAATAGGTAAAATACCGCAAATAACTAATATTCGCAATATTTTACCTACCGCTAGATGGCGCAACGCGCTCAACTCTTTTTATACTATTTATCAACCAAAACAAAAGAAAAAGACTTTTCAAAATTATAATAATAAAATAAATTGCCTATCTTAGAAAGGCGGCAGCCTAGTTCCGTTGTTAATTATAACTATTGTAAATTTGAAATGAATAATTCAATTTGAAATGAATAATTCAATTTGAATTTGAAAAATAGCGGTGCGTTTTTATACTATCGACAGAATTAATTGTCAGTGTTTTCTCCCGGTATTTTCAACGTCCGTTGAAAATGCACGCCGAATAAGTGTAAAATAAACAACAATACGCTTTTTCAAACTTTAAATCATAGCGTAACGAAAAAACGACTGAAAAAGAATAATCTTTAAAAATAAATAAGCTTTTTACTCGTAATAAAAGTACAGTTGCACTTTTAAAGGAAGTGACGAAGCGAAGACGAAGCGAAGAACCTTTGTCGCTTCTATCGGTGCGTTAGCGGTGCCTATGGCTTTACGGCGTGCGTATGACACGGAGAATACTAATGATATATGAGCGTGTGTATACAACTAGGGTTGTCGACTACAGCGGGCGAGCCCGTCACCTCAGGAAGTTTTAACGATTAGTCGTTCTATCTCCCTGGAGTGAGCGCAGAAGACTTGGACAAAACAGTCCACCGTCAAGCTCCGCCACAAACCCGTAAGAGGCCAACCCGAGCCTATGCCGCTACACAAATGTAGGTAATTTACGCTTGCCGGCGCGGCGGCGGCCACGCAGGTGTGACTAAATCGCATACATTGATAACGCTGAACAGACGGTCACCCGCCAAAGCGATGTAATCCGCATTTTATAATTTTATTGCTCATAGCAAATTGCAAATAACAAAAACTGCAAATTGTGATAAAAGCAAATACTTTTGCACACGTATTTATTAGACCAAAATGGTCGATTTGACCCGCCGTTCTGACATATTTGGCCCAGCGGACTCAAAATAGCGGCCGTTTTTCAAGATGGTCGCTAATAAACCAAAATGATTTTTCTCAAGCTGATTTTAATGACCCATGGGCCTTTTCGGCTATTTTGGGGTCGTATATTTCAAATATGGCAATAAAAATAACTTTAGATAATTTTGAACAGGATTATAAACATTTTTGGCGAGTATTTACTTTCACGTTACCATTATGTTATACGCGTCTTCTTCGAGTATTTGCACACTGGAAAAGACGAATCTAAAGTCAAAACTGTCAAAAAAGTCAAACGAGAGAATAATTTTGTGTATGCTGTAAGTAATTTCTGAAATTTGCTACCCAGAAAACATGGAAAATTTGAACTATATAATATAGAATATGTGAATGGGTCTTTGACTTTGAATTTGTAGTCGCTGGCTCAAATATGACGACTACATGTGTTTTGAACAACCTTTGAACGTATTTTGAACCGATTTGAACATATTTGTACTTTTGGCCAGAAAACTTAAACTTTTGTACTCGGTGTCATCATCAGAACTTATAGGATCATGCTTAATGGATACACAGGATAATGCTTAAAACAATTATAACATTGTTATTCTCATCAGTACGAGGATAAAATGTATGTCGGGAAGGATAAAAAACAGTAATTATTATAGGTATAAATAGCTACACCAAAACTTTAATTATTTCAAAAAGCAGTTACCTTTATAAATAAACTACTTCCGACGGAAAGAAGGTACAGATAGATTTCGCGGCTTAATGTTATTATATATTTTTGAACAACTTCAAATATGTAATTAAAATTAATAAAGAAATAAATTAATGAATGCCACTTTTAAACAGTCTCGAAGAGGAGTTTTGTGGATTTCACTCTGTGCTCCCCGGGATTCGCCTGTTGGATGAACAATTGGAAAGTTCACGAGCACCTTTCTTCTTCGGACCGCAGACTGGTGACATTTGGCATCGGCCGTCGCGTTCCCCCCACGCCACAATCCGAGTGGCGATACCGAACCGGCGACATTAACTGGGACCGGTTTGGTGAAGTCCTCTGCGAGAATCTTGAGGCCTTTCCATCGCCTTCTTGTAGTACCGCAGAGGACTTGTGTGTCGCACTTAATGCGGCCATCGAGTCTTCCTGCGATGCCGTAGTAGGGCGGAAGAAACCCCGCGGTGGTTTCGCGGCCCCATGGTGGTCTTCCGAACTCTGCGATAATTTTAAATTTAATATTTTAAATAATGTAACGTAGCGATTGAAAATTAATGTGATTGAAAATTGTTATTTTTGTGATGTGACGCAATGATGAGATGAAAATTTTCTGCTGATCGATCAAGGTGAACAATGTATGAGATGAAGTTAAAATAAAGAAAAATAAAAAAACTCAAGTTTCATTTTTTAAAAACTCTCTCTATACTATTGAATATCTATGATATTGAACATTTTCAAAGCCTATTTGATTTTAAAATGTTTTTCAAAGGATTTTATTTTTCTATGGTTTTAAAATATTTCTAAGTATTCTGTAGTTTTGAATATTTTCAAAGACTATTTGACTTTAAAATGATTTTCAAATTATTTTATTTTTCTATGGTTTCAAAATATTTCAAAGTATTCTATAGTTTTGAATATTTTCAAAAACTATTAGATTTTAAAATGATTTTCATTTTTTTTTAATTTTCTATGGTTACAAAATATTTCTAAGTATTCTATAGTTTTGAATATTTTCAAAGACTATTTGAATTTAAAATGATTTTTAAATTATTTAATTTTTCTATAATTTCAAAATATTTATAAGTATTCTATAGTTTTGAATATTTTCAAAGACTATTTGATTTAAAAATTCCCGTGCTTTTTCTGGTTTAAATGACGTGTCGCAACCTTAAATCAGTGCATATCCTATCAATGCTCTTTGTAAGCTAAATATCTTACAGCCAACCACTTATTTTCAACTTACGAAAATGTTACATCTGCATGCCGAAATGTCCTTCGTTGCTCACTCCTGATGGCGAAACTGCTTTTCAAAATCAATATTCAAAATCAATATTCTACCTGTACATGGTTTATGCGTCTTTCAGTATTTTTTTATTGAATTTCAGGTTTTTCACGCAAATTAACTAAACTATTCGAGATTACAAGTTTCGAATAGTGGTCCCTTCAGAAAATATTTTCAATTGTTTTACGCTTATTGGAGTCGATCTATTTTTTATATCATGAGCATCGTATCGATCGAATCTTGGGGTTTAAAACTATCTCATTTTCTTATATCTGGGACTGAAAACAACATCGCTTTCTCATGTCTTCAGACTGAAATTTCACGCTGATTCTATGGCGTTTCTCAAAAAACGAAATATGTTTTCTTACGCTTCCCCATTAACTAAAATACATGTAGAGTATTATAATAAGTTATAACAAAGATGGCATAAACATCCATTAATAAAAAACAAATATAAAAAATAAAATACTTACTGCTGTTTGCTTTCTCGTGACGATGCGTGACGACGCGGCACTGCGGTGTAGAAGAATAAAATATTACGTGAGCGGGAACTGATAAGAGCTAACCGAAAAAGACGTGCTCCCGCTTCGAATAGCAGCAGGGAAGTGAATCTATTTCATAGCGCGCCTGTGTATTTATTAACGCGGCCGGCCCATACAAAAAATGTATGGAGAATCTGATACCTGATTTTCTGGGATTTATTGTATAAAATCCTATTACAATCATTGAAATTTAAATAGCTTATAGTGAAGATATGTCATTTAACTTTCTTTTATAATAATTTGTAATTCAAATTAGTTAATATTTTCCCAGTGAGGACTAAAACCCCGCGCCCATTTTTGTATATTTTCTCGTGTGTTTTTATAAAAAACTACGCAAACTATTGCCAAATTTATTAGCTCACCTTATAAATGACTTATTGATAAAAACGAGTGTTTTTTGTCACTGCTTTTATTAGCGTAGTTTTAGCGGAATAACTAAAACGCTAGACCCTAATTTGAGAAATTTCGTGCAGCACCCTCCCGGCGGGGGCTACACTCACGCCCTTACTTCCAATCGTGACCATATTACTCCAGTCTCTCGATTGGTTACGAGTTCGAGGTCGCTTGCGCGGTCCTCTCCCTTACGAAGCGGTGAAACGGTGTATACCGAATCTATCGCGGACCACAGCGTCCTTTGCCCGGCTGTTCACCCAGAATTGGATAGCCGATGGTCGTTACGAGAGCAGTCGCCGTAAGGTCCGCAGCCACCCCGCTCTCTATAGGAAACAGTACTGCTTCCAGACTCCCCCGACTGTTAGTCAGAGTGCACAGTCGATTGGCTTACGCCGCACGGTGCGCAGACTGTCCAGGAGCGCCAGAAGGTTGATTCCCAGGGGAAACTAACCATAAGGCCAGAGTCCTACCCAGGCTCGCACTTCATGCGTGGAGGCCATCGGATAGGTGTTGACCCGTGAGTGCGACCAACCCTGAACAGAGTGTGTATACAAGAAGGAATGATTTAAATGTATACGTGACCACCATGCATCTTTAGTAAGTGCCTCTACCGCAACGAGTGCGGCGCCCGGAGCGAGGCGAATACAGCCGCGGCGCACTATGGTGGGTAGGTTTGCGCATCAACTCTGCTCCGCGCATCTGCAACTGCTCCAGTAGTGGATTCTTTCGCGCTCCTGGAGCGTGCAACGTTGCACGCTCCGCGGCGAGTGCTCCACGCGGTGGCGGTACATGCTGAGAACACAATGAGGAGCGCAGTGTGTCGATACGTCTCACGCGTCGCGTTCGTCGTTTAGTAAACGCAAATCTATCGCTATGGAGTAGGTCGAAGCGAAATGTCTAGCTCTAATCGAGGAGTACCGAAATTGTACAGTGCTGTGGGATCCGAAGGATGAGAAATTTAAAAATAAATTTTGGCGATGACATGTTCGCTCAATTTCCCAATGAAAACTGCGGAGCGCTCGTTGTTCTTGAGTTGATGCACGCACGGTATATATATCTATTTGAGCAGTTGCAGATACGCGGAGCAGAGTTGATGCGCGATCCTAATGGATACCCACCTTTATAGCCGTCCAACAGACGCCGAGCATGACAGTACAACCACGGATGGACGAGAGCGCGAGTGTTGTGTAACTATAATATTTAAAAATCGGCTGTGTTACCCCAAGGCTTTTTCGGCAAGCAGATAAGCCCTCCCTCTGCGCTTACCCCTAAACCCACAGCTAAATCAATCTTCTCCCCGCCAACCCTTTCCGCTGATAGCGATTGTGTCAATAGAGTATGATCGCAAATGTAATATATTTGTTGTATTTTTGTAGTATTACTGTGGTATTAAAATGGCTATTTTCCAATACGATTTTATTAAAGATAACAGAATTTAAAAATTATGTGTGTCGCTTCTATAAGATATATCCCAATCAAAATTTTACAATGTGGTTTCGGCCCAACGACGCATCTATGTACCGAATTTCAAGTCTCTAAGTACAATATTTCGGGATTTCAGCATGACTAGCGCGCCCCCTGGTGGCCGATTTCAACCATAATTTTTTCAACCCTTGCCATGATTCAATAATGCCTGCATGCTAAATTTCAGCTCAATCGGGTGAAGCGTTTGGGAGTTATCGTGGAGGGCAGTACGGATATTATCCATTTTTGTATCCGACTGCATTTATCACAGGCATGGTTGGCTATAATTCTCTCTGTCTCAGAAGAGAAATGCTGACCATGTCCTATGTTTTCAATCTAATTCGTGGTAAAACTGATAACCCTAGCTTACTGGCAAAGTTGGATCTATTCATACCAAATAATTATCTCCGTGCTCGATCGCACCATCTTTTCGCGGAGCTGTTCTCGCGCACTAACCTTACGAGGTGGAACTTGTTGGCGCGTGCTTTGCGGCGCTTAAATGAAATTCACTCGATGGCACCAGATTTCGATATTTTTACCGCCAACCCTCACTTGTTTAAATTGCAAGCTATTAATTATTTATTTTTACATGATAGCTAGTATTATAAGTGTCATTCTATTTGTATAGTTATGGTAATATCTTTATTAATTTTACTTTTCAATGCCTTGGTTTTACTGTTATGTTGATTAGTAATAAGTGAATAAACAAAAAAAAAAAAATAAATACACACACAGACACAGACACACATACTTCAATCTGGAAATGGTCTTAATCGTCTCAGGGGGGTAAAAATGGATATTTCCGTCTTTATCTCGATTTTTTTAGCGTTTTCACAATACTTTTCCTTGGGCCGGGAAAGTAAAAATATATGTAGCAAGGTTTTGCAAATGGGTAAGGCTGTGCTTTTATGCCTTTACGCCGTGCACGCCACAGCTCTATATTTTTTAATTTATAGTTTTTATTTATTTATCCATAACATATAATTAATTAACTATTAACTATTGATTAAAACTAGTAGTGGAGTAGAAATAAGTTGAGTGTTTAACTAATCATTAAAAAAAGGTACAGGCCCATGTAGAATATACTTCCTCACAGGCTTAGGCCTGTGTCGAGGCAGTAGTCTAGTAAACTTTGTCCAATAGCAGCCGTGTCCTAAAAAATATAAAATATAGGTAATATAATAGTAATATAAGAAGATATTGAAGATGTTTGTGAATATATGTAATTGTTGGTCGATGACGGCGACGCGGCGCCCCAGCAGCCGACGCGGCGGCTATTTCTAGTCAAATATAACTTTTGTTGCAGGAAGCAACGCGACTATTCTTAGGGGCCGACATTTTATTGCTAACGGCATCTCCGCTCATTTCACCCATATCGAATGCTCTCATCGAGGCGTATTTGAAAACTTCTAAAAAATCATTTACATCAACAGTTTTTTATAACAAGACTGTCATAAGTCTGGCGAATGTATGCGGTCACCACGTACGTACCCACGTACAGATTAAGGAAATACGGGTCGATTGTGTCAAGATACAGGGTGTCAATGCTCCCGAACGACCTTTATAAGGATGACCCTGATAACCTTATTAAAAGAAATAAAAATTTGTCTTCAAAACGTTTACATAGTTGTTTAGTTTAATGTTAAAATATTTTTAAGAAATGGTACTAAATATTTCTTAAGAGACTCACCACACAATTGATAATAGTCGTATTCGATACTTAAAACTACACTTTAACTTGTCATAAAATATAATATAAAATGATCCTACAAATAGGAAATGCAATTTATTATCGGAGGCAATTCGAATAATAATAATAGTATAATAGAAAATAAAATGGTAAAAATGTCAAATCAAATAAACAAAATCGACATGGAAATTGGCAGTAATCTAATTATAACGTTGATATTACACAATTCTCTCTCAATAAGGCCTTTTATTTTCGATTTAAACTGGGCTTTTTTCCCGTTTCTAGATATAATTTTAATATTTTAGGCAGTACTGTTACACACCATTTCAACGTAATCTGGATCCCTTTTGAATAAATCCCAAGATAGACAGGGTAGTATTAAATTGTGCCTACCTCTGGTGAAATGAGCGTAAATTTCCTTTTGGGTCTTTAACTTTCCTATATTTTTTAAATATTAACTTTATGCATTCAAATAAATACAGTGTATAATACCGACATATAATACCGACCTGAACCTAGCTATCTGCGCCCTCGGCAAATTAAAATGGCATAAATGCTTAGCATAAAGTTTCATACTAAGAGTCTAAGCGTTTTGACTGACATCTATGCATCTGTATTGGATTTCTCATACAGATGTACCTTCAGCAGAAGCCCAATGAAAGCCAACGAGGGGGAGGGAGACAACGAATCGAAATTATAAATAAGATTAAAAAAACGTATTTACCGCTTGCATTTTGTAGCACCCGACGTTTTGGCGACGTTGCAGCCTCCGTTAGAGTAGACAGTTTATCCTAGACAACAACGACGTTTCGGCGATGTTGTAGCCGCCGTTAGGGTAGACAGTCTATCCTATACAACGACGACTGCAACGTCGCCGAAACGTCGGGTGCTACAAAATTCACGCGGTAAATTCGTTTCTTATCTAATTTATAATGTCAAACATCCGCAATAGTCTCCGATTTCATATAACGAATCAAAAGTGGCGATACCACCACTGAGTGCAGATATCTTTTACTCGAAGGAATTATATAAGGTAATTTGTAGTCGGGTAGTGCTTTGAGAGAGAAATACTGTAATTTTATAGCAAAAAGTATTAGGAGAAAGTATTACTTTTGGGAAAGAATAAGTTCCGTATGTTGCAAGTATGTGTGTCGGTCGCAGATTCTGATATCTGATATTCTTGAAGTGATGCGATATAACGCGTGTGTATTTGCAAAACATATTTCACTACACCCACGTGCTTCACGTTTGAGCACCAAGATGGCCGCCGCCGCGCCGACTAATGCCCCGACAACGCGATGACTAACGCAGTCGCATCTACGAACGCCAAAACTTCGTCCATCACCAACGACATGACATTCCTTGCAAATTCGTACGCCTCGCCTCACCTGTCCGCCATGTCAACAAAGACAGACGGACTACCTAAGGTAGACGGTGAAAATGCCCGGTTATTAAAAAGACAGTGGATTGTACTTACAGGCTGGGAGCTAATGGGCCCTGTCGCAGCCTGGTCAGTAAGACCTATGTGTAGGGTCGGCCAAACGCACCCATCCGGCGGCCTCCACGCAGAAACGCAAGCCCGGTTAGGACTCTGGCCTGCGGGCCAGTTTCTCCTAGGAGTCAACCTTCGGGCACTCCTGGACGGTTTCTGCACCGTGTGGCGTCATCCAATCGATTGTGCATTCCGACTGATAGCTGTATCCTTCTAATAAGAATCTCAACGAAATACTTTATACACACAGTGGGCTCGTTGCATTTCTTCGTGAATTAATATCGGATAATAGTTCATGCGAACAATAAAAAGCAGTGCGTTAGAGCAGATGTAAAATGAACGATCGTTTATTTTCACGCACAAAAAATACCTCCTGAACATTAATTCATATTAAACAGTTTGAAAATATTTATTCCGATTTTAGATTATGCAACCATTCAACATGCATACATATGCATACAAATGCATACATTTGCAACCATTCCTTTTATATTTCGCTCTAACGATTGCCCTGTCTCGCTGGCATGATCTAATCCAGATTTTAGTTCCTAAAGAAACTCAATAGGGCCCATTACATGTTAAAGCTCCCATATTGGTGCAGTTCGCGCTAATTGTCCCTTTTTAACACGCTTTTATTAGGTCGACCTGTATGTAACTATGTAATGGAATCTAAGGTAACTAATTTAACCATCTTCCAAGGATCATTGCGTCAAGAAAATTGGCAGCTGTATGTAGTTCCGATGACAATACAATAATATGGTACTGTCGAACTGATCTGATGATGGAGTCGGAAGATATGAACTAGAACTTCGTGATGGGACATCGTATCAGTATCATCGATGGAGCATCAAACAGTTATGATAGCTGCGTTTAGACTTGTTAGAAAAGTCTTGTAATGAAATTTGACCACGATTAGGTTTCAAGGTCTAATGATGAAGCTGGAAGATAGGCATTGGCATTCCATGCTGGAATTTCGTATCATAGCCGTGTGTATGTGAATATCGTATCATAGCCCAAAAGCGTGTTTTTAGTGTATTTTCATTCTCCTGGAAGTGCTTCATTGCTCTATACCACACAATAGAGTTGATGAAAAGAAGCTGTCCGTATTTGCCTTGTATTCGGTGCACTACTGATACTATTATCATAGTACCTGGCCATATTATTAAGCCTGATTTACACTATTCAATATTCTTAAAATTTTAAATCCTATTTTATTTTTAATGTTTATAAGAATTATTTTTATATGTATATACATAATAAATATGTTTAGCCATTATATTTAAAAGAAATGGAAATAAAATAATCTCCAACTTTTCGTCAGAATTACGTTCGCCGTCTTTACCGGGGGAATGGTAGATATAGGTTAGATGGTTTTCCATCACTATTATTATTTCAAACCACCGAAAATATTTATAGTTCATCATGTTCTGTCTAATAAATCAACAGATCTGAATCTTTATATGCAGATATATTGGGCAAATAATACTTAATTAACTTTCAAAAAATTAATTTAAATATATCATTTCGGTTCAAAAATCAACTCACGCTAATATTGCATACTAAATTAGCGGAAAATATTGTTTAGTAGATATTGCTAAAACAAATAACAAAGGTACCTAAAAGTGAGCACTGTTCAAAAATTCAAATTATTTAAAGGTGTAAAACAGTAGGAAAATGCATTCCTCATTCGTGATTCAGTGGACGAGCCTTGTTCAAGGACCGTGACGTCTTCCGCTGGGCAATTGCCCTTTAGCGGAGCTTGGCCCATTTACCCAGCTTTATGGGTGTGGCGTCGACGGGCTGCACGCCCTGCCCCTGCTGCAGGTTTCTCGCAAGGCGCCCGAGGGTTCAGGCGCCTTATGATGAAAGTATGAGATGTGAGAGCGTACATGGCATCTTCTGCGGTGAAAGACTGCTGTACTGTGATACCCGCCCTGGCGCTCCGCTAATCTAGCAGACCGCGCGGGTATGGCTTCCGGACTTACCGCCAGAAGGCGGCCTGGTGTACAGCAAAGCGAGCTGATGGATGTGCTCGTGCGGCAAGGTGTCGGCCCTTCGGTACATAGAGCGCGAGGCCTTCGCGTCTTTCTCCGCGGGCTCTGTTTCGCCAGTCGCGGTACAGAGTCTAAGTCTATGGCCAGGTATTGAATCTTTGATTTTCCCGAGGGACGGCTCGGTTACCTCGACAATTCTTAATTACCTCGACAATTTTTTTCCGCACAGTTGTAAGAGATGCATTCTAAATATAAACTAAATTATTGGAATGCTGGCTAAAGACGTTAACGATGTGATGTTGTTAATTATAAGCGTTGTCACTGTTGGTGCAGTGACGAATAGCTGAGGCCACTAATGACAGGAGACGAGCGAGGCGAGTGGCGGGACAGGACACGCTCAGCGACGTTACTAATTAAAACCAAAATTAAATATTTAGTGCTGGAGTAAAACATCAAAAGATAGTAAATAACTAAAATATTTGAAAAGTGAGAGCATCCAGGAAACGATGATTTTGCGTCAAGATGTATATTACTGTAGCTGTAGTATACTATTCGAAATTTTAAAAATATATTTTTTTCTATGACATGTATGATTTGAAAGATTGTTGGTCCATTTCCTCGATTTGGACTCTTCATCGGTCCTTGGGGTACTGATGTTAAAATTTTGTAAGTTTTACATTTATCGATAGCAACTAAAACGAAAAAAAACGAAAACTATGTTTTTTTTATTATTTCTTCACTCATATGCGAAAAATTGTAATCTTCCTCAAATTTGTTTAATATTTTGCACTCCAAAACGTACTCTTAAATACTCATTACATATTTTATCAATGGCTTTTAAAATGTCTGACTGCTTAAGCACCACTTTCCAAATTCTTCCTGACTGATTTTTTCCACTTTTTTGCAGGAAGAAATCTAAATTGTTTATTTAATAATCATCTCTATTCGTTGTCTTTTCATGAATATTTATAAAATGCTGTCATACCATCTTCTCTATTTACACGACTGCACAAGAGTAGTGTTACCTGTTCAGGATTCATCTATGTATGTTTTCCGTTTCTTTATTCCGCCATAACTTCTAAACGCTTAAACCGATTTAGAAGTGTATCGTATTGTTAGAATCGTTTTGTCCTCCCTAGTGTCGTATAGGGTACGCGCGACCCCTTGCTTTCATATTTAAGTAGAAAGCAGCGTCTTTAATATAAATCGCCGTGTTACGCGGTGAGCGTTGACATTCATCATTTGACAATTTAATTTTTTTTCTTTCTTGCTCTTCGCGGAAGGAATAGATCCGGTAGGCCTAACGAAGAGAAATATATGGAATATTAATTTAGCAAAATAAATTATACAAAGTGTTTAAATATATAATCCACAAAATATTACTGATTTTTAAATAACCGTTTTTGGCTCTTACGAATTTATTAAAATCCAACATTTTGGAAAATTATAAAATTACGCAATCGTAGTCGGAAAAAATCCGGTATGTATTTTATGATGAAACCCTGTTGTTTTCAGATAACTTCTAAACTTTTTAACCGATTTAGAAGTGTCTAGATTTATATTGTTAGAATCGTTATGTCATCACGAGTGTCATAGGGTACCTAAACTGTTCAAATGTCAAAAAATACGTGTCTAAATGTCCAAATGTCATTAAATTATCATAAATGTATAGTGTTTAGTGTCAAATGAAAGGTTTGATTGAGTACATTCCGGAAGTATGGTATATATGTATCTATATTGATAAATACAAAAACCACAAATATTTAATAAAAAACCCTGATAAAAATAATTATACATACAATAGTTTACTTTCTGTGACGGCAGTCGTGTTTTTTATTCTTTTTAATATATTTACTTGTTATATTACTAGAAATAGCGGTAGCGGTCAAACTATAGCGCCACCTGCATTTCGCCCCAATGATAATTGCTTAAAACGTATTGCAAACTCCCTGTCTCCGTTGCCCTGTAATTTTCCCTCTGCTGAATATAGACTTTTTAAATAGTAAATATGGCGCAGCGCCCTCAATATTTGGAGGTACCTCGTATATTTTGGTTCTTTGTGGGTTTTCGTATAGCGTCTTTCATAAGCCAGTCATTCTTGTTTTCTAGAAGCAAATGACAAAAATAAAAGTATCAGCGTTCACCTCATAAATCCATGCCGTATTGGAATTATACGCATCCGAAGTTTAGTATACGTAGATGTTGAAATAAACTAATTATTAAATCTTGTTACATAGCATATGTAAATAGGGTTTATTATGTAAATAGGGGTTATTATAAGTCCTTGTTTTAATCTACAGTATAATAAAAATCCAGTCGTAAGGTTAAAATCAATCAAGTCCAGTATAACAGCCAAAAAGTAAAAACGAAATCACAGAAACACTCAGAACCTTCAACGTAAACCGAAGGAATGACAACGGTTTAAGCGCAAACTCTTACCTTTCAACCAAACACTGAGTATCTATCTCTGTCTTGATTATAGTGTATCTTTCATTCATAAACCTGATTAGACTACCTCAACGTAAAACATAAAAATGCCGACGGCCCAGGTGCAAATTTTTACCTTACACCCGCACGCTGATCGTCTATCTCCATCTGACTTGTTGGCTGTTTCTCTTTCATCCGTAAACTTATTTACCGCTTTAGCTTTCGGGATAAGATAAAACCACTTGCTCGGTACTTAGCAGTTATTTATACTATTAATATTTTATATTTATGTAGGTTTATACTTGGTGATATTTTATATATATTTTAACTACTACCTTGTATATAAATAATATAAACAACTGTAATAATATAAATATATTAATATAAATATATTAATATAAATGTATTAATATACATTTAATACTAAATTTTATTATTTTGAATTGATTAATTATAAAACTGAATTTATCAATTTATTAGATATATTTTAATTATACATGCAGTAATACGTTAGTAATGCTATTTCATTTTTAATATCACATCTATAATATTACCTATATAATTAAGTTGAAATTATCAATTAATAATAATATTAATCTTATATTACTATTTTATCATCTATATTATGTATTTTTAAGACACAGCTGCTATTGGAGAAACATTACTAGACTACTGCCTCGACACAGGCCTAGGTCTAGTGAGGCAGTATAATCTACATGGGCCTGTACCTTTTTACTGCCATGATTACTTAAGCACTCTACTTATTCCTACACTACTACTAGTTTTAATCAATAGTTAATAATGAAATAATTATAATTATGTATGTTAGGGATAAATAAATAAATGAATAAAATAAAGTATTGTGTAAATAAAACGATTTTTTAGTAAATAAGATACTACCTATACTGAATAAAATGTGTAATTATTGAATAGAATATTTTGCAATGTCAACACTCAATAACTTTTTTCAGCTACGCATTTCAGCTTAGCTGCTTCGGAATGAAATGTTATACTTGTGATAAGGTTTCGTTTGGTATGTCGCATAGTGTGGGTAAAGTGGGTACAAAATTACCCGTTTCCTTTTCTCGAAATTAGGCTGGAATATCATCTAAAATGTGGAAATATAAATAACGCATGTATTTAGACTCGTTTGGTGATGCAAAGCGGATTCAGCGTGTCGCGTACATACACAGTAGAGCTGGACATAAACAAAATTTATTATAATTCGTGATTTCATAATTTAATTCGCGTAGCGCGCGGTGGGTGCGTGGGTGCGCGTGCGGCTGCGCGAGCTGCCAGGGTTGCTCGTTTTGATCTACGGCTAAATTTAATACGGGGATTATGTAGTTTTCACCTGGCAAACATGGCAATCGCTTCCACTCTGCGCCTACTCCCGATGGCTACGCTGACAACTTGACCGCTCAACAAATACGCGGCCGAATGTTGCTTTGGGGCACTGGGCGAATAAAACACGCATTTTAAAATGATTTAGGAGACTGACTTGATTTGTGGAGGGAGGCCACGGTCTTCCACTTCAATCAAGCCGGGATAACACACTCCCCATTCCGATACATCATTCTTATGTTTACACGCACTCTTTTACAGTCCATTCTGCTCGTTTATGGAATCAGCTCCTCACTCTATAAGGCATGCACCTTCGCTGCATACTTTCAAAAAGTTGTTGACGAAACATTTATTTTAACACATCCACGAACCAAATACCTCACCTCGTCTTCTCCTTTATCCTTCCCTGGGCAACCTTAGCATAAGTTACTGACATTTATCTGTATAAGTTTATTTTAAATTTAACTTTACTACTTCTTTGTGCATTGTACTGTGAAAATTAGGATTTTTTTTATCAAATGGTTGACTGTAAGATATCGCTATAGCGATAAGGCCGCCATTTGTGCATAAATTGTGTTTTTATAAAACCAGCGTAATATTCATTAACTTATAATTTTATAGCTCAATATTGTTATTCTACTACTAATTTATCTCCTCAGATATAATTCAATGGAAGAATGGGGTAATATGGGATGGAATAATTAAATATTCGATCATATTTAGTCTATCTCCTTTTTCTTAACATTTAACTAACTGCCATCCTACTGTATTATATTATTCCATAACCTTATAATAATAATATGTATTATAAAAATTAAATTACATTTATTCAAACTACATTTTTACAAACTTTTTTAACTTGCAATGTTCGTATGTTGGCAAGTTGTCCATTCCAAAAATTGCAAATAAGGTTTCAACCACTTGCTGATATCCAATTGAGTTGAAATTTTAAATTTGACAATGCAATATTACGGTGCCATTGATCTGGTTTGATGATGGAGTCGGAATGTAAGGACTGGAACTTCCTGATGGCAAATGGTAGGACAGTCCAATTTGTGTATGGTAGGACAGTCCGCTCCTGAAGATGGAGCGGGAAGATTGCCACTGCAACTCCCTGATAGAGATTGCTAAGATAGTTGAGTTTGGGCTCGTTTGTTTTGTTGTCTTGAATACTTTCTATTTCACATGATGACGAGGGTTTGAAGATGGAGCCGGAAGATTGCCTCTGGAACTCCCCGATGAAAGTGCTAAAATAGTCGAGTTTGGGCTCGTTTGATTTGTTGTCATGAGTAATTTCTATTACACATGATAACGGTAAGATAGATCCGGTAAGATAGAGCTGGAAGATAGAGCCGGTATTGCGAATGAAACTCCCTGGTGGAAAGTAAAGCTTATTTGAAAAAAAAACAATTTAAATTTATTATTTTATATAGGTACGTACTTACCTCATTTTTTCCACTTAATCTATTATTAACGTGCTCATGTTATTTCTATTATAAGATGTTATCCAAGCGTTGTAAACTGTTCAAAGGATATTAAATTAGATTCTGTAAATAATTTTTGAAAAGACCTAAAAAATAAATGGGGAATAGCGACAATGAGACAATTTCGGCCAGTAGTATATCTCACTGACATTTTTTTTCAGAAAAAATCATTTGGGGCGCGCGTGTGAGCTAATTTAGAGTGAAATGTCAGTCTTTTGTCGGCCGCGTGATGTGTGACAGTAGCTCTCTTGATTTTGTGGTTTTAGTTCTAAAAACCCGCGGTTCGAACTACACAGTAGCCTAATATTCGTAATGCTCGTCGTCAAAATTCAATTCTCATTTGTTTGGAAGTATGCTAGGGCGACTGTTATGTTCTATAGTTTGTCTTAAACCTATCGAAAATCATTTTGTTATATCGGGTTTAAAGTAGTCGTCCATCCATATCAGGACTTCCCAACCGGTAGGGCCCGCCCTCCTTGGGGGTCATAGAGACATTTCAAGGGAGGCGTGTTGACCGCAAAAGTTGTAGAGTTAACCGCAAACTTATATAAATCATACTTATCCAACATAAATTTAAAATAAGTAAATGGGCATACGTATATAAATTATATTATATTTATACATACATATTACAAATCAATAATTACTTGCAGTTGTCGCTGCTGATTCAAGGGCGGATCGCAATGCCGATTTGAAACTAATTTTGTTTCTACTATAAATGTCAAGCTCTGTGAATATATCATTATACGTGCGTGGCAATCGGTTAAAAGCACTGAATTGCGAGTGTAGTTAGAATGTTGTCTCGGGGGCTCGAATAACTGCATAGATCGGGTCTTACGTTGCGACACCTTCAGAGCAATGCTCGAAACTAGGTATGGGCTATTCAGCGTCCCATTGACGATGTCATGTAGCGCAGTCATATCCGCAGCAGTTCGTCGGTCTTCAAGCAACAACATATTGAAGTGCTGTAGCCGGTAAGAGTCAAATGCGAGATGTTCGCGTCGCATTAAACGTTGCTTATATTTGCTCGTACTGATTCATACCTTAAAAGGATTCCGGTAACTAGAAACTCACGATCTATTCCGAGAACGAGGCAAAAACTACAGGAAAGGCCGAAGGAGGACCTACAAAACGCCACATAAATACTACATAATGGATGATCTATCCAGACATTTATATTCAAAATTCTTTCAGTGCACTTCAATATAGGTACCCAATTTGTTCCTAAATAAATCATTTAAACAATCAAAATTATGTCTGATTTGTGTTAAAATAATTATAACCCAATAATAATGAGTGACCTATTAGTGTCCTAGTATGATTATATTAATTAGTGACCTCATTTATATTAACCATAATTTACCACACATGAAGGCAACAACGGTCATTTCAATGTTGTTTAAGAGATATAAAACTACGGCCAATAATAAATTTAGGATACATTTATAAAATAGGTTTTCTAAAATGGTATTTATTTCTTACAATGTAGGTACCTTATTTCATGAGATATAACATTCCTGATTAATAAACCGCCATTCTCTCGACCTACTGATGCAGTAGGTATCTACGTATATGTTATAATAACTATAATCATTTAAATAATATAGGTTGAATGTTATAAACAAAACCCTGTAAAATAATACTGTCACCAGATGTTCGATTTGTTTTGATCTACATAAGATACAAACGTACTCGATTCCAAATAGCAATGACAATTGACGTCATTCCGATTGAGTACTTACATGACACAGTCATGTCTCACGCTCTCTTGGTGTATAGAAAATAGCGAATCGATGTCTATTCGGGCTAGTATTAGTCACGCTCTTCTCGATATATCGCTATGACACTGAGTCCACTATTAATAGAGAAGCTTGCGAGTGGGACCCACCTGGCACCTGCTTGGTCCCTACAAAGAGCAAGCCGCTGCCAATTCAAAATTTCCACAAATGTCGTTATTATGGCAGTGCTAGCTTGTTGCCAAAATGTATCACGATGTCCGTCATGAGATTACTCTTTAGAGCGATGAAACACTGTACTCTGTTGTCAGAGTACAGTGGTATCAAAATAGAAACAGAGAAATAGGAACAGAGACAGAGAAATAGGAATCTATACCATTCTATCTATTGACCATTTTGTACTTAAATGTTCAATATATTATTTAACATCGTTGTGTTAGGTTCCCAATGGAGGAAGCGACAAAATCATACAAAGAAGAAGAAGAATTAGGTACGTACCTATTCTATTCTACTCGAATTAAGTTTATGGTTAATGTTATTGTGGATATTTAGTTATGCTTTCTGACTTATGACATTCAAAAGATTATAAATAACATGCATAGGCACTGGAGGAAAATAAAAGAATGAAAACAAAGCAAAACGTTGGCGCTGTCGGCGGGCAAGCTGGGCGGTCTAGGAGAGAATGAAACCAGAAATAAATTATTTTAGTTAGATCAATAAATAACAACACTAAGAAAGAATGAAAGATATATTTTAGGGAGGAATATCACTCTAAACGTCACATCGCATCATAAAAATAAAATAAATAGTTACAAGTGTTTTAACTGCAAACATTATACGAATAATGAGATGAAGATCTTAAGTTTTATGTGACTGAAGATTTTTTAAATAATCTTCTATATCTTATAAGAAATATGTGGAGAAATATCGGTAAGAAAAGGGCCAAAATAGATAAAAATAATTTAAAAATTTCGTTTTTTTTAAATAACAATCGTCTGTCAATTTATAAGACTGTAAGTTGGTGAATCTTTTAGAAAAACCATGCGGTTTTTTTGCCGAATTTTAGTAAAAAATTAGTAAACTTTAAAAGCCTTGCAATCTCTTTAAAGTGTTTTCAAACTGTTTGACTCTGAAATGAAAAAAATAAAAAAAATATTTTATATCCTATGGTAAACATTATGATCCTCACCGGAAAAGACCTTTTGCACGTTTTTTTCCCGTCCATTGATTATTTTTTATGTAAAATGCCTTTTGCCTGTCACTTGCCAGTCATTTAGGTAGCGGACGGTTTCGTGCAGCTTGGGCCATAAGATCCATTCGGATCTGCAGATTGGTATGTGCACTCTGACTAATTACTAATGGAGTCGGGAGACTATGGAAATATACTGTTTCCTAAGCAGCGGGGGTTGATGATGACCTGTCATCAACCGCTCTTGAAATGACCAATTGGATATCTGATCCTGAATTCAGGTCCGTGATAGATTCAAACTGAATCGCCGCTGAATTTACGGCAGGTAGAGGTCGCGCAAGCGACTTCGAACTCGTAACCAGTCGGGAGGTTGGAGGTATCCTGATGGTTAATTCCAGACGGAGATAGCCTTCCAAAACTGGAAGTCAGGGGGCGAGGCTGCCCGCTGGTTACCTTTCCCGGTGCCTCACCGTAAGGCGTTGACATCTGACAAAAATGTCGGCTTAGCTAGACAACTAGAGTTGTTAAATACAACGGGCGAACTCTATTAGTCGTTCTATCTCCCTGGAGTGAGCGCAGAAGACTTGGACAATACAGTCCACCGTCAAGCTCCGCCACATGCCCGTAAGAGGCCAACGCCTTAACCGCGAGATAGCCAGGAGTGTTACCCAGCGGGCTTACACTCACGCCCTTACTTCCAATTGCGACTAGATTACTCCAGTCTCTCCATTGGTTACGAGTTCGAGGTCGCTTGCGCGATCCTCTCCCTTACGAAGCGGTGAAACGGTGTATACCGAATCTATCGCCGACCACGGCATCCTTTACCGGGCTGTTCACCCAGGATCGGGTAGCCGATGGTCGTTTCAAGAGCAGTCGCCGTAAGGTCCGCAACCACCCCCGCTCTATAGGAAACAGTACTGCTTCCAGACTCCCCCGACTGTTAGTCCGAGTGCAAAATCGATTGGCTTACGCCTCACGGTGCGCAGACCGTCCAGGAGCGCCAGAACGTTGATTCCTAGGGGAAACTAGCCCTAAGGCCAGAGTCCTGCCCAGGCTCGCACTTCATGCGTGGAGATGGTTTAGCTAGACATATTGAGTTGTCAACTACAACGGGCGAGCCCGTCACCACAGGACGTATTAACGATTAGTCGTTCTATCGACCTGCAGTGAGCGTAGAAGACTTTGGACATAACAAATCCGACGTCTAGCTACGCCACAACCCGTAAGAGACCAACTCCTTACCGCGAGAAAGCCAGGAATTACTTCCCAGCGGCTTGAGAAACTCTCGCCCTTACTTCCAATTGTGACCAGATTTCTCCGGTCTCTCGATTGGTTCCGAGTTCGAGGTCGCTTGCGCGGGCCTCTCCCTTACGAAGCGGTGAAACGGAGTATACCGAATCTATCGCGGACCAAGGCGTCCTTTGCCCGGCTCTGAACCGGGTTCGGATGGCCAATGGTCATTTCAAGAGCAGTCGCCGTAAGGTACGCAACCACCCCCGCTCTATAGGAAACAATACAGTTCCCAGACTGCCCCGACTGTTAGTCGGAGAGCACAATCGATTGGCTTGCGCCGCACGGTGCGCAGACCGTCCAGGAGCGCCAGAGGGTTGATTCCCAGGGGAAACTGGTTGTCCCAGAGTCCTACCCAGGTTCGCACCTCGTGCGTGGAGGCCGTCGGATGGGTGTTGACCCGTGAGTGTGACCGACCCTGAACACATGGGTCATCGTGGCCAACTCATCATGGGCCCGTTAGCTCCCTAGGTTTAGCTAGACAGTAGATTTGTATTCGTCTGTAATTCTTCTGCGCTCACCTCACGGTAGATAGAAGATCATTATCGTTAAAACTTCCTGAGGTTCGCCTGGTTCGCCCGTTGTAATTGACACCTCTAAGTGTCACTTGCGCCTTAACATCGATTTTTTTGTTTATTTCTATCACACTTAGTGGTAGTGCTTATTATTATTATTTGCTTATTATTATTATTAGGCCACCCTTTCTATAATCTGGCCGAATTTGAGGGCCATGATGTTTCAATATTGTGCCCATTTAAATTACTTAAAAAAGTAGAGCCATATTGTCTGATTATTTTATATGGTCTTATATCTGTACTTTTAGTTTAAAATGTAGATTTAGTTTAAAATGTAGATTTGAACGTAGATTTAATTTGATTATTTAACATTTTACTGACAATTTGAATATTACGATAAATAATTTTACTACGTATCTTTTCGAATTACTAACTACTTCAAATATTAGGTTTCTATTTTGATTATTTATATTTATAGTTTGACAATCTAGTAGTTAGTTCTTGACTACCTATGTATGTTCAGTAAAGAGTAGTAACGAAACTTAAAGCTACATAACCCAATTATTTTGACATGTCCAAGAGCGGTCTTTAGCTGTCAATTGGACACGACGAAAATATAATGTAATGTAATGTTGAGTGGGGCTTTTCTAAGGTCTTTATGACCCTTGTAACACTGCGACCATTGCTGATCTATTGTGTTCGCCACCTGCTATAGTTCTGCGCTAAGCCTTGTGTTATTTAAGAACCGCAGTAGGCTTTTGGCGCCAGATTGTTTTATCTCCTCAGGTTGGAGGTAATGACCACCCAAGTGGGTGTATCTTTTACGCATCAGCGGGCCACACTCGCGCATGGGGTGCTGGGGAGTTTCCTCTGCTCCTTGGCAGAACCTGCACATTTTTGTGTCTCTGAGCTTGAGGTTGAACATGTGTTTGTTCAGGCCACAATGCCCCGTGAGCGCCCTCACCAGTATGCTTAGATTGTTCCTATTTAGCGATAGGGCCTCACGGGCCGTTTTACGGTCGTAGTGGTAGTGCGATGTTACTACTGGCAGACTAATGTGCTGTAAGATAACAGCTGTTGCTCTGCGGGTAGGTGGCAAGGCTACTGTTACCTCGCAGACTGTAGTGGTTGAGGGTAGGGGCGGGGGATGGCGACACTTGAGTTTTGAAATTCCCTTATGCCTATGGCTTATCGGGTCATGCTGGGGAAATAAATTTGATTTTTGGATTCTGAAACTCCATCCAGTGGTTAATTTTGATATCCTAGATGTGTTCGAATACCGCCGATTTTTCTTGCTGAATGTTTTTATCAGTCTTAAGTTGTTTCATCAGTAGAGCCGCTATCGATCGATGGTTTGTCCAACGTAAGCCAACCCACAATTGCCCACGATCTTGTACACACCTGCTGTTTGAATTGGTACTACAACCTTTGCAGGTCTCAGAGACCGAGCTGTACTTTGGGTCAGTTTGAAGATCGTTTTTATATCGATTTTTATCAGTGTCCTACTTATTCGATCCATCACCCTCATGACGTATGGTATGAATAAATTCTCGTAATCTGCTTGACATCTTAGTTTCTTCTATATTGTAGCGTATGCGCGTATTCTCCGTATCTATTTTTCCTAAGGGCATCATTGACGTGTTCCATCTCCTGCGGAAAATGCTCAGCGTCTCATAGGTTTAATAAGATATTGCATAAATTCTATCTAGCGCAATCTAGGCGTAGAAATTTGACATTTTGCTACTCCTCGTAGAAGACAACGGCGTATGTAATGTCGCCGAAACTTCGGGGGCTTCGAAATTCACGCGGTAAAATCTGATTTTACTTTAAATTAGAAGTAAAGCACGGGATTACAAATGATTCGTTCTTTGACCAGTAGCGAAAAAGAAAGCACACTGCAGCATCTTTAACAATATATCAACCTCGCCTAACTAGGCCTAGGCCTGTACTAAGCGTACCAGAAAATGTGTTTACCTGTGCACACGGTTAGAAAATATCAAAATAAATTGTTTTTTTTTATATTTTTTTTTTATTTTTTTTTCAAATTATTTATTGAGTTAAAATTATGGGTAGGTACATTCAATATACAAAAGTCTTAACCTAACTAGGCTGCCGCCTGTTCCAAGGTAGACAATTTATTTTAGTTATCCTAAGAAATCTATAATATTATATTTATATAAATAATCAAAATCATACTTAATGTAACAGAAATATCTTAATCAAGTTAGGACTTTAAGTATTTAAGAAATCGTGAAGTATCATTAGAAAAAAAAATAAAGATAGAATTAATATTAGAGTATTACCTTTTTTAAAATAGTCAAAAGTGTTGTAATTTAATAAATATCTCTAATATATGTTCAAAATAATCTTAAAAAGTGTTAGTAAAAATATGTATATGTTGTCAAAATTAAAAATAAAATCAGCAATAGTAAAAAAAAAAAGTCTTAGTCAGAAATATCTTCTTAGTCCTCTCCTATTCCCATTATTTAAGGTCGGATCTTCTCACTTTTCTGCGCAAGGTCAAACGATCTTAGGTTGACGGCTCGGACAATTTGGCTTTCTTATGGTCTCTTTGGATGTTAGACCACCAGGTCAGTGGCGGGCGGCATCTTCCTTTTTTTTGCTCAGTTTGTAATACATGGTCGCCGCTTTGTCTTTTAACATACCCATACCACCGTAGGTGGTTTTCGGTGATCTTATCTGCGATTGGTTCAACCTTAAAGCTACCTCGTATGTGTTTATTACCGATTCTGTCTAACCTAGTTACACCTATGAAATCGAAGACTATCGCGGTTGTTTGACATTATAAATAGGATAGAAAACGAATTTACCGCGTGAAATTTGTAGGACCCGACGTTTCGGTGACGTTGCAGCCGCCGTTGTCAAGGGTAAACTGAAGAGCTGTCAGTCCGTTGTTTTGCGGGTAGGCCGCAAACCGCTGCCGCCACTGCGTAGGTTATAACGGTGGTGGGGGGCCGGGCTCAGAGCGCGGGAATTTTTAAAATCCGTCTTGCACACAACACTCACTGTATCCTGTTTTACGTCTTTGCGTTCGGCGTTCGGCGGCGGGAACATTTTAAGAAGAGGGTTCCACGTAGAAGAGAGTTTGTAGCCGTCATCTCTATTGAAGTTCGGAGTTCTTCTTATTTCAATGGCTTCCCGGATCATGCGAGGAAAGTAGAATTGTTCCTTCGATAGAACAATGGGATTTTGAAACTGCATCCAGTGGTTACTTCCGCTATCCAATATATGTTCGCAGATCGCCGATTTTTCTCGCTGAACGTTTTTAACAGCTTTGATGTGTTCTGTCAGTCGCGTGGCTATGGGCCGTTTCGTTCCTACGTTGGACAAACGAAACGGCCCATAGCCACGCGACTGACAGAACACATCAAAGCTGTTAAAAACGTTCAGCGAGAAAAATCGGCGATCTGCGAACATATATTGGATAGCGGAAGTAACCACTGGATGCAGTTTCAAAATCCCATTGTTCTATCGAAGGAACAATTCTACTTTCCTCGCATGATCCGGGAAGCCATTGAAATAAGAAGAACTCCGAACTTCAATAGAGATGACGGCTACAAACTCTCTCCTACGTGGAACCCTCTTCTTAAAATGTTCCCGCCGCCGAACGCCGAACGCAAAGACGTAAAACAGGATACAGTGAGTGTTGTGTGCAAGACGGATTTTAAAAATTCCCGCGCTCCGAGCCCGGCCCCCCACCACCGTTATAACCTACGCAGTGGCGGCAGCGGTTTGCGGCCTACCCGCAAAACAACGGACTGACAGCTCTTCAGTTTACCCTTGACAACGGCGGCTGCAACGTCACCGAAACGTCGGGTCCTACAAATTTCACGCGGTAAATTCGTTTTCTATCCTAGTTACACCTCCCGCCCACCTGAGTATCTTCATTACGTTTGTTTGTGATTTTTGTTCATGTGTCTTCTTAGTGAGAGCTATAAAATAAATATAATAATATACAAATTATTAATATAAAACTTAACAATACACTTATTTTTAGTTAGTTTGATTATCGTCATCAACATGAGATCATCCTCTTTTAGTTGAATCGATTATAGATTGTTTACTTTCTACTTATTTAGTACGTAGTTTATTGTCTAACTATAAAGCGTTAATGGTTCGTTTATGAATTGTGGTTGTGCTGTAAGTGGTAACGCGATGCACAAAGCTTGGATGGAGAGGAGTGTGTGGCGGCGCGCGTCGCGGGCGTCGGTCGCTCGCCTCGTGCAAACGCCGCTCCGCAAATAGACCCAGATGCAAGTATTAATATCTCGCTCTCTTAGCAACTTCGCTCCAAGCGATCTTCAGCGCCGGATAATCGTGACGCCATCGACTATAAACATATCTTATGCAACTGGACAAATCGCTCACGTTTTATATAGTCGCCGTCGCCAGACGCTATCACAAACAACATTGTTGGGATAAAGAACTATTTTTGGCAAACGGTTCTACGGTGTTCTATAACAAGTGATAGCGACGAAGTTAGCTTTTATTCAATGTTCTTTTACTTTTCGACATAGTGACATTTTAAGTTTATACACTTGATATATTTTTTAAAAACTTAAGTTACCCTTCCTAAAAAACTCTCTACCCCGATCACCTAAATATTCCTAAACAGCGGCTACTACCGCGTCATTATCTTCAAATTTTCGACCTCTCAGATATTTCTTTAATAATCTATACTAATATTATAAAGAGGTAAAGTTTGTGACATTGTAGGAAGTAATCTCTGGATCTACTGTACCTATTTTGAAAATTCTTTTACCAATAGAACGCCAAGTTATTTGTAAGTGTCATAGGCTATATATTAATCAAAAAAATAAAAAGACTTTTTCTTGGTAGTCGGATTTGCAAATTAAGTCGGAGAAAAATACGTGTGGCACTCGGGGACTGCCGCGGTATAGCTATTGCATAGCATTTTTAACAACTTATGCAATTATAATTATTTATTTATTTGATTTATTTTATTTTTTCTGATATCAGATAACTGCGCTCTATCGGAAAACGTTGAAATTATTCCGAATCATTTGCGGCTGCGGTAGCAAATGATTCGGAATAATTTAAACGTCTTCCGATGCCGCGCACGAATTTTTTATTCGATAAAGCAAAAATACCGGATTATTCGAAAAAAATCGTAGATAAGAAGATAGATAATTAAATTATCTTTAAAATAGTGCAAGTTTCATAATAATACGCCAGATAGTATTTGCCTAGTAGTCGTGTTTGTGTTCGGTTAGACCTAATTTCACAAATTAATTACACTATGTAATATAAACAAAATCTAAAATATTCAAAGCTAAGAATATTAGGAAAATGTTCTTGTTTAACATATATTTTTTTCGAATCGTAAGCAGTACTCGTTTAGACGTAATTATCAGTTTAAAATCATTAATTTTCGTTAATAAATTTCTTCATTCGGTCGCCGCGCTGGCCTAGGGCCCGCGATAAAAGCTATGCAATAGCTTAATAAGCGGTCGAACGAAAACGTTTCTAACTAACGCTGCCTTAACGATGAGAGATATATGATTAAGTTCTAGAAAAATGTTGTACAGCTTGATAATGCCTACAAAAAATTCAGCGGTAGCATATGTCTAACTTTTATATTAGGTCACAAAAAGTAGTATTTTATGTTAAAAAAAATATTTAAATCGTTAGGTCATGTTTATTGGTCATATTATCAACAATTATGAATTCTTATCAAAATAAGTAAATTTATCGTCTCAAGTGTTTAAAACAAAAGACTTTTCCCTTTTACTGCATACAATTTCTTTTTACTGCATAAATAGTTAAAGAGATAATACGCTCACAAATAAGACACTCACAAGAAGACACTCACAAATAACGGTATTATAGTCAAATTGGCATGCAAATACATACATACATATGCAGTAAAAATATAACCCTTCTTTTGGCAGCCAGGAAATAAATCGAACCACACTCATAATTTTATCACAGGTAAAAAGTTTTACCGCCCAACGAAGTGGGCACGGATCAGCTAGTAAGAAATAAAATAAATCAGGAGCAAAGTCCGGTAAGTATAGAGGATGTTCCAGTATTTCAAAGCCACCTTATTCATTGGCAGCCATCGCCACTCTGGACTTGTGTACTGTGGCGTCATCTTGGCGAAACAAAATAATTTTAGCGAGTTTGCTCTTTGTTTTTTACGTACCTATTTAGTTTCGTTTTTTTTATTTGTTCAGCATCTACAGTCCTTGTTATAGTAGCTCCATGATCAAAGTGTTTAATCATCACGATCGCTTCGCTGTCCCAGAAAAGATGGTCCATGGTGTTACGGCGGATGAGCCAAAGTACGCCTTACGCAGACACAAAAGTCCTTTGGATATTTGAGCTATAACCAGCTACCACTCTCCACAAGATGGAAACAAAGGCGTTTAAAAGATTTATTAAACAAAAGCTGCAATCCACACATGCTTTCTATAAGCTGGGTGATTTTTTTGAGTATGCAAATTCTTTCAAATGGGAATAACATTAATATGTAACTTTCAGGTACCTCATTTTAGTTCTTATTGTTTAATTATAATATTATGAATTTAATATTTAATATGTAGATTACAATGTGTAATGTAACATACCTGATCATATACATACGTTGTTTTTTCCAATTTTGTTTTGATACTTCCTACTGTGTGATTATTTTTTGTATAAAGTGCTTGATGACTATTAATATTCTTATAATAATTATCTATTTTATATGTATACTCATGTACATGGATTCAGCTCTAATATTTTTTTTAAATTATGTTATTTGTCTGCCGTGTAAAGCCGACTTTAGTCAACGCTATTAATATTTATGATTTAATAGTTTTATATCTACATATAAACTGACGAATTCTAATATGCGATAATAAGCTTTAATTCATAATTCATGCTTTTATTGTATATTCTGAATGAATAAATTGAATACTGAATACTGAATACTGAGCCTTGAATTTCGAGTCGAATTTCGAGAATTGAGTCGGAGATAATGGTCGCTACCAGGTCATGGACTTTTGTTTTGTTTCAGAATGGTAATGATGATACAAAAGTATTATTGAATCAAAAGTACCTTTATATAAAAAGTATGTGTACATGTAATGAAGATATGAATATTTTTCCACCAGTGTAAAATGACGTATTCCACAGTGTACTTTTTTAAATTAATAACTATGATTATGACCATGAGATTCTGACAAGTGAAAATGATTGAAAACGTAGCAACGGCCATTCATCGTTGTATTGAGTAGCTATTTTGATTTCCGAGAAACGCCTCCACCCCCTCCTAGATTCCATGGAATATGTAACCCGAGAATGGAGTTGTTTTTGGGTGCTATTTCCGTCGCGCCCGTATATAGCGTTGGTGGTAGCGAATGGCGCTGGCGGTGCGGCACTCTGATGGCAAAATGGCCGCGCGGGCTGGCTTGGCCGGGAGAGTCTGTTGATCCAGCGGCGTTATGGAAAAGCAGGACAAGGAATCCGCGGATTGCGAGTTAAAATAACCCTGCGGAAATTCACTTTCAAACGGTGTCGTGCCGCACAAATTTATTGCATTCCTTCTTCATTCGAATTGCTCATTAAATACATGCAGAAATGCTTTCATTTTTCTACATGAGACAAAGACAACAATATTGATTCGATCTCCAGGACATAAGATACTGAATGCATTGGTAAGCTTAAACGGAGTTGAAAATAAACCGGCACAATATATATATATATATATATATATATATATATATATATATATATATATATATATATATATATATATATATATATATATATATATATATATATATATATATATATATATATATATATATATATATATATATATATATATATATATATATATATATATATATATATATATATATATATATATTCCCTCTTGGGAATTGGCTTTTATTTATATTTTAGGCGCTTGCAAAGGTTCCGGTCTCAATAGGCAAAATTAATAAGGTTTATCATATCATCATAATCATCAAATGCTTTTTATTTTTAATTATCATTCATTTTAAAAATAACGTTTCACACGGTTGGTTATGATATACTTTAACTTAATCGTGTAAAATATTATTATCCATTTCTTTTTGTTCGATTCCTTGAATTTAAATTTTCAACGAATTGTTCGATTTCAGAAATGTCATTTATCTTGACGACAGCTTGGCCGAAATATTGATAGACATTTTTAATAATCATTAGTTTTTAAGATATCTAATCGCCTATTATTTTCCAGCATTGCTCTCATCTTTCGAATTGTTGTGTTGCCGCTGTAGGATAAAGTAGAAAGGTTCCAATACCACAGTAGGAAACCGCAAATACTGAAAGAAGAGAAAACGAAAAAGGCGTGGAGTCGCTCCTGGTCGCCACAGACTAGATAAGTGCCCTTTCATTTATTTTATCATTTCATTTATTTAGTAATAAACATAATTTCAATTTGAAAAAATAATAATTTATATGTATATATATATATATATATATATATATATATATATATATATATATATATATATATATATATATATATATATATATATATATATATATATATATATATATATATATATATATATATATATATATATATAATTGATCAATAAGATGATTATAAAGTAAATAATTATAAAAGCCACTTACATCGTGACGAAGGATTCCCTTCGTCACGATGTAAGTGGCTTTTATAATTATTTACTTTATAATCATCTTATTGATCAATTCTAAAAAGAATATATACACAAAACTATCAAATATATATATATATATATATATATATATATATATATATATATATATATATATATATATATATATATATATATATATATATATATATATATATATATGTCGACTCACTTTTCACCGTTCACTATATCCTCAAATGAAACACTGCTGGTAGGTATGACTCAATTTATTGCCAATTCCCAAATATCTATGTAGTTTCAGATCGACGCTGCGACATCGCGAGTTAAATTGCGTTCAACGCCATCTCTCGGAATTAAAACTACCTACTTGACATTTCATTTCTTTCTGCCGCAATAGCTGTTCTACACATCCCGCCCACCAAAAGGACGTAGTGCTTTTACAAACATAATACTTTAGCACAAAATTGAACCGCCCACCATGAGGCGTGATACTAAACGAATTTTAAACTAAATGAGCAGGAAATTAGACTGATTGTCTTTCGATTACATATATAAAGAAAAAATTTAAAAAACTAAGCTTTTGAGAGATAACATAACTTATTACAAGGGCGTTTACAAACACCGGTTTTGGTTTTAATGGACACTACTCTGGTAATATTGTCTGCGCCGGGATGTTTCTCAATTACTTTTCCCAGTAACCATTTCGCTGGAGGTTGATTGTGATCCCTGATTATAACGACGTCATTTATCTCAGGTTCCTCTCGTTTCGTAAACCACTTGTGTCTTTGGTTTAATGTCACCAAATATTCTTCTGACCATCTTCTCCAAAAGTGGTTTATCATTTTCTGACAGACCTTCCATCTTTGTAGCCCAGTTATAGATGCGTTCGAGTAGTTCTCCTCTGGTACTACTATCAATGGCTCTCCTATGAGAAAGTGACCGGGGGTGAGCGGAAGTGGGTCCTCAGGATTTTCACTTATGTATGAAAGGGGACGTGAATTTAGACACGCCTCGATCTGTGTTAGTACTGTAGACAATTCTTCAAATGTTAGCGTCGAATCACCCACCACTCGTATAAGATGTGACTTCACGCATCGAACTCCTGCCTCCCACAGGCCACCAAAGTTTGGAGCGTGGGGTGGAATGAAATGCCAGGTTGTTCCATCACTGGCTAGTTGTCGGCTGATATCATCCGGCAACTGAGATTGGGCATCAACCACCATCTTACGTAGCTCCTTATCTGCTCCAACAAAGTTTGTAGCATTATCACTGTATAAGTCCTTACAATGACCGCGCCGGGATACGAAACGACGGAAAGCCGCTATGAAACCTTTCGCGGTTAAGTCGGACACGGCTTCTAAGTGGATAGCTTTGGACGGCTTCTAAGTGGATAGCTTTGGTTATCATACACACGAAAACGCATATGTATCCCTTGTATGACCTCGACCCTCGACCATGGGACATTCTTAAATTGATATGGCCGGTGAAGTCTACACCGGTTGATTGAAATGGTCGAGATGGTGTTACTCGTGTTTCAGGAAGTTGACCCATATACTGGTAATTATCTTGTCTCGAGTACCTTATGCACGTAGTACACTTCCTGTAGCACTTCTTAACCAGGTTTCTGGCACGGATTATCCAGTACTTTGAACGTAAAAGATTTAGCATAATTTGTGGTCCTCCATGCAATGTCTTCATGTGAGCGTCCGCAATTATCAAGTTGGTAATATGGCTCTCACTAGACATGATAATTGGATGCCGTTTATCATAGTCCACTTGAGCATGATTAATGCGACCACCGACTCTTAGAATTCCATTCTCGTCTAGAAACGGGCAAAGAGTGTGAAGGTAGTGTTTCTTAGAGACGCATCCTTGATTTTTAATTGTTTTAATCTCTTCTTCAAAATAGACACCTTGGCTGTGTTTGATACAACTCTGAAGAAGTCATTCTTCAGAGTTGACGTCAGTCTTTCTCTTGGACTGTTACAAACTTCTTTCTTTCTTTTGTTGACATTCTTTTACATATGGCTAGTATATTTAGTGTTTTGGATAAGGTCGAAAATTTGGTAAACATTTGATCTTCTTCACGACTTGACTTTACTGCAACAAAAATTTTAATCGCCCTCACTTCTTCCCGTGTTGTAAATTCTCCTTTAGTTTGTCTACCTTGACTTGTATTTTCTTTTAACCACTCTGGACCGTGCCACCACAATGAACTGTCGAGGAGTCGTGATACCCGCATTCCTCTTGATGCAACATCTGCTGGATTGTCGTTTGTGTTAACATGGTTCCATTGATCTTTATCCAATATGGTCAAAATTTCTGATACGCGATTGCTGACAAAGGTAGTCCATCTACTAGGTTCACCATCGATCCAAGCGAGCACCACCGTTGAATCAGACCAAGCGTATAGGTTTTCTTTAGGGATTTTCATGATTTGTGATGTCTCGTAAATCAATTTCGCAGCAAGCAGAGCAGCGCATAGCTCAAGTCGAGGAATGGACAGCTCTTTCCCGATTGGAGAAACTTTAGTCTTCGCTGATACCAAATTGACTGACACGTGACCATCTTTATCTACTGATTTTAGATATACAGCTGCTGCATAGGCTAATTGTGAAGCGTCAGCAAATACGTGCAACTCTAACTCAGTTTCTGAATTAGTGTTCATCCATCTGGGTATAACGATTGTATCGACCTTAATCAAGTCGTCTCGAAATTCACACCATTCCTTTAGTAGATCTTCTGTTAGCCTGTCATCCCATTTCAAACCTGATTTCCATAATTTTTGTATGTAGATTTTTGCTATCACGATAATGGGAGCGATCCATCCCATTGGATCATATAATCGCGCTATATTTGATAGGATATTTCTCTTCGTAATCGTTTCAGGTAAGTCTGGTAATTGGAGAGTGTATTCAAAATAATCTGTTTTCTGACACCAGCTTATACCCAGCACCTTGATTGTATCATAAAATTTTAAAATTAGCGCCTCTGAACACTTAATTTCTTCTTTGATATAGTCTAGAAGGGCATCAGAATTAGAGTTCCATTTTTGCAAGGTGAATCCACCAGCGCTCGACAAATTAGTCATCTGGTTGTAGATTTCCATGGCTTCATCCGCAGTTTCACAGCCCGTAAGTACATCATCAATATAATAGTCTTCTAGCGTTATTTTAGCTGCTACAGGGTACTTGGATTGTTCATCTTTCGCTAGCTGTTGAAGAGTTTTCACCGCTAAGTAAGGAGCACAGGACGTCCCGAAGGTCAGTCGTAGTAGCTTGAAGTGCTGGATAGGCATCTCAGGACTTGATCTCCATAGGATTCTCTGGACGAAAGTATCATCCTGGCGGACAAGCACCTGGCGGTACATTTGCTTTAAATCTGCTACTATGCAAATAGGATGTAGGCGCCATCTCATCAGGATGTGACGCAAATTTTGTTGAAGCTTCGGCCCGACAAGTAAGTTATCGTTTAGAGATACGTTATTAACACCTCTGCAGGATGCATCAAAGACGATCCGGAGCTTCGTGGTTTCTTTATCTTCGCGAATTACAGGATGGTGAGGTAAGTACATGCATTCTTTATTTTGTATTTCTTCAATACTTGTAATTTCTTGCATGTGATGTTGTACTATATAATCATCTATCGCTTTTTTATATTCTTCATACATTGTAGGATTTTTGATTAATTTCTTTTCTAATGACATGAATCTTACTTTTGATATTTCTTGCGACTTTCCTCTCAGACACTCCGGACTTGAACTCTCGAACGGCAAACGCACTACATAACGTCCATCAGTGTCTCTGATTGTTGTTTGCTCATAGAGCTCTTCGCACTTTACTTCCTCTTTTGTTAGAGGTTTCTTAATTTCATCTGGCTCTCGTTCTATCTCCCAAAATAATTGTAGAAGTTGATCACCTTTAACTTGTAGGTGCAGACTGATGACTCGAGGAGTCGATTCCAACTCTCGATTTACTCGCCCTGACAGGACCCATCCAAAGTGAGTATTTTGAGCGACGGGCCCCTGTTTACCTGGATGTCTGATTAATCCTTCTTTTATTATTTCACTGTGAATATCAGCACCCAGTATCATGTCTATTTTAGCAGGTGAGCCATATTCTGGATCAGCTAAAGGTAAGCTTTGAATGTCAGGCCAGTTGATAATGTTTGTTTTAGCTGACGGTAATAATGTTGTTAAATTACTCAAAACGTAGGCATTCACATGGACAGAGAACTCTGGATTTTGCAATGATTCTAAACTTAGTTGAACCATGTGCTTGATTTTTGTTTGTCCATCTCCAACGCCTGATACGAATCCATTAACTAATGAACGTCGGAGGCCTAGTGATTGTACCGTAGCTTCCGTTACGAAAGATGCTTCTGAACCTTGGTCAATCAGGAGTCTGATCAATTGTGAGTAACCATTTGTTGATTTGGCCTTGGCGATTGCTGTAGCCAGTAAAACGTTAACTTCGCTTTCGTGCTTTGCAAAATGTGTTACTACCTTCTTTTCTACTTCTGATTGATTGGATGCTTGTCCTTGAATGGTTTCAGCCTTCTTATTCGCAAGGTTGTTGGAGTCATAAACCTTGTCAATATGAAGCAGTGTGTGATGCCGTCTGCCACATCGTCGACAGCTTGTGGCTTGATGGCACTGTCTTACAGTGTGAGTAGGCGCTAAGCAATTGTAACAAAGATTCTGCGACTGGATGTACTCGTATCTTTCTTTAGGGCTCTGCTTTCCGAACTGCTTGCATTGAAATAATAAATGTTGTCCTGAGCATAATTTGCAATTGCTGCTTGATCCCCTTTTCTCTTCTGAGATGGTCGAATGGAATGATTTCTGTTTGCAGATGGGTTTGAAAGTACTTTTATTGTTGTTATAAACATTCCGGCTTCCATCGATCATTTCTAAAGTACGAAATCTGGACTCAAGGAATTTTATTAAATGTTCCCAAGATGGTAGTTCATCGGTTTCTAATTGACAGTTCTGAATTTCCCATAATCGTCTCGATTCATTGTCTAATTTAGACAACACCAAGTGATTGATGATGACGTCCCAGTCTGTTACTTTTACTCCAATGTTGCTCAATGATTTTAAACAGGAGTTTGTCGTGTCTAGTAACTGTTTCACCCCATTGGATGAATCATGTGTTAGTGATTTTTGAGAAAATAACCGCTTCATAATTTCGTTACAGTTATATCTTTTATTCTGGTAACGGCGCGTTAACTGCTTCCATGCTTCGTCATAATTCGAATCAGTCGTAGCTAATGTCCTAAGTAGATTTACAGGTTCACCGGCTAGACTTCCTTTTAGATAGTGAAGCTTTTGGACGGGCGTTAAATTTTCGTTATTATGGATCAGCGAGCGAAATAAATCATAGAAAGTTTGCCATTCTTCGTAACCACCGGAAAATGTGGGTAGGTGTATTTGCGGAAGCTTGACTTCGCACGGCGAAGCATGATGCGTTTTTCCTTCAGCCGTGGTCTGGTCGCGTGACGTTCTTGATCTTAAATGATCCTTTAATTTAGTTTTGTACTCTATGTATGCTTCCTCAAATTGAGAATATATATCCTCCGTAAAATAGGCAATAGTGTCTTTTTTGGCCCTCTGTACCGTTTCCAAAATACTAGAATATGTCGATACAAAGTGGCGTATAATTTTTCCAAACTTTCTAACCTCGCTTCAATGTAATCCACTGTTATGCGATCTTTCGGTGATTTTGTGTAATTTGTGAAAGCCCTTTCCAAATGATTTAACTTGTCCTCTTGATTTAAAATGAATATTTCCATTTTTTTTGCACCCTACGTGATTCTGATCATAAAATAATTACAAGTCCGGTAGCCACGAAATTTTACAAGTGTTTTTGTTTTAATCACGAAATTTCACTCAGTCCCTTTTTCCGCAAATTTCAACAAAGTCCTTTTTGTTACGCAAATTCAATTAAGTCCCTTTTGACCTCAATTATTGTGTGGTCACCGTTTGTCACTAACACTATTTTTACTCAGTTGGCAACACTGTTTCTAGTCAGTTGGCAACACTGTTACTAGTCACTATTTATCGGTAGCACTACTCACGGATTTACTGTTCCCTGGTTTCGGCACCAAATGTCGACTCACTTTTCACCGTTCACTATATCCTCAAATGAAACACTGCTGGTAGGTATGACTCAATTTATTGCCAATTCCCAAATATCTATGTAGTTTCAGATCGACGCTGCGACATCGCGAGTTAAATTGCGTTCAACGCCATCTCTCGGAATTAAAACTACCTACTTGACATTTCATTTCTTTCTGCCGCAATAGCTGTTCTACACAATATATATATATATATATATATATATATATATATATATATATATATATATATATATATATATATATATATATATATATATATATATATATATATATATATATATATATATATATATATATATATATATATATATATATATATATATATATATGATAATGCAAAAGAAAGGGACGTCAAATCTTGGGAATTGGCTTATATTTATATTTTAGGCGCTTGCAAAGGTTCCGGTCTCAATAGGCAAAATTAATAAGGTTTATCATATTATCATAATCATCAAATGCTTTTTATTTTAATTTATAATCATTCATTTTAAAATAACGTTTTGCACGGTTGGTTATGGTACCTTAACTAAATCGTGTAAAATATTATTAATCCATTTCTTTTTGTTCGATTCCTTGAATTTAAATTTTCAACGAATTGTTCGATTTCAGAAATGTCACATATCTTGACGACGGCTGAGTCGAAATATTGATACAATTTTTAATTATCGTTAGTTTTTAAGATACACTAATCGCCATTATTTTTCAGCATTGATTCTCATCTTTCGAATTGTTGTGTTACCGCTGTAGGAGAAAATAGGAAGCCGGTTTGGTCATTTTCCATTACCACAGCAGGAAACAGCAAACACTGAAAGAGGAGAAGAAAAACGGCGTGGAGTCGCTCCTGGTCGCCACAGACCAGATAAGTGCCCTTTCATTTATTTAATAATTTCATTTATTTAGTAATAAACATAATTTCAATTTGAAAAAATAATAATTTACACTTATACAATCAAATATATATATATATATATATATATATATATATATATATATATATATATATATATATATATATATATATATATATATATATATATATATATATATATATATATATATATATATATATATATATATATATATATATATATATATATATATATATATATATATATATATATATATATATATATATATATATATATATATATATATATATATATATATATATATATATATATATATATATTTATATATATATATATATATATATATATATATATATATATATATATATATATATATATATATATATATATATATATATATATATATATATATATATATATATATATATATATATATATATATATATATATATATATATATATATATATATATATATATATATATATATATATATATATATATATATATATATATATATATATATATATATATATATATATATATATATATATATATTAGTGATGGGCGTGATTCTCAATTTTAAATCACGCAACAATCACGTTACTGGTATTTTTTCACGCGTGATAATAACTGCTACTCGTGATTTTCGTGATTGTACTGAAATGTACTGTGAAACGTTAAGTAACAAAGTTTCGTCAATGTGATAACTGATAACAGAAACGCGCATTATATTTGCTTAATACTTATTAGTAATTAGAAGAATTAGCGTTCAGAAAGATTATCTCTCTTGCTCTTTTGGTGCTAAGCCGAGTTCGTCTTTCTGAAATAATGTTATTTTATTGCATTAACAAATCATGAGCAAACTCATTTACACGAACGATTACGACACGAGCGATAACAGTGTCCAAATTCATGCGACAACAGTGTCCAAATTCACGTTACGTACGAAATGAACGCGCCACTCATCAGTCATCGTCCAGCCGGCGCGGGCGTTCGCCCAGAACGAACGGCAAATCACTGATCCACTGATCGCCGATCACATCAAGAATGAACGAAACCAAATGAACGGTTCAATTAGGCGCTCACCGATCATCGTTCAGTGGCGCGCCGCGCGGTCGTTCGACGGCGTTCAGTGAGAACGGCCAATCACTGATCATATAATCACGCGTGATCGGTCGCGTCGTAGCGGCGCCGAGTGATGGCAACGCGGTGCTGTTCGTAGCCGTGATTCAAATAGCATGTTCTTTCAAATTCTCGTAACGCGTTCTTCGTGATTGCAAATATCACACGTTATTGTTATTGCTATTCGTGATCACACCCATCACTAATATATATATATATATATATATATATATATATATATATATATATATATATATATATATATATATATATATATATATATATATATATATATATATATATATATATATATATATATATATATATATATATATATATATATATATATATATATATATATATATATATATATATATATATATATATATATATATATATATATATATATATATATATATATATATATATATATATATATATATATATATATATATATATATATATATATATATATATATATATATATATATATATATATATATATATATATATATATATTTAAAACATAAATCCAGCATACCTAAACATATAAATACAGAATTCGACGATATGGGACGGATGTAAGAAAGCAAAATGTGGACGCCGTTTCGCAAAATGTGGTGGATGGCTACCTCTTTTGGTGCCAACAGTTGTGAGTTAGTGAACGTCAAACCCTCAATCACGTTATATTTGTTTTTCTAACGAATCCCCGCCGAGTCGGTGACTTTTCACATGCGTAGTACTCATTTAGAAGACGTTAATAGCGTCTGCTAGAAGTATTATAGAAATAAAGGAAATATGGATGATTAAGCATATACTACGATTTCAGTTTCTACATGCCGCATTGCAGTACAAACCTGAAAAAAAAGAGATGATTTCTGAGAAGGATTTCTGGTTTCAGCATTACAATACAATGTCATTTAGTTCTACTCCAGTAGGTAGTCATTCCTACACGTGGATGCGTCATTGCGTCTAACATTCTGAGTACCTAATGTAAATAATAAAGATTAAATAACTATCGTGATACTGTCTATATAAATTAGTTCTGACTAACTATATAATCTAACTAAATTACAGTCGGTTTGAGAATCATGAATAATTAGGAAATAATATAATGATGACAATTGCTTCAGGGGGAGTTTTTAATTAGTGACATTCTTGTAGTGTAAAATCGAAGACTATCGCGGTTGTTTGACATTATAAATAGGATAGAAAACGAATTTACCGCGTGAAATTTGTAGGACCCCAGAGCTTGAAAAAACTACAGTACCTACGCGTATAATATATAAAATTCACACACCCAAATGTTCAAAAGGTTGATACAAATTTAATATAAGGAAAACAGACTGAAAAAGTTAAAACATTTTTTGGAGATAACCATAGACTATAAACGGGCAATGGGATTCGCATATATCAACGGTAGCTTGTAGACGTAGCGTATGAGAGTCTGACAGCTGACTGACGTGGAAACGGTGCGACTGGTCTACTTCAACTATTTCCATAGCATTATGTCTTAGGGCATACTGCGATGGGGCAGGGCTGCTGACAGCGATCTATCTTTGTTCTGCAAAAGAAGGCTATTCGGTAAATATACGGACTACGTGCTAGGGACATACTGTGAAAACTTTATAAAGAAATTGATATCTCCATTTTTGCTTCTCAATTTATTGACAACCCAGTTCACAAAAGTGATCGTCAAAATATAAACACAAGAAATGAAATGACGCTATGGTTGACTGCAAGAGACATCTATCTTACCAGCGAGGTCTATTTTGTTATTTTCAGCCAGTTGTTACGCTATCACTCCCAGTACATATAATAAAGAGAAAGCAGGTTCGTGTGTATGTATACGTGTCAGAAATATGAGAAGATGTTTAAGATATGTATACGAGGCGGATGTAATGAAAGTATATTTGTGTGTGTGATAAATCATAGGCAGCGTGAAGAGGAGAATGGGAGGGGGGGGGGCAGTCGGAGGATCCTAGATCCGAGGCGAGGTCGTCGTGGGCGGAGACAGATGCGCATTTGAAAGATGATAATGATGTCGGCGTGTGACGCCGACGGCCAGCAGCACATTTGATCGTAATTAACGATCCGTCACCGTCGCGGCCGCGGACCGGCTTCGGATTGGACGACGGCCGCCCCCCACCCCCCGACGCCCACCGACCAGGTGACGGGCGGCCGCACTAAAATTGGCCGACTGCTGATCCAGGTAAAATAAAAATATGCGGAATCCGAAATAATACTCGACCGCTAAAGTTAGCCGAGTTGCGAGCGACTGCACTGCTTCGGCCGACCGCACCCACGCGTAATGCAGAAGGCGGTAATGCGGATCAAAACGAGAATATATATGTATGTATGTATGTATATATATGTATAGAATAGAGAATATATATGTATGCATGTATATACATACATATTTTTTTTCTTGCGGTTTTCTTAATATCTCTAAAATCCGATTAAATATCAGATCGGTTTTACTCAAAAGGTTCTCCAGATAAATGTCTATAATTTAAATTTTGCATTTTTTTCCCTAAACATCTCTTTAAGGGAATAACCGGGGTTGATGTGATCAAAACGGGCTAAAATGTTTTTTGCCGAAATATCACAATAACCAGTTATGCTATAAAAGTGAAATCCAGGGAAATACAGGGTTTTTTTTTCAAATGTAACTTTGGGATAGTAAATAATCGGTAGATGAAAAAGGGAAAAATATAACACTTAATTTAAAAAAATGTGAATTTTTAATAATCAATAAAAAGTCTCGGTTTTAATTAAAAGTTCCCCATATATTTATATTTGGCATTTGCCTAAAAATTATATTCAGGCCATTTTTCTAAAGAACTCCTAAAGACAAGCAGGCAAAGGAAAAAAAAATATATTTAAGCTATAAAAATCTAATTTTACAATAATGAGAAAGGTATTTGTGTATTTTTTCTATGGCATTTCATTGTAAAACTTTCCCTCACAAATAACATGAGGGCTCACTTGAAGGGTGATATTTACCTGGGCAATTATCCGAACTTCTAATCAAAATAGAATATGGAGAATATCACGATTGCAGGGGGGGGGGGGGAGTTACCATCGCTACAAGGCGATATACCTATCCTGATATCGAATATACCCTGATATCGCTTATATTAAGCAGAAATCTATGGACTGGCTGTGCGAGCGAGCCATTTTGACCCCATAAGAACAACAAGGCTGCAGTCATCAGACACTTTACACATCATTCGACGGAGCAGAAATAGAGTAGGTCTGTGAACACGGCGGTGCAAATAATGCGTTGTATGACCATCAATAAGTCTCAAGGGTAGTCGCTGAAGGCGGCAGGAATCGACTTGAGGGAGAACTGCTTCTCACATGGGCAGTTATATGTGGCCTGCTCCACCAGAGTGAGCTCACCTAGCAGTCTGGTTATACTAGCACTTGAGGAGAGAAACACCAATATTTTCTACAAAGAGGTCCTTAATTAACAATTATTTTTTAAATTTTATTGATAAGATTTGTACTACCTAGCATTTTAAACGCTGTAAAACCATAACGCTTTTACGCTCAAGTTTTTATTAAGTGCATAAGTAAAACAACAATAAATTATAATATTTTGACCTTGAAATGTAACTCTCAATAGAGTTTAACTCTTATTTTACCTCAATTTAAATCTTTATATAAGCTATATATTTTAGGGTTCCGTTTGAAAATATTAAACCGCTGGAAAAAAATGTCTTTAGTGCAGACGAAGCTGCGGATAGAAGCTAGTCTTAAAATAAAGTTAAAAGCAGCCCTATAAATGTTTTCATATGAGTCAATGTCGGTCGGTGACTGGCAATGCCCTTCTCAATCGACTGCCAAACTCAATATGTCAGAATGACTTATTTTGTTGCATCACCAAAACCAATCAAACTTATGAGAAACATAAAGCACACAACATAATATGCCATATCAGACTTCAAACAAATGAGAATTGAAATTTATCGACGAACGTTATAGTCGATATTGAGAAGCCTATCCCAACATGGGATTACGAATCATCAACTTGACAAGGGGAGCTCTCACCACGACGAATAATTGTCTTTCTATTTCTAATGATTATTTTATTACCTATACTGCCATCTACCGGCTGACTTGTCAACTATTTTCATTTCATGAAATATTTCTTAGCAAGCAGCTGAAATCTGTGCGAAGCTGAAACTTCAAGACCGTGTAGATGGCGCCATACGTACAAATGTTATACATAATAATAATCTGCATTTCTAGTTTATGTATATGTAAATAAGTATATTCACCTACTATCTGATGACTATGTATGTAGATGATTGTTAAATCTATTTTAACGCTTTATAACTCGCAAAATTTTTACTAGTACCTAAAATTATGGTTTATGGGTGATTACCCATAAACAGTTAAATTTAACCTGCCCAATTAAGCAGAATGAAATATTTTCGTATCTACTATAAATAATGTCTGTGTGTATTCTTTCTCTGTAGTGCCCCTTTTATCGAAGGTAGGTATCTACCTTCGATAAAAGGGGCACTACATCCTCTGCCGCATGAAAGAGAGTATTGTACGTTGTCTCTCCATCCCGAGCTTATTGCCTGCAGGCAATATTTTAGATTTAACCTTTACTATTGTATGAACATAATTTGCGAGTAGACTACATAACTTAACCTATATAAAGAGTTTACATTTACATTTACATTTTCGTCGTGTCCAATTAACGGCTACAAACCTCTCTTGGACGTGTCAAAATAATTAGGTTAGGTAGTAAGTCTCGTTACTACTCTTTACTGAACATACATAGGTAGTCAAGAATTTAACTACTGGATTGTCAAACTTTAAATATAAATAATCAAAATAGAAGCCTAATATTTAAAGTAGTTAAAAATTCGAAAAGATACGTAGTGAAATTATTCATCGTAATATTCAAATTATCAGTAAAATGTTAAATAATCAAATTAAAGCTACGCCGTGCATTTTAAACTAAAAGTACAAATATAAGACCGCATAAAATAATCACACAATAAGGCTCTACTTTTTTAAGCAATTTAAATGGGCACTATATTTAAAAAATCATGGCCCTCAAATTCGGCCAGATTATAGAAAGGGTGGCCTATCAGCATCTCCTTGATGTTCTTTTTTTAATTTTATGTCCTCCAGCTGTTTAAAATTTGTAGCGAGTAGATTATAGAATTTAATGCTAAGGTACAAGTAGCTTTCTGAACTTTTGCCAGTCGTATTCGGGGTACGCATAAAACGGACCTACCGTGGGTATGATGCGAGTGAATGTCTGCATTAATTGCAGTTTCTGCGAGGTGCTGTCTATCATACATGAAACACTGGTATATGAACGCCGAATTACCTTTGCCTTACTGAAATATTCTTTGCATGAGGTCCTAGTCATTACCTGATACATGCTGCACAGTGCTCTCTTTTTCAAAAGAAAGATTATTTTACTGGTTGCGGCATTTCCCCAAAATAGTAGTCCATAAGTTATTAATGAGTTAAAATTCGCAAAGTATACTGATTTGGCTGCCGCAAAACCACAAAGATTTCTAAATTTTTAATAGAATATATCGAGCTACATAGCTTACTAGCTAATTGTTGGATGTGCGCATTCCATTGTAATTTACTGTCAATTCTTAACCCTTCAGGCCTCGGCCCCTCAGCCGATTGACAAGTTGATGTCCCAAAAAATTTTAGTAAAAATTAGTAAAAAAAATGAATTATGACACTGTTTCACCAAAAACATTAATTACTGCCAAACCACTCTACCCATAATTAAAATGAAACATATTAACATAATAAAACATAATAAAATAAAACAAATTAAATTAAAATAAAATTAAAACGGGCACGTCACGCTGAATCAATTTGTGGCCGATATCGGCCAATCGGGGCTTGAGGGGTTAATCACAGAAAATGTATATCTTCTGTGATGTCGATTTTAAAATAGTCGTCTAATTCATTAAAATAGTCAACATTGGCAGGTCTTAAGCGAAAATGAATTATTTTTGATTTTGTAATATTTAGACGTAATTCATTAGCATTAAACCAAATCATGAGTTGATCAATCGTATACCAAATTCTATTTATTAATGATTCCTTATTTTTGTCACAGAAAAAAAGGGATGTGTCATCTGCAAACAGTGTAATGCCATCATTCTCGGATGACACACATCCCGGCAAGTCATTGGTGAACACTAAAAAGAAAAATGGATCTAGAATGGAACCTTGAAGTACACCCTTTGTTACCAGAATCGGTTGGCTTCTTGTTCCATTTACTTCATACATTTACATTTACTTTAGCCCTTTGTCTCTGATACCGTAGTGTTCCAATTTATTCAGTAGAATATTGTGGTTAACGCAGTCAAATGCTTTTGATAGGTCACAAAATAGACCAATAACTGTTTTTGAACTATCCAACCCATTCAATAACTCATGGAGTAGTTTCGATGTAGCATTAACAGTAGATATTTCTGCCCGAAAACCAAACTGTTTAAGTACTGTTAATAATGTCGTGAGTGTCGAAAAATTTAGTAATGCGGTTCAATATTAACTTAGACGGTAATATGGATATCGGTCTATAGTTATCTATGTTATCACGACACCCTTTTTTGAACACAGGTGTATTTTTGCCAATTTTAATTTGTCCGGAAAGGTGCCTTCTGCTATGCATGAATTAAACAGAGCGCCAAGATAATCTGCTAGTGCAGGCGTTGATGGCTTTAGTAATCGGTTGGACACATACCACATGTCAGTCGACGACTTGGGCTTAAGTGATTGGGCTATTTTTATAATCTCCTCCCTAGTCACCGAGGACAATAGACAACACTCTGGGGTCGAAATTTTCCCAAAATTTTTACAGCTGAAGTCGGACCTGTTGACTGATTGGACGATGTGATTCGGCAACTTTATTGGGATTGTCGTACTGATAATTATTTACATTCAAGGAGATGCCGGAGGCCACCGACATCTGTTGCGAGGTCTCTGACTTAATAGCATCTCAAGAAGCCTTAATTTTATTTGTAGAGTTTTTAATAACACCCTCCAAATATATTTGTTTGGCCATCCAAATCACATTTATATAAATCTTCTTGTATGTTTTAACATACATTTTCATCTTGGCATCATTACTATTTAATAAGTTCTCATATAGGATTAGCATTCGTTGTTTGGATATTTTTATACCCTTTGTTGCCCAGTCATTGAAATTCTTTTTGGCCTGTTGTTTTATCTGCTTTACGGGCATTATATGATTCAGTGAAGCTATATAGTTATTGAGAAATCTATCGAAAGAATAATTAGGATCAGCAATGTTGTTATACTCTAGGGGTGTGTTCATTAAGGCATGACAAATACAATAAAAGAGGATAGAAAGAAATATATACTGAACTCTTTTTGGGCACAGGATGTGCCACACCAAAATAATCTAATACCTATAAGGACGCTAAAGTTTAAAAAGGAGGGAAATGGGAGGGGAAAGGGAATTTATCTAGAAGATTTCAAATGCCCTCTGAGTCTGTTTTTAAAACTTGTTATGCTTGGCGCGGTTCTCACATATTTCGGCAAAGCATTCCAAAGACGGGCTCCATGCACGGTGAAAGAGAATGAAAAGAAGTCAGTGCTATGACTAGGGATAGAGAGTAGCAGGTTGTCTTTTGATCTCAGAGGGCGTCCATGAGCCGATATTGCAGTAAATCTGCCGGTAAGATAATTGGTAGCGACGCCATCCAAGATCTTGAAAAGCATACAAAGAACTCGCATGTCTCTTTTCTCCCGGGTCGACAGCCAGTGAAGCTTCTCTCTGTACTCCGTGATGTGATCTTATTTTCTGAGGCCATGCATATAACGAATACAAACATTTTTGAAACGCTCAACTTTGGTGGATAACTCGTGAGGAGAGCAGACTGACAAATTGTAATCTTGCTCTCCTCCGGGAGGATATTTTGAGATAGAGATTCTTTATTGCACATTTTAAGAAACAAAAACATACAAAAGGCGGACTTATTGCCTAAAATACAATCTCTTACAGCCAACCTTCGTGGAAGTGTAAAAATTTAGATCCCAAGGGATAAAAATTAACAAAAGAAAAAAGAAGAAAACTAAATTTTTCAGCCTATTCAGCGAATGAAATTTTTCAGCCTATTCAGCGAATGAAATCGGTCGAAGAGTTTGCGTCGCATTTCTCGAATATGTGGCCGCCATGAGGTTGTCGTCCATATGGACACCGAGGTTTTTATAGAATTTCAACATAGAGAAGGTGTGTCTTAAATTTAATATGTTTCTTTTTTTTATAGTAAACTTTTATCATTTTCCATATATGTATATATAGTAAATTTATAAGAACGTAATAATATTCACTTGCTGAATATATGCACGACTCGCAAACAAGTCGCTGCTTTACTTACTGCGATATATATTAGCTGCGATTTTTATGCTATTTAATTTGCATTAAATTTGTCTGCATCTCTGCACTAAATTGTTTATACATCTTACGTATAATCCCATCCAAACTGATATTTTTCATCTCAACTACACGCATACCTAATATTTTTCAACCAAATCTCGATTCAACATCGTGAATATCACATATTTTAGGGCCGTTTCACGAATATCTTACATCTCTCTTTTTTGTTTTCGTGAATGACACACATAAATTGAATATAATATTGAATGTGTTTTACTTTTGTAACATTTTATTATAAAAATACAACATAAATTGAAATAAAAAATAATCTTAAAAATATCTCAGTAACAAAGATTTTTATACACTTTTCTTAAGTATTATGTCGCAATAAAATAATACAAAAGGTACAAATGAAAAGGGATTCATGGGTGGTGAATGTGGGAGATGGGCGACGTGGAATCATAGAATTTCGGGTGCACTCCGAAACAAAGTATCAGATCTCGATATCGAGCGATTGGGTACCCAAAGTGGTGTAACGAGAGGCGGGTGGAGGTCCCTACTTTCCGATGATGATCTTGCGACCGGCGCCCATGTTGGAGCCGGCCTGGGTGGCGCCCTTGTTGGTGCCGGCCTGGAGCCCGATCATCGTCTGGCCGGCCTTCATCTGCTCGTCGGTGAAGTCGCGCTTGTGCTCGTCGGCGGGCTTCGGCCCCAGGTTCGGGCCCTTCCACTCCGGGTGCTTCCACGCCTGCAAAGCAACGAATAAACAAACGCTCAGTTACATCGTCGCCGAACTCGACACCATTCCAGTCATTCCCGAGAAGACGCTGTCACCGCAAATAAACGCAGGCAATTATCTCACCTCCGCGGTGGGCGTTATTCTCAAAATGATATGTTTAACGAGCGCATTCTTGGCAACGACCCAATTCAGCCGAATGTATAATAAACATTTTGTAATGCACAGCGTAAAACTCTGTTTACGAGCTTCTGCTTGCAACTTCCTTCGACGATCGATGGATCTAAATCCATCGACGATCGATGGATCTAAATCCATCGATCGTAATCGATGTAAATCTGTAATTAAATTTAGCGGATGAAATGTATAGATACTGACCGCCCTGCCGATGGCGAAGATGGTGTTTGTGACCCCTGCGATGTCTTTCTTCTCCCATAGATCGACGGTCTGGAACACATCGATATCTGGGACGCCGTACGCTTTCAACGCCGCTTGAAGGCTGAACAAAAAAAAAACCGTTAGGAATGACATATATGTAGGTATGTAAAAGAGTTATTTTAACTTCTTACTTGTTGATGTTCTCCATCATCTTGAACTGTCCGCCGGAGGTGTTGATCTTAGGGACGGCGCCAGGAGAGAGTTTGTTGAGGAGCTGGCAGAGGACAGTTCCGTCCTTGAGCACTTCCTCGTAGTTTTCCCCCTTAGGGAACTTAGCCCCGAGGACCGACTCGATCCACTCCTGCGCCTGGCTGTCCTGAACGGGGTCGCGCTTGGAGGCCATCTGTACACAAATCACACAGCATTTAAACATGCAAGTAAACGAACTGCATCGAGGACGGTTAAAAGTTTACCTTGGCCTTGACTGCCCTTTCGAGGGACATGTTGCGGTTTGTCGGTAGGCGTGGACTGGAACGAGAGGACTGAACCTTAACAGCGACTGCTGACGGCCTGAAGTGGTGCGCTGTCAGCCCTGCGCGCGCTATTTAAGCCCTCCCCTCTGCCGCCTTCCCTGCGCGCTTCTCGCCCCGCCGAACCATCGCAGCGGCCGCTCCAGGCGCGGACGAGGCGCCTTCATTATTACCCTTACAAACGACCGATCAACCCACCCTCAAACGGGAATTTAATCACCACTTTTCTCATTTTTATTCCATTTCGGTGAATATTAGTTATTTATTAGGTTGCTTTTTGCCGAAGGAAATCTAACACCAAACATTAACTAAGAAAATAAATATTTAACTCAATCGAAATATTTCCCCATTGTGGCCGTACGTCGCTGTGCAGTAGCAGTAACAAAGAGCGTTTTGTTTTAAGGTTTAATACTTTATTCATTTAATTTTTGTACATTTAGCCCCATTCTTATCAATGTTATAAGTAACTCGGAAAATTTGAACACCGAAATGCAGCGAATGCTCATTGCCCACCTAACTAGGACTAAACTGTCCCGTATCTAGGCGCGTCAGATTAATTAATTAAAATAAGTAACACAATTTATGTAACAATTAGCCTAATTAACGTAATAAACTTTTTATTTTTATAATTAATAAATGTACCTTAATTAAGATTGAATAATATATAATAATAAATAAATAACACTATAATACAAATCAAAATATTAAATTTGTAAGAATAATACATTGTAGGTAATACAATATGGCAAATACACATATACGTAAATACGATTTCAATAAATAATAAATGCTGTATGGTATAAACATATTTATAATTTAATAAAATATATTAATACAATTATAAAAGCAGTGCTAACAAATATGAAATAATATAAATAGAAATATGATATGATATACTATTAATATATGCATAATAATTTATATAAATATACAATATTATTTTTAAATTAACGCTTTACATACGCTTTACAAATCGAATTTTCAGATTTAGACCTTCCTAATTCAAATAGCCATTTATTAATATTGCCTTTAAACTGTTGAATGTTCTTTAGGTGTTTGATTTATAAAACCAGTGTAATATTCATTAAGTTATCTTTTTATAGCACAATAAAGTTATTCTATTCTATTTGCCAGGCTCGGTTGTTTAATCGCGAGCTTAACCATCATTCTTTATTGTCATCAACATCCAAATTTATAGAAGTCCAATCGCCAAACTCTCCAAATATTCTCCGAAGTACTAGAGCGGGTTATTTACACCCAACTTAATAATTTCTTAAATAGCTACAAATTATTAGATCCTTTAGTCTAGTTTCCACCCTGGTCACAGCACTACCACCATTCTAGTCAAAGTTACCGACGAAATTATCAATATGACATATATAATACCTATATATTTATGTTATGCATATATGGCATTATGTTATAAATAAATATTAATAACAATATTACCTATATTACTGTTATATTCTTTTTTTATTATCTATATTATATAGTTTGATATTATCTATATTACATATTTTTTAACACACGTCTGCTCATAAATCATTAAACAAGAGTTACATTAAGGGGTGTCTATTACTACGGGCGAACCGGCCACTCTAGAGAGTTATAACGAAATCATGCCATTCTGTCCCCCATGGAGTGCACGTAATGACTTAATAGACAACACGATCTGCAGTCAAGCAACGCCAGCAGCCTACAAGAGTCCAACGCCTTAGCGCGAGATACGGGGAAGTGTACACAGAGTCAAACCTCGCGCCTTTACTACCAGATTTGGACGGATTTCTCCACTCTTCCAGGAAGTGGGACTTCCCCCGATTTATGCTTTTCTTCAACTTACTTATCGGGAAGGAGATATGTTCTAACAGAACATTTGGAGGTGTTGACTACAACAGATGAACCCCAGGAAGTTTTAACGATAGTGATCGTTCTGTTTCCCGTGAGGTGAACGTAGAAGACTTAGGACATAACAGTCCACTGTCTAGCTACGCCGACTCGCCCGTAAGATGCCAAAGCCTTACCGTGAGACACCGGAAATGTACAACCAGCGGGCCGACCTCGCGCCCTAACTACCAGTTTCGGTCAGATTTCTCAGGCCTCCTGAGTGGTCACAGGTTCGAGGTCGCTTGCGCGATCCTCTACCTGCCGTGTGTTCAGCGGTGATTCAGTTTAAATCTATCGCGGACTATGGCACCTTTTGTCCGGCTTTGAACTCAGAATCAGGTAGGCGATTGGTCATTTCCAGAGTGGAAGACGACAGGTCAATATCCGCCCCCGCTCCTTAGGAAACCGTATGTCGTTTCCCGACTCCTCCAGTTGTTCGCCGGAGTGCAACATTCGATTGGCAGAACAGTCGGCTAGCAGTCGACTAACGCCGCATAGCGAAAATGTACCCGTTGATACAGCGAATTTGCTTTTTTACCGCTTTTTATTAGGAAGAAATATCGCACTTATTAAAGTAGAAATAAATATCTATCCCTTTATAAAACCAGCCTGACATTGTTACATTGCGCCAACATCTTCTCCTTTTTTAATTTCTCCAGTTTAACTTCTTAATCCAGAGCAATTTTCACATATATTTCTTCAAATATCATTCTTCATTTGATTTGGCTTTCCATTAGATCTTATTTGACCGAAAATATGTGTTTTTCTTTTTCCGAACAGTAGGATTTCAATGCATTATGAATCGTCACACCATGTTTTTGAAACAACCAAAGAACACAAGCATCAGAACTCGACGGTTGTACTTCGCATATTATGCCGTCTTTTTATAGTATATATTGTGACATATATAATTGGGTATCTTACTTATTTTATAGTGTTTATTGGAAAACAGGTAAAGTTAAAAATTACGGATGACAGATATCGCTGTCTGTTACTGACTGAAATAAGAATTTCTTTACTGAATACTCGTATACTTTATTATGCTAGTGTGCCGGTATAATATATCACAGATAACATAATTTAATATCAATAAATAACTTCATAAAATCATAAGTAATATAATTTAAAGATGAGTTGACATAATTCAATATTAGAAATGAATTTATAAAATCATAAGTAATAAAATTTTAAATGACATTTTATTATAATTAGAAGGCAGACTGAGGCCGGGAGCATTCAACATGAAAGGGTGGTAATAAAAGTAACTCGTGAGAAAGCGTTATTTAAAAATGTCCAAAAGTGTAACTACAAACTAATGATGTAAGTATAATCTAGTGGCAATTTCTGGGAAAGTAGGTTTGAGGAAGACCGGTCGCGCCAGCGTCACCAACTACACGCACGTCCTGCGAGGTTTCGCTCCCACGTCGATATTTAAATTTGCCGTGCCGAATCCGGTTCTCCACGATTAGCAGGAACGGTCGACAATGAAGGCCGTACAAACTGGCGATCTTCCGTTGGGCTGCCTGGCGGCTGCGTGAGGTCGTTCCTCGTTTAATAATATCTTTCGGGTTTCAGTGGAGTATCAAACGGCCCGCCGCGGCAGCGAGGGCTAAAGTCCACTGTCCTGTATTTCTCCTTCCGTAGACCCTAAACAGAACGCAACAAGCGATTAGAGATCAGCCTAGCCCGACAAAGGAACGGTAAGACTTGGGATCCGGCAAGGGTATCATCATACCGAGAGCAGCGATCAACCACCTTCCGGCCGTCACCATTTCCCACAAGAACGTAACTATAACGCGAACCCCAATTCTTTAGAACACTGTAATCAAGGACTCGCCACTCAGTATCCCTGCTGTTGTGGATGTTTGCAAATCTCAGCAAAGACCTTGATAACATTCTTGAATGGTCCACAATACGGTTAATGAAGTTAAATGCTGACAAATGTACGGTCCTACACATCGGCAAGAGCAACCTCGAACAACAGTATGTAATCCGGACTTTGTGAAAGATGAGGATGTTCTCGAGAAAGTCCAGCGCCGAGCAACCAAGATGCCAATGGGATTCAAAAATCAGAAATATACAGAACGACTCCGCAGATTGATTATATTGTAATTGTACTCAGTGTTAAATTCAGACATATCAGCAATTATGCAGCCTGTTTCTGAAACTAATAATAATAATAATAATATCTATTTAGATATATTTTTTTATAGGTATACAAATAGTAGAAACAACCTTATAAACGATTTTGTGTGTAAAGAAACCCCTATGCTTTAATTTGTTAAAACAGTTATGTACCTCATCCGCAAGTCGTTTAACTATATCACACCAGCCTTATTTGTGTCACTGTACAAAACCTACATCAGACCAATGCTAGAGTTTGGATTCCAGATATGGAATCCGTACTTTGTGAAAGAAGAGGATCTCTTAGAAAAAGTCCAGCGCCGAGCGACCAAGATGCCAATGGGGTTCAAAAATCTGGAATATGCAGAACGACTCCGCAGATTGCAGCTGCCTACACTTAAGGATCGTCGGACCAGGGGTGACCTCATTGAAACATATAAGATCCTCAACGGATGCTACAATTGCCCCGAATTGTCTTCTATCTCCAAGGGAAACTACAAGCATCATCTGCGAGGACACAATTTTAAGCTGGAGAAAACGCGATTCCACATGAATCCCAGGAAACATTTCCTGACCAACCGGATTGTGGACCAGTGGAACAGTTTACCTGCCGAAGTGGTTGAAGCGAGTAGTGTTAATATGCTCAAAAATAGACTAGACGGACACCTTAAACAGAAATTGTAGTTGTACTCAGTTTCATATTCAGACATATCAGCAATTATGTTGCCTGTCTGTAAATGTAATAATAATAATAATAATAATATCTCACAATCATCTATAATATATATATGTAGTACCAAACAATTATTATTTCTTTAGTTTACCAACTTTTGACAATCAAAAGCAGAAATTAATTAATATCCAATGGGTTTTCAACAATCTATTTTTGATGAAATTTATACAAGGACAATCAAAAGGCACTTGACTTGAGGGCGATATGTATTAGCATTCTTACAAATGATTCCGTTATAAATTATATGTAAACTATGTTATATGCAATGATTCCGTTATATTATATGTATTATGACCGGTATAAATTATATATGCCAAAGGAACGATGTAAACGGAGGTTTAAATCCCAATATGTTGTAAGTAGTGTAAAATCCATAGACGAAATTCGGTAAAACTGCTAAAAAAGGCTTTTGCTATGAGGATCATAACAATTGCTATAGAGATCAACAATACAATATCTTGCTTTTATCTCAGAGTCAACGAGTTAAAGAACACTCTAAACAAATTAAAAATCTTTCTAAGTTTACTGGTTTTTAATAAAATTTGGTAAATTAGGAAATGGAGGACTTTTTGCGGAGCTTTTATTTTTAACAGAAAATTTGGCTGATGTTCACCGAAAACTAATGAATTTTGAAAGGTTTCCAACCTCTTGAAAGGACTAATGTTTTTTTTATTGAATAATATATACAATTTTAGATATATAATATTGTTTAATAAAACTTTAATCATTGGAACTTTAGATCTTTATATATATTCGTATAACGAATATTCGTATAACATTTGCAGTTAAAATATTCGAAGGATTATGGGGAATAACGATCTATATCATTTTTTTGTGATTCTAGTAACTTTTGAGTAATTAATTTTCCTAATTTATATACCTTAAATATGACCTTTTAGCCGGGGTTTGAGTGACAAAAAATATACTTTGTCTGTATTTAGGTTTTAGGTTCTAACAACATACATTTTATTTAAATTACACCTCAGGAAAAAAGCGAAAATGTGGGAAAGAGTTGGCCTTTGATAAGTATTTCCCATCACAGTTTCTCCTCAGCGTCAACCAGAGATTCATCTAAGTACCTAACTTCCGAACTTGACGGTAAATAAGGATCAAGGCCCATGCGTGGTGGTAATTTTTTCCCGTCTCACGTTTTCGTCTGCCTTATTTAAGGGCAGTCCATCATCTTGCTTTCGAAAATCGATTAATGCTTCTATTTATTTCGAAACAAGCTACAATATGGCATTAGGATCTGATTTTCACAGAAAAATTGACATTGATCGTTTTTTCCCGTAGCCCTTTATCTTTAATTATACCTTTTCTTTTGATAGTGCAATGCGATGTTTGGGGTAGTAATTCCCTTTTTTTAAAAGAATACATTGCAATGTTATGAGTTCAAGGTTGCTGATTTATTTACAAAAGATTTTGAAATGAAATGAAATGAAAAATACTTTTATTGTACTAACAAAAAAGAAAATTACATGGGTAAAGAAAACTTAAATTCTATTTTAACTTAGTACAAACGGCGGGCTTATCGTTTCACGATTTCTTACAGCCAACCGGGATTTCTTACAGCCAACCGTGAACCGTGATTTCTTACAGCCAACCGATTTTAATAAGTTAATAGAAAAAACATTTTTCAAAATAAGCTTTTATTAAAATGCTCTGTCCCGAGCCAACCCTGGGTGCCGCAGCCATGACATAATGGGACTTAGAACGGGCTATTATAATTGAATACAGAATTTCGTGTTTGTGCATGCATTGTCATCGGAACTGAACCAATATGTAAAATTTCAACATCATAGCTACAGCTTGCAACATTTGGCCTAAACAAACTAACACTCATTGCAAGGTAAATACAAGCTTGTAAAAATGGATAAGATTTTCCGCCAGAATCCATCCCTGACCCCGTCCACCATCTTTGAGCGTGAAAACGTCGAATCACTATTCTAAAATTAGTAAAGAACTCGGTACAATATCCGAATGAGGCGCGCTCCCTCCCTCCAGTGGTTTGCGCAGTTGCCGTCCTTGTCGCGCGCGCGGTGCGTCACTCGCGTCCCTCCGTTTTGTGGAAAAGTAGGAAAACTGCGCGCCTTTTTTCCCGATCATTCCGGGCGACAGGCGATAAGCAAAATCCGCCAACGGACGTAATCGCACTGACTGACTCCAACGTCATCCTTTCCAGTTATCTACCTGCATACGTATTTTGTAGAGTGAACCTAAAAGGAGGCTCTTGTATAGGTACAGTCAGAGGTTTCTACTTTTTTTAACTGGCACACATTTTCCTTTTCTACAGTCAAGGGCATATCGAGCTCTATATTTTTGTTATTAAACAGTCTTAAACAACTACATAGAATACCTCAAGGTAAGTAAAGGTTAATGTGCTAGCAACTGTATTTATTTTTAAATATGACTGTTTATTCATTTATTTGTATTTAGTAGACGAAGTGTGACATTTGGGCCTGGCGCAGTATACAGAGATATTTTATTCTTGGGTATTGTCGACCGACATACTCTCATTTCTCCTTCGATGGATAGAAGTCGTTCGCGTTTAACATTTTTTAAATATTCGTCACTGTTGAAAATTCCTGTTCGCACAAATTAAAATTCAAATACTTTATTTTCTTAAATTTTATTAAACCATATACAAGTTCATTAAACCTAACTTACTGGATCGCACGAGACGTCCGCTCAGATACGTTAAATTGTATGCTACCTAATGATAAATAAAATAATAATTTGAAGAAAGTCTTGAAATCAATTAAAAATATTCACAAAACCTAGCATCAAACAAATAAGTAAACTAATACAAGTTGATTTAAAACTATCAAATTCAATATAAATGTTAATGGAAATAAAATTAAATAAAATCAAACAAAATTCAGCCTTGTGTATTCGTTGGAAAGTGCGGTCACTTTTTAACTAGTAAAACTTTTATTATTCTGCCAAATTGAAACCAACCATCTGCTAAGAGAAATATTGAAGGGATCTCTTACCAAATCGAAATCTATGAAATTATCTGACAAACTTCTCCTCCAGTAACACCAACGAATTGCGTATCCAAGAAATAGTTGTAGAATCGACGTTTTTCAAAGTATTTTTTTGTGAAACATGGACTGGGTGCCCTGATAAACATGTTGTTTCCACGGGGTTGTTGTTTTCAGTGAAACCACTTATTTTTTTCGAAGACAGCTGACTTCTCGCGGCACACCTAAAATGCACCTGTGGCACACCGGTGTGCTGCGGCACACCGGTTGAATATCATCGGTGAATATCCGCGGCACACCGGTTGAATATCATCGAGAACAGGGTGAGGTATCATCGATATAGTAGGTACCAGAAGATCCGCAATCTAGTCATGGTTTGTTCACACATTACGTTACATATTTTTTTGAAAACGTTCGGCGATAAAAAAACAAAAAATACCAAGGTAAAACTGTATCTGTATCTGTACTGTCTGTATCTGTACTGTATCTATTAGGCGATAAAAAAAAAACAAAAAAATACCATAGTAAAACTGACTGCTTACGAAATGTTGATTTATAGATAAATGCACAGTTAAGTGTTGTTTGTTTTTAGTATCTCACTGCGAAGGCGTCTTACTTACTGAAGTAATATTACTCGTGTTAATCCTTTTTTTTGATATATTTAATTCTGTCTCTGTATTTTTTTGCGTTTTAAAAAATATATATTTATATTGTGGTTTTTTACCTTTAATATGACTTGTATACCAGTATGCTATTAAAATAAAATAAATATTAATATAAAATGAAACAAAATGAATTTTATTATTAAAATATTAAAACAATAAAGTTTTAAAATATTAACATATTAAAATAATAAAATATTAAAATAACAAAATACAAAAAAAAATAAAAAAATATTATAATATAATGAATATGAATAACATGAATACTAGGACGAACGATCATTATTAAGGGCATTTCGATTATAGTAACACAAATAAAAATTGGTCTTATAACAACCGTGGAATTCTGGTATAACCAGAAACATTCAGTAATATATTTTTTTATTCGTTTGTTCAAGACCGGAATGGTCTTAGCCGGTGACAAACGACACTGGAATAGTGTCGTTTGTCACCGGCTAAAATACTGTCACTTTTGATCAGGCAATCGATGCTACTATCGGGTAATTTCGGCATTTTTCTCCGCGCCCCGCTCGACGCCATAGAAGAGATTTCTTTCGACGTATAGTCAACTTTCTCCTTTGTCTTCTAGATTATTGGGTTATAGGGGAGGGGTTATGTAGATATAAAAAAGTTACCTTGGCATAAAAATGTCGCGGTCGAGCGTCGGCGGTGGGAAGCGTCGACGCTTTATCGTTAGCACCTCGTTAGCCATTAATTGGTGCTCCGCTATGCGGCGGATTTAAAATAAAAATTAAAATTAAAAAAATGTTAAATTCGGTACGCTGTTTTAATAAACTGTAAATATAACGATATTCACATCGGACACATCGTTATTCGATTCGTTTCATTCTAGAGAAGATTATTTTATTACGATAGTATTATACAGTAGAAATTATCTATTTTCGTAAATGGTATAAGTGCAGGGATATGCCCAAAATAATGCTCACGAAGAAACGTAATGTTGATCATATATTTATTTTTTATTCCTATCGGCTACTTATTTACTAAGTCGTTGACTAGTTAATATTATTAATCGTATTACCCAAACGTAGAATTATATCACTCTATTTACAAAATTTATAATTACAAAATTCCATTCACGATGTCGTTATAATTTCACATGAAAATAAATGACTAAATTAGGGATTATCAATAAAGTAGTCTAATAAAAGGAGACCTTTCCGCGATCGAATACACTCCATATACAAATCTGCATTTCCATAAAAAATATTTTAATCGCTACGAGTATTTATTACACGACTAGATCTACTAATTAACTTAGTCTCAGAACGGAATATCGTCGTCGTCAGTCATTAATATATATAAATATTCACAGGGTCAGTTTGTGTAGGTTGGCACTTGTCACTTTTGCAGTCGCTTTCGGGCGGTGGCGATATTAAAAAAGGTGGTTGGCTTTGTTGATGGAGCCGAGCGGGTCGGCGAGCAGGTAGCCGCCGCCGCCCAGCAGCGCGGGGAAGGCGCCGCCCTGGCGCAGCAGGCCGCCCGAGACGCCGACGCCGCCCCAGCCGGGCTTGCCGCCGCCGCCCCCGACGCCCCCCGCGCCCCCGACGCCCCCGACGCCCCCGACGCCGTGGCCCAGCGACTCCTCGCACAGTCGCACTGCAACACACACAAAACAATAATGGTTAAACGTCTGCACTTGTCCGCTGCATACCGTACGCTGTACGTACAAATAATTTCTCTTTTACATAGTGTCCCTAGCCCCGAATATAAAGGGGGGGGGGGGGGTAAACCGGGGCACCTGCCCTTGGCGGCAGTTTAAAGGGGTGCCAAATTAATGTGTTAGGAAAAACTTATTTCACTAAACCACCTAGCATCATGTCAAGCCTAGCTAACCCACCAAAATATAAAATATTCTCACAAGGGAGGGCCTTAACTTTCCTTTAAGAATGAGATTAGTTAGATGCTATATTTCTTCAGTTGTTCTATATGCCATGGAATCATGAACCCTGTCGGAATGTTATTGTAAGCTTCAGTCATTCGGATATATAAAAGTATTCTTAAGATTTTATTGACTGATAAAGTTTACAACGATTTGGTACTCCAAAAAATAGAGAAAAAATTGAAGCTGCTTACGACTATTACGCAGTGGAAATTAAAATACTTCGGCCACGTTATAAGAGGCAGTAAATACCTCCTTTTATTAACACGCTTTTATTAGGTCGACCTGTATGTAACTAACTATGTATATAAGGTAACTAATTTAACCATCTTCCAAGGATCGTAGCGTCATGAAAATTGGCAGCTGTATGTAATTCTGATGACAATACAATAACATTTTACTGTCGAACTGATCTGATGATGGAGTCGAAAGATATGAACTGGAACTTCATGATGGAACATCGTATCATAGCTGTGGTTGGACTTGTTAGAAAAGTCTTGGAATGAACTTTGACCACGATTAGGTTTCAAGGTCTGATGATGAAGCCGGAAGATTGGCATTTTTGGTTTTTACGTGCATTTATAAAAGCGTGATTTTAGTATTTTTTTTAAACTATTAATTTATATTTTATTATGCATGGCAAATAACAGAACGGAGAGGCCCAGTAAGATCACTTATGTTCTTGTTCTTCAAGTGAATTCCCCTCTTCGGAGGTTGGCTACCATTATAGCTACCTCAACTTAAGGTGCTGCTGCCCGTAAAAAATAAATTGTGCTCCTCCTAAAAATATTATCAATTTTATTTCCAACTAGGACTAACCCGTTCTAGGGTAGACCGGCCTCTTATAATATAATAAATTATTTAAGCGTTCTAGTAAAATTCTCATAAAACTAAATTGCCTTAAAATTATATATAAAAGCAATTCCTTAATAAAATCGGCATTAAATGTCAACATACAATAACGTTAAAAAGAGTAAGACAAATAAATAAATCTAGAACTAAAAGAAAGAGAAAATACAGTTACAACAAGGAAAAGAAAGAAATAGTCATGAGAAAAATATGTCATTAATAAGAATCAAGTAATATAAAATGAAAAATACCTACTCAAAATAAAAAAAAAATCAAAAAAATATACCTATCTTTTTCAAAATTTAAGCATTTTTGGTAAAAAGGGCAACGTTGAATTGTAAACAAAATACACATTTAAAATATAATCATAATTTGTGCACCTAAGTTTTATTGAAATATAATTTCTAAAATTTGATATCTGTCATGATTCCATAAGCCATTTTTTTATTTTACTTTTAAATACGCCATATGTCAAAGCCATTTTTATTTCTAAATTGATCTAGTTTTAATCCTGGTATTGCTAAACTATTTTCTAAAACTTTTCTCTTTGGTCTTCGGTTCTGAAGTATTTTGAAATTTGAGCTATTGTAATACATGTAGCTTTAAGAGGGAAGTTTCTAGATAAAGTTTTCTTCGATCGAGGACTTTAGCTTCCATATAAAGTTCATTGGTGGGATGGTGAAATGGTCCTCGAGGACACGAGTCTTTGTACGGGTGAGATGCTCGGCATGAATGGACGTTATTGTTTAGAGACGCGCTCATTACTCATACTGCATGACGGCTTCGCAAAATATTAATGCAATGAATAAATATATCGTTTTAGACTCCATCGTAGGTGTCGCGATTTGGCTCACCGGCCAAATGCCGATGGAGAACATACCGGCTGTAGCTTTCTGATGTCTCATAGTGTTCCAATTTTAGTGCCTTTAAAACGTGACACATTCCAATTTATCTGAATGTAAGAATTGTTAGCGGTGTTACAAAATTGTTTATTCTTGTTTGACTTTATTCACTGACTTTGATTTTCCACTCCTAACTTTAAGTATTTAGGTATTTTTAACCGCCCTACCTATACGAACGTACGTGATACGTTGGCTATATTATCATATAGCAAAATGTATATAAATATATATAAAAAATATAAGTATACACATTTGTATAAAACCGCTATATAAAAACCGCTTATATAAGCCGCTGTATATTTTGTCTGGTATATTTCAAACAAGTATTGTAATAGAAATCTAATGAAAAGAAGAAGGGTTTAGCTACTTTTTAAATATTAACCGAAAGGTAGGGTGGTTAATATAGTTTTTGCATTTTTATCCTTTTTGCATAAATGTTTAAATGTTTTTTTCTTCTATATAATAATTGTAAATTCATGGATAAAAGATATATCTCATTTTTATAAACATAGTATTGATCAATCACATACAAAATTAAACGTTTACCTTAGGTCATGGCCTAGTTAGGTGACTTTGCCACTGGCCTATGTGATGTATTCATTTCCTAGTATTGACTAAATGTTAAAAATATTTTTGTGCATAGTTCCTTAGTTCTGAAATTGTTTACTCACATACTGTATTTCCAGTACTATATAAATGAATTAATTGTTTTCAATGCGAACCTGGTGGATTTACACCTGCTAATTGAATCAATGTTTATCTAGTTTTGAGATGAGATGATTTTTTTTGAAAATCCTCAAATATTTACTCTAGTACAAAAATACATACATAACACTGCGGGGACATTTCCAGAAACTTACTGAAACGAATTTTTTATTAAATCACAGATAGATCTTTTGTTGTGAACAGTGTCAAAAATGAGTGAAATGGACTTCTACTGCTACTTCATTAAAATATGTTCATTATAACAGTGATTGTATAAACAAATTTAAAACATTTATACAACTCAAAACAATGAGCTACTCCAGTAGATAGGCATTACTTCACTTACATTGTATAAAATTAAAAGCTTTAAAAAAATATTATTAAAAACATAACTATCATGATAAGTGTCACGGCTGTTATAATATTCAATATTAACTATATACAATTTATCAAAATACTATATACTAATGTGATTAAAAAGTCTGTGAGAATAATAGATTGAAATAGAAATGCAAAGTCTTTTAGAATTATCAAGATAATAATATTTTCTTGTCAAATGTAGCAATATGCCTTCATATATTTTTTTATATTAATAAATGTAATTAAATTAATTATGCTAGTTTTATTTGTGCGATTCAAAACCTGGTTATCAAAACTAACAATTCATCGTCGAAGATTATACTATCGATAAATGCCGAGCGTGTCATCTGCCAGGTGAAAGCCTTCCACATGTACTCCTTGTTTTTCGGCCCTTAGCAACACTAAGTATTTACTTAGATATAACCCAGTAGTCAACATTATTCATCAAGGATCGCCTTAAGATGTAGTTTGGTCGACGCCACAGTGACATACTGGACCCGATTGCGTTTCTTTGTGGACTAAAATCCGAATTAGTTCATGCGAGCGAGACAGGCCAATACGTTAGAGCGGAATACGAAATAAATGACTTTCCAGCACAAAACTACCAATCGAAATTAGAGCGGCATAATGTAAGACCGATCGAAATGTTTTCCAACTAATTAAGATTATTTTATATGCTCTGTCTCGTTCGCATAAACTATTTTCCGATATTAGTTCACGAAGAATCGCAATCGAGGGTAAAAACCAGAGTCACAGGGAGTTTCTGTATCTGTAGTTTTCGATCACCTAGTCCTTTATTTATCATTATTAATAATTATTATTTAAATTATTATTATTTTTACTTATTAAATATTTTTACCGCAGATTACGTCATACAAATGTGAATACAGCCGATTTGCCGCATTGGTGGCTGCCGCGTCGCGAGCATACGAACTTCATTTTTATTGTTGTAATATTGCCCGGATAATGGGGTAGGAAAATAAATTTATAGCCAGCAAACTGAAATGAGCATTGACTGATAGACTATTTACAGGGGCCCATAACGAGCGATTTTCGACTTGTGTACAAATCTCTGTCCAAATTTAGAAGCCAACTATGGATTTGTTTCTTTAGTGTTGAAATAGTGTTGCTTTTTAAAGATTTATTACATTTTTCAACTTTATTATAAGCTTGAGAAGCTATAAAAAGATAATGCCGCTGAGTAAATGCAGTTCTCGCTTTAGGGACAAAGAATTTTTCAATAGTTGCTAATCTGGTATTGTGAGGATCTGCTCATAAAAAATAACAAAAATAAAAACTCTTCATTAACCACAACGGGTACAAAAGGCGGGCTTATTGCTATACACGGCAATATCCTCTAGCCAACCAGCAGGTAGTAACTACGTTTGTTTGTGCAGAACTTTTATTTTTTATTTTTCATGGGCTTCAAAGGAAACGAGAATATTATATAATTCATTCGCGTTACATAACACAAAATATAAACATGAATGCATATACATAGAATATAAAAATAATATATAATATACATAATAATATAAATGATACATAATATCCATATTATACATATATCTACATAATATAAAATATACGTAGGATCAATTTTTATTATTTTTTTAGCAGATAAAGCTTCAGCCGGGAGCAAAACGCACTCAAACTAATGATATCCCGTATATTGGAAGGCAGGTTATTTCACACTCTTGCGGCATACACAGCAAAGGAATAGGCAAAGAAAACTGTGGGATGCTGAGGTATACATAGAATATTCGTTAACTGAGACCATAATGGCAGCCCTAATTGCTTGTTTGCTGAGATTTTTATGGAAATGGATGATGATACTCTTTATATAAAGCTGCCTTATATTGCGGAGGGATGCTTCGTTGAATAGCGGTTCCGATGGGAATCTCATCGGCCGGCGATACATATATTTTTTTAATAAGTTTTTTGCCCTAAGCAGCTTATCCATGAGGCCTGGTGCGATAATATACAAAGATCATGTCTCCGTGGTCTAATTTGGTCTGAATAGCCGAGTTTTAATTTATATATGATAATAATAAGAATGGGGCAGTAGAATAATCTTCGCTGTAATCCGCGTCTTGACATAAGAGTCGGCGCGAAAATAGCTTGAAAATTTAGTGCGGTACTCGTCCGAAAGCGGCCACTTCACGGACAACGACCTATTTTAAGCCACGAATCATCTCGAAAATATTACGAGAAGGCCGCTCGAATCATTTCAGATACATCGTAAAAATAGCGCCGCGGGAAAAACTTCTCTCGGCGATGACTTCTTTCCGATTTTTGGTCTGTGAATGTGATTTTGTTGTGAAGGACGGACGAACATCTGATTTCGCATAGAGATAGTCTAAGCGCTGATGTCAATATATCCATAAATATTTCTTGGCATGCCGACTGCTCCCGTCAAAGTATTGTCAACGCGTTGCTCCGAAACAAAAGAAAAAAGACACACTGTATGAGACACTGATGAAAGTAAACAAAGGAAGATATTGACATTGCGATCACTTTCAATCGTACTTGTGAATTGTGTTTCTTGGCAGAGGAACATGCGGGTGATTAGATTGCGATGCCAAATAATTAAATTGTGTTTCGAAAGAATGAAAAGCGGCTCGGATTATTTGTCTGAATGACAAATGGCAGCTTTGATTTTGAACATGTTACATTTATAAAAATCTTGAGTCTTACGTCATAATCGTAAATTTCATTTTTAATCGTAGGAGTTGTGTTAGAAATAGGATGGATGTTCTTTCGACCGCTGTGTGATATTTAGTCTAAAATAAACGAAAGTGCAATCTTATCTACTGAATCCAATACTGAGAATGGAGAGACTACCGGCTATGCATGCTGAGCCTTGCGACATAATATTTATAATCTCATGTTAAAACCTTTTGAGTTATCTCGCTTTTAGATTTAAGATTTAATAATTTCACAAGTAAATCGTGATCTAGCGAGAACGTAAAGGCGATGATGACCGAGCACAGAGCAGTCTTCTCGACACGATCGATCGAGTTGAATCGAGATCGAGCCGGTCGGTGCATCCATGCATCAAGTTTAGTCAGCCACACAGTAATAGCATTGTTGGTTGACTGGAATAAAAAGATTTTCATTTATTTGTTCATTCATTCATTCATTATATACCGTATTAGATTGATTAACGATTTACTTCTAAACTGAATGCTGATAGACCCTGTATGTCCTCTGGAATTTTATTATAGAACCGTATACAGTTTCCCATGAAACAATTGCTTATCTAACTTAGTCTAAATTTTGTCACTATATATTTATTTTTATTTCTAGTATTGTATTTGTGATTGTCACTGCGTCGTTTGACAGATCCGTGCGTAACCGTTTCGGCCGACCCCAATATATAATATTTTATATACATATATAATACACAACGACTAGCAGGATTAATTCCTAGGTAGCAAGAGGGAATTCATGAAAAAACCATATTGTCAGTATTTATTTACAAAATCGACCAAAAAGTTGCGGTGCAGTTTTTTGCGCTCGAAGGCTGGTTTTCTAGCGGTTAATAAATGGCATTCTATCTATGTTATTATTTCTGTGATGTATAATAAAATATGCGACAGATCGCACTAATAATTGAATGGTATTATTGTTATCGTTGGTTAAATTATTGAATTTTTATAATCAATCGGTCCTTTATAAAAAACCATTCAATATCAATGTTATTATATATGGACAAATAAATTTCTATTAGTTTAACCGTCAATTCTTTCAGCGCCACCTGCATATCGCTGTCTAGGAAGGGCATATCGCTGTCAAATCGTACTATTGAGGTGTGCAATCTAATACCATATATAAATGATGGCGATAGTATTGCACATCAGGAGATACGAGTGGTCTGTAGATCACGTCGCACGATTGAACGTCACGTAATGACCCAATGCCGCAAGGTTTCACAAGGTATTCCGGCCTGGAGATCTTGTCGCACGATAAACGTATATACGTTGCAGTCGCTGTTCAAATTAATATATGGGGAAAGCGGGAGGGACAGGGGGGGGGGGGGGGGGTTTATCTAAATTCCGATATTTTACACTTTTTAGTCCTTTTTTTCGACCTCTTTCTACCTCTTGCATCCATCAACAATACAATGGTATGCCTCAACAATAGGTACATAATATTATTCGGGAGAGGAGGAAGAGGAGGATAAGAAATATAGGTGAGGAAGGGAGAAAGTACAATTTAGTATCGCCTTTCAGAAAAACGGGCTTAAATACAAGGAGTTCTTGGAATCCATTTGTCGCGCCGTGTCAAAGCGTTATGCTTCACACTCCCCGACGGCGGACCGTGGCGCCCTTTGCCCGTCAAGCTCAAACGGGATTGAGTGGCCGACGGGTCGTTTTAAAGGTAGCTGTCATCAGGTCAACTACCAGCCCCGCTGTTTAGGAAACATATTACCAGACCTTCGGTTATTCGCCAGAGTGCAAAGTCGATCGGCTAACGCCGTACGATGCGCACGCCGCGCCGCCCAGCACCGCCCGAGGTGTCCCCCCAGATTGGAATGTCCGATCCCACTATGTCCACGACTGTTCTTACAACCGGTGGTGATCGGTTTCGTGCAGCTTGGGCCACAAGATCCACTTTGTTCTCGGATCGGCTCAACTCTCGATTCAGCTCCTATTCAAAAGCCTCCTCGTGTGGAAGGCTACCTCGGCTAAGACTTTCGGTCTCAGGCCTCAAAGGTGGTGAACCGGTTTCTCCCGTCATTATTGAATCTCGGCGTTACTGGAAGGTTTGCGCACCGTTCGGCGACGCCAATCGGTTGTGCTCTCTGACTAGTTTCTGAAGGGGTCTGGAGACTATGGAAATACACTGTCTCTTAAGCAGCGGGGGTAGATGTTGACCTGTTGTCATGCCACTCTTGAAATGACCTTGGGCCACTCGATCCCGTGTGGCATTACGGGCAAAGAACGCCCAGGTTCGCGATAAATTCTAAGTGAATTACCGCTGTAATACAACAGGTAGAGGTCGCGTAAGCGACTTCGGACCCGTTACCAGTCGGGAGGACGGATGGTATCCAGAAGGTTAATTCCAGACGGAGATATCCTACCAAACTGGTTGCCCGATGGGTATAATACATTTCCCGGTACCTCGCCGTAAGGCGTCGGTCTTAAACGGGCTGCTGGGGAGACAGTAGATTTGTCTTGTCTCAAGTCTTCTACGCTCATCCCACGGCTGAAAGAATGATTATACATCGTTATACCAGCCTGGGGTGACAGGTTCGCCCAATGTAGTCGACACCGCCCTACTGGGCTTACAACCGCAGCCAGGTTATACAGAGTCATCTCCAAGCTAGTCCCTCTTCGAGGAGGCCGGATGGGAGTTAAAGTGTGAGTTGAGTCGACCTCAGATAACAAACGGGTTACCGGGCCCAAGCTGCACGAAACAATTAGGAACCTGTGCCTTTTTACAGCGGAGAGAGGGAGAATTGGCGATGCTGACCTGATCCATTGATGGGTTTGACGTCGAGGCTGTGGTGGTCCGGGTTGTGTGTCTGCGCGGGGTGCTGCGCGGGCGGCGCGCGCGGCGAGTCCGCCCCCCGCTCGTCCTTCGCCTTGCCGCCCTCCGACTTGACCCCGTCGCCGCCGGCGGTGCTGCCGTTGCCTTGCGCGACGCCCGACACCTTCTGCTGCGACAGACGCTCCTGCTTCCGGAACTTGGCGCGCCGGTTTTGAAACCACACCTGAAAGAAGACACAACTTCAATAGGACGGTTGGATCTTGCCCAGAAGAAAGTATCGTGGCGTCTTGCGGAGAGCTGCATTCTAACGCTCTTATTTTGCTTTACCGGCCTACCAACCGACGAAGAGGTAAATTTTCATTTTGACCCTCCTCCCCCCCCCCCCCCCCTTCCTAGACGATTAATACCATTTCCAGAGTGAAGTCTGTCTGTTCGTATGTATGCTGTCTGTCTGCTTGTGTGTGTGTGTGTGTATGTATGTGTGTGTATTTTTCCACGACAACGCCCAAAGGCTTCATCCGATTGAACTGAAATTTGGCATATAGGCATCATTGGGTCATAGCAAGAGTTGAAAAGATTATGGTTGTAATCGGTTCACCAGAACTTGCGCTAGTCATACTTCAATCTCGAAATATTGGACTTAGAGACTTGAAATTCGTCACACGGATGCCTTTTCGAACCTCGTGGTTGGAATATCTCGTATACAAGCGACGCAAGTAATATTTAAAATCCACCATATTTAAGAAAATACTACATAATTGTTGGATAAATGCCATTTCAATACCACGGAAAATACTACAAATATACTGCGAATTAGCGCGCAGGGGGAGGTTGGGGCGGGGGGGGGGGGGGGGGGGGTTAGCGGTGGGCTTGTCTACTTTTCGGGAAAGTCTTGGTAGGCCACAAACGATCTTATCTTAAACGATTGTCATTTTGATGAATGAGCCGCATCTATTATCGCAATGTCATGTCGCTAGCATATCGAGATTGTTCGAGAGCTTAAGCTGGCATGGCATGGAATCATGGCCATTAAGTGGTAAAGAAAAGCTGCATGTGCGTATAATCGTAGATCAACATGTTACATCGTAGAATGCTTCGAATGTCCTTCAGCGATAAGCACAGGTACTACCCAAATTAAAACGCTATTCCATCGAGAGACGTAGACTATAAGATTTTAAACAGATCATGAAATATTTAAAAGTCGTCCGTCTACCTGCGTGTCGTCCGTTCGACTGCCGGCCAGCCGTAACCTCTGATAATTAGGCGCGTCACTACTTCTTTACTCTAAAGGTAAATGTCTCTCTTTTACTCAAAAGTTCAAGTTTCTTTCCTCAAAAGTTCACACGGGCTTAGCAACTTGTCACTTAGTACTTTTCACTTAGTAGTACTTATCGCTAACCTGCTTAGTGATCGCGGCAAGTAACCGTGTAGGTACAAGTTTAACCGTAAAGGGTTATTATTGGCACGACATCCGTTCGAATTGGAACACCACCGCCTTATTTTGAACAGTGTGTTCAAACACTATTCAAACATCATTTTACTGATGAAAAATTAAATTTTAAGATTATAAATTTTATTATGTGTATCTTATGAGGATATTAAATTTTAGGATTATAAAGATAATTTAAATTGCACTCATAATCACAAAATAAACTTAGCAATTGTCACGTAGCCAGAGAAACGCGTGTGTTCACTTGTCATTTTAACTGGTCACTAACCTTTCCTGCGGCTGTTCACACGAGTCAGCAAGCGATAAGTACTTAATAATTTGTGGTGGGGGAAGTCACTTTTCGTTTAGTAAATAGGATCGGGTTCTGTTCACTTTCACTGGCAAATTCACTATTACTAAGCTCTAATACTAAGCGCTAACATGCTGGATCAGCATGTTTACAGCAAATATATTAGTGCAAGTGACGCGTATTTGTCATTAGCTACTATGCCCGTGTAAACCTGGCATAACGGACATGACATTTTATAATTATCTTACATTATTATGTATCTAAAAATATATTATAAACTATCAATTTATCTAGTTGAATCTTAGTTAGTAAGCTATGTGCGCACAACAATGAAAAATCACATGCATTTTTGAGTCTTCCTTGATACGAGCGTTGATCATACATGATATTAGATCGCTCAACTTCGTAGTACGATTCGGCAACTCTTTCCCGCCGGCGAAACGCACGTGGCGCTGATAGTATTGACGGCCAAACGAATAGCAATTTATTTGGCTATCTAAAATAAAATTGATAATGAATGGTTTTTTTATAAAGGATTTTTTAAGGTTTTTATAATCAATCACTCAAGGAATTTAACCAGTTATAACATTCGGATATTAGTACCATATATCGCAATTTTTATATAGGCTGATTAGATCACATAAATAATACGAAGTGCTAGAATGTTATCTATTAGAATATCTGAACATTAAAGTGCTTAATTAAAACCAATTTAAAAAATTACAACTTTATGTAAATATACTAAAATAGTAAGTGTTATGATTTAAACATTTGTTTGTTTTTCATTTCCAAACATTGTTTGTTTGTCATTTACCGTATAAGCGTGTTTACAGCGCCATCTAAAACGCGCCGCCATACTGTTATATTGGGTCCTTCCTGTAATTGCTGTTTTTTTCACACTGGCCACTTTGATTTAAAAATTTGTTTGTTTCAAAATTATTACATTTTACCGTATAAGCGTGTCTACATCGCCGACTAAAATGCGCCTTCATACTGTTATACCATTAACGCAGTTATATTGAACATAATTAGAGAAATTAATCAATTTTTGGAACTATGACTGACATCTACACGTTGCGTTTCATTGTAAAATCCTAGTTGCCAAATCGTAGTACCACGCTGAGCAATCTAATACGCTCTAAAATCAATGGTACGGTCTATAGCCTTGTACATGGTATCTGCATTTATTATTTCTTAAAATGTAAACTCAAAAATAATATTCGTTTCTTATCCGCTGACAGCTGACCAAGTAAAGTCACAATGCGGAGAGCAATGGCAGCAACAGAATCAGAATTAGGTAATGCTTATTCCAATTTTGTAAGTTAAGACTGTTTTGTTACAACAGTTGTTGAATTAGTCGTCTGTTAAAGGCAAGAGTTTCTCAAATAAACAACTACATTACATTACATTACATTTTCGTCGTGTCCAATTGACAGCTAAAGACCGCTCTTGGACGTGTCAAAATAATTGGGTTAGGTAGTAAGTCTCGTTACTACTCTTTACTGAACATACATAGGTAGTCAAGAATTTACTACTAGATTGTCAAACTATTAATATAAATAATCAAAAAAGAAGCCTTATATTTGAAGTAGTTAGGAATTCGAAAAGATACGTGGTAATATTCTATTACTTACTATTACTAATCACTCTATTTTGCTTGAGTGTAAGGCGCTCTTGCGACCGGCCCGAACATTGATAACTTCCTATACAGCCAATAATTGAGGAGCCAGCGACAAGAAGTGCAAGAGTTTTGGAAAATCTGATACCTTCAGATCCGACAGTATTTTGGTCATAGAATGCCAAAGTAGTCAGCAGGCCAGATTCCGGGACACCTGGCGCTGACGTACTAAGAAATATGTCGTTTGAATTAGTACCCTCAAAGCGTTTTGGAAAAGCTGAAAATTCATTAGTAGACAGTGGATACACTAAATGTTACTTCCAGGCGGAGATATCCTTCCAAACTGGTAGTCAGGGGGCAAGGCTGCCCGCTGGGTAACTTTCTCGGTGCTTCGTCGTAGGGCGTTGGCACCTGACGGGCAGGTGGCGTAACTATGTAGACAGTGGATTGTTTTTCGTCGCAAGTCTTCTGGCGCTCACCTCGCGAGAGACAGAACGATCTAAAATCGTTAAAACTTTCCGAGGTGACGGGTTCGCCCGTTGTATGTAGTTGATAGCTCTAGCTTGAACCGGGCGGTAACCATATATGCGAAGATATTTAGCAGTAATATTGTAAGCAAGTGTGGAGGTTCATGCACGGCATGTGGCGGAGCGGGGGTCGGGGTGGAGGTTAGGGGTGTTGCGGGGTCAGTGCTCTACATGCCAATGCAAACACGCTTTGTTAGCTATCCAACTCCCTCCCCCTCAACCTCTGCACCTCCCCCAGCTCCATCCCTATCTGATTGCCCTTACCGCGAGCTGATTGCAAGCACTCAAAAAAAAAATAGCGACCTTTTCATTGCGACATAGTTGACATAAACGAATCCACTTTTCTTTGTGAAAAAAACATCTCACATACAAAATTACCGTCTAAAACTATTTTTCTATAGAATAATACAATGGATATAAACTTTCACACCTCGTAAAGCTCGTTTATCATCAGCTTTCGTCACCTTTTCGAATCAACGCAATCATTTTCAACCATACTATTTTGCATTTAGTTTAGGTAATGAAAAAGTTTTGCAGGTTACGTGATTATGGTTCTTCCGTAACAATCCTAATTGCTAATTGTTATATTAAAATTACTGAAATTTGAATTGTTTAATTAATTCTCTTAATTATATTATTCTTAATACTGTAAATGCAGCCTTAGTTAAATCAATAGGTAGAAATGTAGCATCTGATGAAATTAACTAATATATAATTTAATTAACACTTCAGTTGCTCCTAATGTATATATTCCCCTAATTTTAGTATTAATTTTAGTAGAAAATTAGAGATTTAGTGGGATTGGTCGGAATTTAAAACGTTTTTAACAGCTTTGGATTGAACGTTCGGCGAGAAAAATCGGCGATCTGCGAACACTAACTACTAGGCGCAGTTTCAAAATCCCATTGTGCTATCCAAAGAACAATCATTACTTAACCCGCATGTATTCAGTATTCAGTATTCAATTTATTCATTCAGAATATACAATAAAAGCATGAATTATGAATTAAAGCTAATTATCGCGTATTAGAAATCGTCAGAATTCGACAATAGCGTCGACTAAAGTCGGCTTTACATGGCAGACAAATAAAATTAAAAAAAAATAGAGCTGAATCCATGTACATGAGTATACATATAAAATAGATAATTATTATAAGAATATTAATAGTCATCAAGCACTTTATACAAAAAATAATCACACAATAGGAAGTATCAAAACAAAATTGGAAAAAAACAACATATGTATATGATCAGGTATGTTACATTACACATTGTAATCTACATATTAAATATTACATTCATAATATTATTATTAAACAATAAGAACTAAAATGCGGTACCTGAAAGTTACATATTAATGTTATTCCCCTTTGAAAGAATTGGCATGCTCAAAAAAATCACCCAGCTTATAGAAAGCATGTGTGGATTGTAGCTTTTGTTTAATAAATCTTTTAAACGCCTTTCTTTCTTGTGGAGAGTGGTAGCTGGTTCAAGAGCTTATAGCTCAAATATCCAAAGGACTTTTGTGTCTTGTATATGTGTGTCTTGGATAAGATCCGGAAAGCCATTGAAATAATAATAACCACGAACTTCAATAGAGACGACAGTTTTAAACTCTCTACTACGGTGGAATCCTGTTTCTAAATGTTCTCAGGGCCCATCGCTAAGCGCAAGGAGGTAACACAAAATAGAGTGAGTGTTGTGTACGCGGCGAATTTTCTAAAGTCGTGCTCTCCATACCCATTGCCCACTTCCGTTATAATCTGCGAATTAACAGCAGCATTTTGCCGCCTACCCGCAGACCAATGGATGACGATTGACAGCACTTTAGTATACCCTGGACAACGGTGGTTACAACATCGCCGAAACGTCGGATGCTACACACTACACGCGGTAAATTAGTTTCCTATTCATAATGTCAAACAACCTCGATATTCTTCGATTTCGCAAATAAAATATATATTGTTATAGATTTGTACTGAATCATGTTGGTATTATATCGAAATCGGATTGAACAAACTAACGAATGTGAAATGAAATGTAAGTCTCGATGTGACTACCAAAAGGTAAATCCACGGTCTAACGAGCTGTGATCGAGTCCCGTCCGCCCGCCCAACGAGACCCTCCCCCTTCCACCCCTCCCTCCCCATTTCTTCCCCTTCCTACCCTCAACTCGTTCCGCCCTGCAAATGCCGCCCAACTAACGAATTGCTTCAGCCATTGCAGACGAACAACGCGGGCTGCACCACTAAAGTTTTACAGTATTTAACCATTGTCATTGCTGTATATACTGTGTTATAGTACACGTGTATGTGTATAAAAATCGTTGTGTGTGTTTTATGTATTATGAATGTGAGTAGTTATAGTGTAGTAACCTTATATATAAAATTGAGGACTATCGCGGTTGTTTGACATTATAAATAGGATAGAAAACAAAATTACAGCGTGAAATTTGTAGCACCCGACGTTTCGGTGACGTTGCAGCCGCCGTTGTCAAGGGTAGACTGTCTACCCTTGACAACATCGGCTGCAACGTCACCGAAACGTCGAGTGCTACAAATTTCACGCGGTAATTTCGTTTTCGGTCCTATCCAGTAACCTTGTTCTTGTTATGGGGGCATATTATAAGTTGCATCAAGTGGGGGTAGTTAGTTTAGTTTTTATTCCTTGTATGGGTTATGTCTGAGAGGCAAAATCCAAGTTTTCGACCTCAGTAGGCCTTCGGAACACTTTTGAATATCTTAAAAACTGCTTTTTTTATTATTTTTTTTGTTTTTTTCCCATGTTGACCGAAAATAAGCACGTTTTCAACAAAGACTATTCCATTCATTTATAAACTGGATTAAATTTGCTACAATTTGAGATTAGAATGAGCACGGTAGCCCTAATAGTTTCCGTCAAAATCTACAAATTTGAAGATTTTTTCTAATTTTCATGTTCCATCATATACATATATCTTCAATAGACTGTCTAGAATGAGTCAGTTAAGTAAGCATTTATTCAATTCAACATTTTGAAGAAGGTGGGGGAGGAGGGGGAAAGATGAAACATGCATGAATGGTATTTTTCGAAAACGTGCTTCTTCATGGTCAAAATGGGAAGAAACTGAAAAAAAGTGCAAAAAATGCAGCTTTTGAGATATTCAAAAGTGTTCCGGAGGGCTGCCGAGATCGAAAACTTGGATTTTTCATCTCAGGCACATCCCATACAAGAAAAAAAAATGAAACTAACTACCCTCACTTGATGCAACTTATGATGTACTAGGTTACTGGAATATGATGCAAAAAAGAATAATAATGACATAATAAAATGAAACAAATTGAATTTACTTACGACAGAATTGTATAATTCAGTGGTTCTCAAACTTTTTGGGCCGACGGCGTCCTTAATGTGGTCAGAAAATGATGCGGTTTCCGTCTTCACTAGCTTATAGTCTATATACAGGTTCAGTTTTTAATTAGTGACATCCTTTTAGTGGGTGAATCAGTACGACGAACTGAGCAACTTTTAAACAAAATCCCTATCCAGTCCTATCCAGGTTATTTCCTCTTCGAGGACGCTACCGGTCCAAAGGTAACAAACACGTTACCAGGATTATGGACAGAACCGTTAGACACCATACAAGATAAAATGATGTAAATGCATGCGCGACCACTAAGCATCTCTACTAAGTATCAAATCCTCTGCTTCTCTTGTGTGGCTTATCCGGCGCCATCTCCGCGGGCGCCAGGTATGACAGCATAAGAATACGGATGGGCAAGCGCGCAAATTGTTGGTAATTATAATAAAAAATGTGCTATATGTAGAGCAATGGTTTACGACTGGATAGGCAGTGGTTTTATGTCGTACGAGCCGCCGCTACATTGTAGCCATGATTACGCAAATTGAAAATGCATCCGCTTTAGTAGTTGCCGTAGGCCAGTATGTGGCTGCGGAGTCTGTATGTGTGCGTTTGGTGTACAGAAGTCGATTTAGTAATCGCCAATATCAATGGCCATAAACGTGCAGGCAGGCCATTAATTTAGTGTACTGGCCATACTGGATGCTAGTGCAGGGGGAGGGGAGGGGGGCTGGGGGGGGGGGGGGGTGCAATGCAGCGTGCGTATTAACTTAATTGCACTTTGTTTTATTGTGATCGGGGCGCGGATGCAATGGCATCGCGCCATTTGATTGCAATTTTCGACGCAGCTAATTTAGAAGAGTGCAATGCTGCTGGGCGAGTGGTGAGTAGTGTTGCCAGATGGGGCGAAGTATTTCAAACCAAAAGGTAATCATTTATTTTTTTCTCGGATAGTAACCATATACCTATAATAATACATTAAATGGAGCTACGTCAACTATAGGGCATAATCATAGGGTAAACAAATGTTACTCTAAAAACACTTTCAACAGTCCAAAACAGCTTTAACATACAACAGTTTTGTTGTATACGAAGTAAACTAGAATGGGTCTAACTCTATTTGGCAGCATAAAACGATATTGGTCCACATTGATGCCCAAAAAAGTTATTAGCACACGACAATAAACAACAGAAACAAACGAACGCTCGCGTCGCACGAGATCATTACGACAACAGCAACTGATATCCATAAAGCCCTTCTTCCTCCAATCGGTCAAAACCAGGTGCCCATAAATATCAGCCCAATAACTTTTGGCTGTTTTGGACATTTCACCTATCATGGGTGAAATGTCGGACAAGCCACCGCGCCGATATCTTATTACCGGATTGTGGAGCGCTTGGTTTTTCTATTGCAGTCATACACTTATTGGCGAAATTTTTTGCGAAACTTTTTGCGAAATAATTTTTAGCGAAACAGATTAGATGACATTTGTGAGGATTTTATCACCCCAGTAGATTATATATCTTTCTTGGAATTAGACATAGTATTTAATACACAATGACTTCCCTTTCATTTTTTGTTTTTTTCTGTCATTCAGATCGCTCATTAATTCTTAAAAACTACAAAATATTTATTTAAATTAATAACTAGCTAAAAGACTAACATTAAATATATATAAGAAAAGAAATAAATTATTCAATAATAAATAAACAAATAAATTGAAATATAAAATATATTTTATAAAGGTTCCTTATGATGAAAATATATGGCTCATTATTATTAGCAGCCTTCAATTTTAAATTTGGGTATTTTAGTAGGTACGTGTAAAATTAGTAGGTACAACACGTAAGTAAGGTTCAACTAACTTGACGTTTAATAAGTTTAGCTAACTTAACGCTTAATAACACGTACTATACGCAACTAAATTAGTAGCTACGTATTGTTCGTTGATTTTTACTTACCCTACTTAATTTTATTTGCCTTAATTTTTCTAAATATTTTAAATGTACATTAATAATACTCATTGTTTTATGCGTAATTATTCAAAATAAAATATAAATACATGATTTTTTTTCTCTTTTTTCACAGTTACTATAATACGCACTTTACTTACATTTGTTTCCTTTTGTCCAATTGGGGGAATTCACGAGCGACATGAGGGATGCACTAGGCTACAACGGTTAGCACAATGGGCTAACGTTGGCAGACTCCTGGCAACACTGATAGTGATTATCGGCCACTACTCATGGTGCATGGCGCACGGGGTGTGCACGTGCTATTGTGCGTCTGCCTGCGTCTGCATCAATGATTGTTTCGTAATTGCGTTAGTTGTGTTTTACGGCTTTTAGTGCTCTGTCGGCGGGCATTAGTGGCGACTGTCGCGAGCGCTCGCGGAAAATTCCCTCCCAGCGCTTTCCCTCCCGTGCGAGGAGACACTCCTACCTCTCTCGTAATTCATTTTATAACATCACCGTGGCGGCTCTGCGAGAGCCGTCAACAGGACGCGCGCCGCGGCGTAACACAGCTTATGAAAATTCCGAATAGGTACACGATTCAGACACAGCTGAAATGAAGCATTAGGTAATATGCTAATAAAGCATGACTTTTTTCACAAGCACAAAACAAACCGTGAACACAAGAGTGACATGATACTGTAGCATGACACATAATATAAACAATGAGTCATGGATTTATTAATTTTTATTTTATTATTATTTTGGAAACATACAGCTATCGCGGTTGTTTGACATTATAAATAGGATAGAAAACGGGATAGGATAGAAATAGGATAGAAACGTCGGGTCCTACAAATTTCACGCGGTAAATTCGTTTTCTATCCTATTTATAACATACAGCTGTTTCAATAAATTAGGCAAACTTATTAAATTCGAAGTCAAATCCAATAACATTTTTTCACTGGAACCTTTTTTAGGAAAATCCACCAGAAATAACGGAAATTTTCGGAAATTTGGATGATGTTTTTGTATGAATGAAATTCCGCATGTTTGACGGAGCATCATTTCATAACGGCTTGACCGATTTGGCTGTTTTATTATTTTTGGTTTTGGTAATTTCAAGTACAAGGTTTGTATGGAAGAAAATTTTTGGAAAATCCACCGGAAATATCGGAAATTTTCGGAAATTTGGATCGTATTTTTGTATGAAAATCTCAATAAAGATAGAATATGTTCTGATTTAAAAAATAATAATAAAACATCACGGTAATTAAAAAAGAAAATGCGAGATCGCATTCCTCACATATAAATATCAGCGCCCAGCCCAAACCACTTGGACTAGGAAATTGTAATTTGAAATCAATGAAAGGAAGGCTTCCTTTTATGACAATGCGCCTAACAAGTATTTACTACCAAAAAATTCACTTTCATGTTGAAAGTTATGCTGTCACATGTTTCCATAAAATAAAAAAAATAATGTTCAGTTTGACAGTTACGTTTCCATAACAACAAATTCTGCATTGATTCGAAAAACAAAAGCGTAAAATTCATCAATCTGATGTGTTTCAAATAGTAAATTGATTTCAGTTCGTGGTTTATTTGAGTAAGGCGTTGCAAAATAAAAATGCCACCAGTGAGGCGTCGAAATATCGGTCGGCGTTCGCGCAACCATTGATTTTATAGTGTATAAAATCAATGGCGCAACGCAAGCGAAATAAATAGCCGTCGAGTCACTGAGTCTGATGAAGAGAGTAGACAGCGCGTGGAGACAAGTCGAATAAGAATGTCTGAATCGCGATCAATTATGACTACGGAAGAACGGGTACAGTCGAGTTCGACTCGCACAGTTGGAGCTTAGGCACAAAATAATTTAGAACGGCAACAAGCCAGACGGCAAAACGTGACAAATCAAAATGAATGTTTGGCGTTCAGATACGATCCAACAGTTGATTACGCTGGGGATGTATCGGTCGACTTCGGAACAATGAGCACTGTTTGTAAACACTGCAATGCTTTGAGGTTTCGCCACGAACAGCCAGGATTATGTTGTGCGAGCGGAAAGGTCAAATTAGCACAATTGACACCGCCACCAGAGCCGCTGGCATCATTGCTTTCTGGCCAAGAACCTCGATCGAAGCATTTCTTGCAGAATATATAAAAGTATAACAATTCATTCGAAATGACATCATTTGGGGCGAAAATTATAGAAGAACGAGGTTTTAACCCAAATTTTAAGGTATATTCTATTTTAACAGTAATAAACATATACAAAAACATAGCAAACAAAGAAAAATAAAAATCTAAAAGGTTTCATCTATGCTCATAAACCAAGAATTTGTTTCAATTTTACAGATTCCAGGACAAATTCACCGTCGTGCAGGAGCATTGCTGCCGCCTGTGAATGCTGATCACAAATTTCTTCACATTTATTTCCTTGGAAATACTGATGATGAAATCAATCGACGTTGTGCCATCAATCATGCGGTAAAACGAGAGATTATTGAGCAGCTGTGGCATGGACCGTGTGGCGATCACAATCGGGAATCACCATGCATGATCGAAAATAAATGTTCAAAACGTTATCCGCGCGCTTTGTTGGCAAACACTATCACAGGCAATGATGGTTACCCCCTATATCGTCGCCGCTCAGCACAGGATAACGGCAGAATGATAACTTTGAAAGTCAAAAATAAAGACATTGTAGTCGACAACAGCTGGATTGTTCCGTATTCGCTACTGCTTTCCAAAACATTCAAAGCGCATAGCAATATTGAGTACTGCAATTCTGTGAAATCAATCAATTACGTTTGCAAGTACGTCACGAAAGGAAGCGACATGGCTGTATTTGGTATTTCAGCTCCAGATGCAAACGATGAAGTTTCGCAATATCAGATGGGAAGATATGTCAGCAGCAATGAGGCTGTTTGGAGAATCTTTTCATTCTCCATACACGAACGTCATCCCACTGTGGTCCATTTAGCTGTGCACCTGGAAAATGGACGAGTTTACTTCACGGCAGCAAATTTCAATTTTTCAATTTCAATTTATTTCTGCTCCAGTAGGTAGGCTTTCCTACACTTGGATGCGTCTTTGCCTCTAAAATTTTAAATAATGTAATTAATTAAAGAATATTAACTATCATGATATAGTTGTGGCAATATAAATTAATTTTAGTAAATTATAATTGGTTTGAAAACCATTGATAAATAGAAAATAATCTAATAATCAAAATTGCTGATCAAAAAAAGAGCTCAATGTCTGTAGTCATAATTATCAAGGCAATAATATGATGGTCATGAAAATAGATAAGGGTATATTAAAAATATCTAAATTTAAGTTAATTGTCAAATCTAGCAATATAGCCGTCGTCGATAAAAATAAAAATAAAAATTAAGATCTTTGGCAAAGTTGATTATCATGAATTTTCCTTTATTTTACATTAGGATGCTCTTGGAAGAAGAATTCAGCATTATCCAAATCTCTTAAGTCATATACAGGATTCTTGACTAGGCCATTAAATAAGACTTTTTTAAATTGGTTCTCTCCAAGACTTCTGATATATGTTGGGACCTTGTTATAATAACACAGGCTTTGGTGAAGGAAACTGTTGCGCACTTTACTAAGCCTGTGCCGATTTAGATGTAGATCAAATTTATTTCTTGTATTGTGTTGATGGAAATCGCTATTCGCCGGGACATCCGATATGTGCTTACGAGCGAACATAATATTTTGTTGGATATAGCACGAGTACATCGTCATGATTCCCGACTCGATGAAAAACGGCTTACACGAAGTTCTTGGAGAAGCTCTGTAAAGACTACGTAAAGCCCTTTTCTGAAGGATAAGAATCCTCTTCGAATTTGCTGCCATTCCCCAAAACATTAGACCATATGTCATCAAAGAATGAAAATAAGCAAAATATACAGATTTAGCAGCCTCAAAGCCGCATTCACGAGTAGCAGTAACAGTAACACGAACGAAAAAGTGCTCCGCGGAAATAGCTTATTTTTAATATTAAAAGTGAAAATTAAAACATCTCACCTTGATTTTTTAAGTGATAATATCAGTCTTGTTGAGTTCATATAAAATCAGTGCCTATATGCAACGCAGTGAGTAAATCCAGACACATATTTATAATCCACTCAACTGAAGATTTAAAATAACGATCAGGATAGGATAACATACTTGTTACCTTCTCGATATTATGGAACAACGATATTATGGAATCCGCAAACGCAGCGCAGAGAGCTGAACGACCACCAGCGACAACGCTGACAAGCTTCTTTGCGACTTGCGCAAGTGATCCATTTGCAAGAACACTGCTTTACTCATAAATGGTTAAAGGATAATACGACACAGGTATGGAACCGCGACCGTATCTCGGGTTGGAACTCCTGAAAGACAATGTATTTTGGTACCAAATAATTACATCTAATATACAGAGAAGTTTTGAACAATTAAAATAAACATAATTTATTCAATCATAATCATTTCATTCACTCATTTGAAACCCGGTAATATAGCCAAATGGCATGCAAATACATACATACATATGCAGCAAAAATATAATCCTCCCTTTGGCAGTCAGGAAATAAATCAGAGCACTCAGTACTAACCGAACCACAGTCACAATTTCTTCACGAGTAAAAATGTTTACCGCCCAACGAAGTGGGCACGGATCATTTTCCTGCCTTTCCATGGTAAATATTTATACTTTTTATTATATATAGAGGTAAAATAAAGCGGAAAACTGCAGAAACTTACACGATCTACACCGTAAACAGATGTAATTATTTTGACGTTTCGTGTTTAGTATTGCCACATATTGGAATATAAAATTCAATATTTATACAAGTTGTTTTTACTGCAAGGGCTTTTTTTGAGTGGGAGAATCAGTACAACAAGGTAAGCAACTTTTGAAGAAAATTAAAAAAAACGTTTTGTTTAAGTTAACGTTTTGTGTTTTTTAATAGTTTTTTAATAGTAAAAAGCTATGATCACGATGCGCTATCTAGCGGTAAGTAAAATATCACTAATATTGTTTATTTACGATATAATACCTACCGCTAGACGGCGCAGCGCGCTCAATTTTTTCTCAAACCTTTATCTAACAGTCAACTTTTTCAAACTTTCAAATTAAAAAATTTAAATAATTTAAACTTTCGAACAAAAGACTTTTCCCTTTTACTGCATATAATTTCCTTTTTACTGCATAAATGGTTAAAGAGATAACACGACACAGGTATGGAACCGCGACCGTATCTAGGGCTGGAACTCCTGAAAGACAATATATATTGGTACCAAATAATAACATTACATCTAATATAGTATTTTATTTATTTATTTATTTATTAAAGAAAAGCACATTTTTTTATGGCAGTACATTGTAAGTTTAACAATATAGGCTTAAATGTAAATAATAGCAAAATAGAAAGCACCGCAGACCAATTTTTTAAAATCAACGCCGCCTAACTAGGCCTAGGGCCCGTACTAAGGCAAGCGTACCAAGTAGAGTGGCTTGTGCATACTTTAGAATACTTAATTTAAAAGATATGCTAGGTATCAAATAATATAAAAAATTAACTAATAATAATAAACATTGTAATTTGAGTGTAGTGTGATGTAACTGTAGTGTAGTGTAGTGTGATGTAAATGTAGCTGTAGTGTGCTGGAAAAATAACATTCAGTAAATGGTGAAATAATTAATCTGAATAATAATAATATAATGTCGTAATAAATACAATAAAATATAAAAATATTATTAATGAATCGAAATAAAGGAAAAAATTATATCTCAATAAATATTTAAAGAATCATATTTAAATAGTCCGAGGATACACTTATATATAAAATGTCCATGTTACAAGTTAAAATATATATTTCAATATAATTCAATTAAAAAGTATACAGAGAAGTATACAGAGAAGTTTTGAACAATTAAAATAAACACAATTTATTCAATCATAATCATTTCATTCACTCATTTGAAACCCGGTAATAAAGCCAAATTGGCATGAAAATACATACATGCATATGCAGTAAAAATATAACCCTCCTTTTGGCAGTCAGGAGTAAATCATAGCGCTCAGTACTAACCGAACCACACTCATAATTTCATCACAAGTAAAAATGTTTACCGCCCAACGAAGTGGGCACGGTCAGCTAGTTAATTATAAAATTATAAACTCCCTTCTGGAGTTCCGCAGGGGTCTTATTTGGGTCCTTTACTGTTTAACGCTTATATATTTGACATTGGCTTACGCTTCACCAGAGGACGTTATATATTATACGCGGATGATCTCAAAGTTTATGCTCAAAAGGATAGCATGGCCGATTGTCTCCATATTCAGACAGATATTGACCGACTCTTTGATTATTGCGTGAAAAATAAGCTCACTTTAAATGCTACCAAATGTAATAGCATTATATTCAATCGCAAAAAAGAAAGCATCAATTTCAAATACCGCGTAAATGGTAAATATATCCCTGAAGTTCAGTGCATTCGAGATCTTGGGGTACAACTGGATCAAAAGCTGACGTTCGACTAACACATCAACAGTATTGTTAGCAAGGCGTTGAGGACTCTGGGTTTTGTTAATAGAATATGTAAACTATTCTCGAACATTAACATCCTTAAAACGCTTTACTTTATGTTCGTAGCACCTTAGAGTTCGCATCGCAGATTTGGAATCGGCAATATGGCGTGTATTTAGTGGAGGGCGTCCAAAGACGTTTTACTAGATACCTGGACTATCGTGAGCACTTGGGACTTGGAACCTACGAGAGCAGGCTGAACTATTTCAGTATGTGTTCACTGGAAGACCGCCGCACAGCGGCTGATATGACATTATTGCATAAAATAATTCATAACAAAATTGATAACCCTCATTTGGTAAAGAAACTGTCGTTGTTGGTTCCGCCACGAAGGGTTCGCTCTCCTCGTACGTTCGAAATCCCTCGTTAACACGAGGGATTTCGAACGTACGGGCGAACGACTAGTTATGCACCACTTGATGACCACATACAATAGTCGATTCGAAGATATTGACACATTTTACTTGAATCAACCTAAATTCAGCGAGGCTGTCCTTAGCTCACTAGGCGTCTAGGAAGTGATTACATAGTGAGAGTTACAAAGAGTATAATTTGAATACCTATATCCTATCCTAAATATATCCCATCCCTCTCCTTTCCTATCCTTGCAATAGTTCAATTGTAATTTAATTTAATTTAATTTAGTGTAATGCAACTTTTGATTTACCGTATAAGAAAAAAATGTAGGAAACAAATAATCGGCCAGCGAAACACTGTATTAGAATATTTAGTAATAATTAATGAAGAGCTGTATGTTTCCCGAAAATAAAATAAATAAAAAAAATGATTATTCAACAATAAACAAATATATTTTTTAAAAACCTACGACAACCTTGTCAACTTCATACGACTTTTTTTGGTTTCCAAGCTGACGTATACAAATTGTATACGTCAGGTCGCAATCCAAATTACGTCGTAAATCGCGCATCTGTTAGTTGTGTAACGGGCTTCGGGTTGCATTGGATTGGAAGAACCAATTTGTCGCTTTATTTAAATTGAAATATTTTTTTCCCAGTGTAATTATAGTTTAATTATACTATATTAATATAAAATAAATAAATAAAATGTTTGCTGACAATTTTAAAGAACTGATGCACAGCAACAAAAAATCTCTTTGTGTTTTCTAAGCTTCCATAAGTAAGTGTAATGTAACCGCGTGCTCGTCGAAGAAATCTGTTCTTTGATTGGCGTAACGATAGCCAATAACAAACGAGACCGGCATTGAGAATCGCGGCGAGGGCGGAAGGTGGATGGAGGAGGGAAAAGGAGGAAAAGGAGGGATAAAGGCTGAGGAAACGAAGGAAGCCAAACGAAAGGGCCGTCGGCGCCGCGTGGGCGTTTATAAGGGATGCTCAACGATGCTCGCTTTATAATAATAAAGGAAACCGGAATGTTCATTCAGTTCTATCATTGATTATATAGCGTGGTAGCGAACGGTCTCGTGCAGCTGGGGCCATAAGATCCAATTTTTTTTCCGATCGGCCCAACTCACGATTCAGAAGACTCCTCGTGTGGAAAGCTACCCCGGGTAAGACTCTCGCGTATCAGGCCTCACGGCTGGTGTAGCGGTTTCACCTGGTGGGATTGCCTCCTGACGCTACTGGACGGTTTGCGCACCGTTCGGCGACGCCAATCAGATGTGCACTCTGACTAATTGCTGAAGGAGTCTGGAGACTATGGAAATATCCTCATAAGCAGCGGGGGCAGATGTTGACCTGTCATTATCCCCTCTTGAAATAACCATTTAGCTACCTGATCCTGAATTCAGAGCCGGGCTAAAGATGACTTTGGTCCGCGATAGATTCCAACCGAATCACCGCTGAACATACAGGTAACTGACACCGCTGAACTGGCAGGTAGAGGTCGCGCAAGCGACTTCGGACCCGTCACTTGCCGGGAGGTTTCAGTAATCCTGATGATTGATTCCATACGGAGATATTCTTCCAAAACTGGAAGTCAGGGAGCAAGGCGCCCGCTTGGTACCTTTCCCGGTGCCTCGCCGTAAGGCGTTGGTATCTGACGAGTATGTTGGCATAGCTAGACAGTAGATTTTTACTGTCTCTAAGTCTTCTACGTTCATCCCACGGCTAAAAGAACGATCACATATCGTTATACCAGTCTGGAGTGACGGGTTCGCTAGTTGTAGCCGACACCGCCCTACTGATTATATAGCATATTAGATCACTCAACGCCGTAATACTACTTAGCAACTAGGATTTTACTACGAAAGGCAACGTGTATATGACACTCAATTCAAAAAAATATTTATAATTTCTTATTATGTTCAATGTGGCCACTTTCGTGGAGTAACAGTAAGGTGACGCACTGAAAATAGCTCTCTAAAACCGCCTATGCGGTATAAAATAATAATATAATAACAAAGGATTTTTTTTAAATCATGGCTCTTATTATATTTATTTATATATTTTAAACAATAAGATTTACAGAAGAATGGCTATGCTATTCGGTATACATTACAATTAATCGTGCAGGAAAAACAAGTTAAACCCATAGCTATTGGCTTATCGCATACCCAACTGAGCAAAAACGCCCGTATATAGGGATGCTGATAATTTACTTACGATATTGCTTTTCCGCGAGCTGACAGGCATGACTTTGAGTTATATTAATATTGGAATAAGTTCAAAACATTCACACGTGCATAATACATATACACACACACAGAGAGTTATTTCAACATACACACACATTAGTAGAAAGAAATCATTGTTATACACAACACCAATAAATAGCAACGCATAAATGCAATGAATACATCCTACTAATATTATAAACGCGAAAGTTTGTATGTATGTATGGATGTTTGTTACTCTTTCACTAAACACTACACCACAACACGAATGGATTTTGATGAAACTTTACAATAATATAGCTTACACATCAGAATAACACATAGGCTATAATTTATAAAGATATAGCGTGAATTATCTAAAATATAACGATAACTGTCAAGTAAGTAGGAAAAAAATCTAAGAAATTGACATTCGAAATTTAAATTCCATCCTACTATCCTACTAATATTATAAACGCGAAAGTTTGTATGTATGTATAGATGTTTGTTACTCTTTCACGCAAAAACTACTGAATGGATTTTGATGAAACTTTACAATAATATAGCTTACACATCAGAATAACATATAGGCTATAATTTATAAAGATATATGGTTTTTTACAATTATTATCACAATTTTCCATCACCACGCGGGTGAAACCGCTGGGCGCAGCTAGTATTTAATATAAATACATGTACAAATGTACTGCTACTATTGTAAGCTAAATGTAACCTACTACTATTATAAACGCGAAAGTTTGTAAGAATGTATGTATGGATGTTTGTTACTCTTTCACGCAAAAACTGCTGAATGGATTTTAATGAAACTTTACAATAATATAGCTTACACAGCAGAATAACACATAGGCTATAATTTATAAAGATATCACAATTTTACATCACCACGCGGGTGAAACCGCGGGGCGCAGCTAGTCCTACTATTATTATAAACGCGAAAGTTTGTAAGAATGAATGTATGGATGTTTGACACTCTTTCGCGCAAAAACTACTGAATGGATTCTGAAAGGATTTTGGTCACAATTGGAAGTAAGGGCGTGAGTGTCGGCCCTCCAGGTAACATCCCTGGCTATCTCGCGGTTAAGGCGTTGGCCTCTTACGGGCTTGTGACTTAGCTAGATGGTGTACTGTTTTTGTCCCAAGTCTTCTACGTTCACTCCAGGGAGATAGAACGACTAATCGTTAAAACTTCCTGAGGTGACGGGCTCGCCCGCTGTAGTCGACAACCCAAGTTGAATGGATTTTGATGAAACGTTACAATAATATAGCTTACACATCAGAATGACACATAGGAATATAGCTTACACATCAGAATGACACATAGGCTATACTTTATAAAGATATCACAATTTTCCATCACCACGCGGTTGAAACCGCGGGGCGCAGCTAGTTATTTACATAAAGATGTCAATTATAATTTGTTATACAGTTTTCAATACGTAATAATTACGCTCTTTAAGTTCAGATAGAAGTTCTCTTCGTATTATGTCTGTGATGTATTTTAATTGACATAATGAAAAAAATATAGATCGCACTAATAATTAAATTGAACCTTTCATTGTTATCATCGGTTAAATTATTGGGTTTTAATAATCAAATAGTCTTTCATAAAGAAAACCATCCATTATCAATGTTACTATAGATGACCAAAGAAATTGCTATTAGTTTGGCCGTCTAAGAAATGTTGCCAAGTAATACTATGGAGTTGAGCAATCTAATACCATATTAATACTATATCAATGATGATAATAAAGGAAACCAGAATGTTCATTCAGTTTATAAGAAGTTCATTTTCAGTTAATTTTTACTGTAATAAAATTTCAAAATGATTTTATTACATTAATAAAACTTTGATCAATGACCAAATATCTACCAAGTATTTTCACAGTAAAGTTTCTTACTCTCTTATCTTGTCCTTACAGTCACTATTTACCTAACGAAAAATACATTTCTATATACAAGCTAATATATTATGTGTTTCTTATTACAATAATATATTTTATTGAACATTTAAAGTGTTTTAAATTAGTATATTTGTATGTACAAAGGTCACTTAGGTATGAAATTAGGTCACACTAAAATATTCCGGAAGTGACCACTAACATTAGCAATTTATTAAAAATATTTACAACATTTAAAAATGGATGTAGAATAAAAATTGTTTCATCTAACTGTAATTTGTTTTTTCATTAGGGCTTCATTTTGAAAATTGCGTGGTTGTATTACGATGGATTTAAGTCGTGGAGATTTTCACTGTATGTTTTGTACGATAATAAGTTTAATTTAACAGCTTGTTAAGAATCGCTCGGTTTCGAACTGCTTTTGGCGATGAAGTACAAAGCAAGGCGTTAATTCATAGCCGGTTTGTAGAATTCAAACGTTGTCATATCAATTCGTAAAGGTCGCCCCCCCCCCCATCCACCGCTCTCGACAACAAACATCGAAACAGACATAAGACCTACCATGAGATTCAAAGGTACACAAATATTTGACTGAGAAAGCTATGCTTGCGGTGGATTCCGCACAATTTGACCGAGGCTCAAAAATGGGACGCGTCACTTGGTGCAATGCCATACTCACAATTCCAAAAGTAAAAAGCACATTTGCCCGAAGACAATGTTTTTTTATCGCCCCGAAAGTTTATAACTCACTATGTGAAACCACGAAAAACGTGAAAAATTATGTAACTTTTAAAGGTAAAGTAAAAAACTGGCTTCTAGATATTGGGCGTTCAAAAACTAAAGATCTTATTAATGCTGTAGGGTGAATATTTAAAAAAATATGTATTTGTATTGTATTTGTAAAATTGTGCAATATTACATATCGTTCTCTTAAACATATATATTAGAATGTAGTGTTTATTCATATATTTGTATATATTATTACTTATTTTCCACTTAAATTTATTGTATATAATGTAAAGTTTACTTTATTTTTAGCCCTTAATTGCATACATATATATATATATATATATATATATATATATATATATATATATATATATATATATATATATATATATATATTTTCTACTTCAAATTTTACTTTAATTTGTGTAAACAACACATTTGTTAGATTTAGAAATATTTAAAATTGATCACCTTCGTCAGTTCGCGAGTTACAAAAATACAGTTGGTATAACACAGCACAGCCAGAGACAGACCTTCTAGGTCTAGTTGGTTGTGCGATTTCGCCTCATTCGGATATGCTAGCATATTTATATGCATAGAGCTATGTTTTTCGCTATAATAATGTTTGTTCTTAATTATTACTCATGTACAACAGTATGCAAATCCTTGTATTTTTTTTTCTTGTACGTTATAAATAAATAAATAAATACTTACCAATTTCAACTAAAAGGCGTAATATTTGGCGTGGAACATAGTAACAGATGACGAGAGGGCAAACTAGAGAATCGCTCAGGGTAGCACAAACTTAGTTACGCCACTGATACTGACGTCGTAAATCACTGGGTCTGTACAGTGCCTCCATTCAGAGGAAAAACCATGAAAATTTCCTACTGATTTGTGACTCAAAGCGTAAATTACTGCAGAATATTACTCTCATATTGGGAGTATAACGATGTCGGAAAAGCCAGCACCGTTGATTTTTGTCCTTTGGTATTTTACACCTATTTAAGTAATACAGACATACCGCTAAACGTTTAGTTGTGACCGCGCTGATCCTCGTGGTTCGGATCGAGTGTAGCAACTGTGAATCTTCGTAATGAAATTGTAAAAAATAATAATTGCAGAGCCTGGCTTCGTATGTCAATTTTTTCAGAGGTAAAAGCCAAAATGAGATACAGAGAGGGATAGAGAGAGAGAGAGAGAGAGAGAGAGAGAGAGAGAGAGAGAGAGAGAGAGAGAGAGAGAGAGAGAGAGAGAGAGAGCGAAAGAGAGACGATAAATGACGTCGTAGTGGCGACGCGACGAGCCAAAAGAACTGGCCTCATGAATGGCTAATGCGCCGCTTTGCACCCCCTTTGAGCCGGATGCATAGTTTATGAGCGCCCCTCGCCCTCCTCTCGCCCCCCCCCCCTCCCTCCCCGCCTCGCACCCCTCCGACCTTGTGCCCAAAAAATGAGGGGTCGCTGGGTCTCCCTGTTTTTTCAATTAACTCCGTGTTATCGTTTATAAATACAGATCGCGCCACTTCTACGCCACTGCTCTCGCACAATGAGCGGATCGCCATACAGCGCAACTGTTGCCTCAATCACTGCCCCTCGCCAAAATGCACCCACTATCATTTATAAATGGAGAAATAGTTGGAATTTTAAAACATGGCTATCAGTAGGGATTTTAGAGGTGTTAAGATGAGAGAAATATTCCTAGATGCAATTTAATTTAGTCTATTTCGTACATATTATAACCAGTAATCTTATATCTATATTAACTACAATGATTTACGTTCCTTATGATACACCATTGATTATATTTTATGACTTTATGACACACCGTTGCAGCATTCATAAATCACACATAAATAGGAGAAGCTCGTCTCTAGCTGAGATTTTTTAAATTATTTGTTGTTTTAAAGTAAATTTTATGCGGTTCCAGTATTTTTTTTTTGCGAAACTTTCTTCAGAAATTTAGATTTTTTAATAGGTAGGTTTTTATGCTGCTGTTTAATTTTCCCAAAAAAATATTTTTATTCTTTTTTATTTATTTTCAAAGTTATCCAAATTTAGAACTATTAATAAAAACTTCGAAAGGATAATAATGAAATAAAATATATTATTGTGGTTAATGGTATATTAATTACTTTCATAATATAATCGAAGATTTATTTTATCGTACTAATTTTTTATTTGTATTATCTATCATTTAGACTTATACTTATAACAGAATGCGATATTAAATATATAATAACCGTGTAATAAATATATAATACTTATATATGTATTTAATTATGCCTTATTAATAATAATTCTTATTATTTTATCTCAACTCTTCTCTTTTCCTATGCTTTTCAGCCATAGGGTAGTCTTCATTTTGATGTTTTTCGCTTTGTTAAAGATTTTTTTTTATATCTGACAGTAACAGGTGAATAGTTCGTGGAGATAAAAATGTATATCGTCTCTTAGCAAAGGTTGTTTTTAGTTGGATACAATATAATGAATGTCAAGAGATGATATTGCACTGAATAAATATTAGGTTAGTGCATTCGCATAATTATGGATATGGATATAAAAATGAATCAGGATGCCTTTAACGTACAATCGTGTAATATCAAATACATTAAAAACAGTGTAGACTTGTTCTGAAGAAATTCTCATAGATTACTTTTTATTTTATTTATTTATTTATTTAAGAATTAATTACTATAAAACATTGATTGGCTTACAATAATAACAGGAACAGAATGGCAAAACCTTAACCTTTTGCTTATTTGTTTCTGTCACCCACCTGGGACTAGCCCGTTCTAGGGTGGACAGGAAAATTTTATTCCTACTGTTTATTTTTACTATATACTGATTATTATTTTCCAGATGAGTATAACTACATCCTCCCCATGCTACTATGCCGAATTTATATTAGACTGAGCTAAGGCGAAGTATACTTCTTTTATGATTTAGAATGGATTCTAATTTTTTAAAGGCATTTATGATTTTTCTTAATCTTACTCGTCGTTGTGTTATCTTTGTGTATAAGTGTATATGTGTATATTGTGTATATTGTGTATATGTTTATCCCACCTCAGGCGAGAGTCTTGTAATGCTCCCAGGTACTTAATTACTGTAGTGAGTTTATTAACTGGGCAACTACATTCCGTAGTATGATGATACTTACGCAGTTTTAATAAGTATCATCTTGCTGGTTGACCAAGATTACTTTGAGATTAATATGGGAAACAGGAAGATTTTTGTTTTGTTAATATTTAAATTTTAACTGTCTAAGTTTAGAGATGCGGTGCTCTGCATTCCTGTAGCAATTTGACCATGTATTCGCTGATGTGAGTGTGACTGCATGAGTCATCTGCGAAAGAAAGTATCTTGTCTTCTACCTGCAACTTGAAAAAGTCATTTATATTATTCGCGCATTTGATTTTATTTTAAAATCATCGTTATTAATTAATAATATGCAAAATATTGTATTTATTTTATTATATTCCATATACCCATTCGATATGTCGAAGTTTTATTTTTCTATCAGTTATTCCTCTATTAGTTAATTGTATGTGCATTTTGTGTGGTGTCGGATCGCGTGTATAATAAGAGCCGACCCTCCCTCCTCGTATATTTACACCATACGTGGCTTAATGGCTTAATCCACGGCGGCTTAGCTTCATTCGCTTAATGAACTCAATCACAATGAAGCCACTGCGTCTTTTGTCACCCCGACAAACACCAGCGCGGCACAACCTGACCCCATCTCACTATTATTCTTTTTCACCGGAAGAATAACAATGGAAATAAGAGAAAACGATGAACCTGTCAGAGTAGACGATTGCTTTATAAATTTATTTATTAAACTCAAACGAATGATGGGCCTAATCAGGGATAATGGGGACGAAATGAGGACGATAATAAAATATGCCCCGCTAATAAAATATGAGATAAAATGGCGAGATGGAGGACGGGGCCGAGATGGCCTGATTTAATCTTGATGTTTATCCTTGGCTGCTTCTCTCCCCCCCCCCCTCCCTTTCCTTACTCAGACCCATTACCCACCTCATTCAACCCTAAACAGTGGAGGAGAACCAATGAATAAATCAGGCGAATTTCAGTTAGGCTTTCGCGTGTTCGACCCGTTTTTATGCTTTAACCCTTTTATTTGTCTATGATCGCAGATTGTACAATGTCTCGGCGGTCGTAGCTGTCAGTATTTTGTGTATTTCACCTATATATAATATTTCCAGTGACTACTGCGATGTACTCTATTCACTTTATGCACTCTATCGCATCGCTTCATTTCTCGATTTATCCGCGCTGCGCATGTGTTACTTTGCATACGTCCATTTACTGCTAACGTACGGCGCTGAGTTATGGGGGCGAGCAGCCGACAGGCAGAGGGCTTTCGTCATGCAGAAGCGTGCAGTCCGCACAATAGCGCGTGTGGGACTTGATACGCCAGCTAGGTCTCTGTTTAGAGATCTCTGCATCATGACGCTGCCGTCCATTTATATAATGGAAGTAGCGCTGTTCGTTCGCAGAAATCTAGCCGATTTTGAAGTGAATGGTGTGCATCATCACTATCCAACAAGATCCCGTAGCATGCTACGTTCGGTAAGTCATGCATTATTCAAGTCGGAGAGGCTAGCCTATATCGCCGGCCCAGCGGTTTACAACAAACTCAGCGAGCACATTAGGCAGGCGCAATCTCTTGACGTGTTTAAGAGACGCCTTAAGAGGTACCTTACAGATAGGGCGTTTTACTCACTGGAGGAATATTGCTCGGGTGAAGTCTTTGGTGGCTAAAGTATTTAATGATCTCTGCATTTTGTCTTGTATTTCTTCTTTTTACATTATTCTTGTGTTTTTTCTTCGTTTTGTTTTGTTTATTTTATCTTTTCTTTACGATAAAAAAAATGTTTGTTTGCTAATATGTATGAATGTTCTGAATCTGTATTTGACTTGTATACCAGTATACTAATATAATGAATATGAATATGAATATGAATATACGTTTATAATGAGAGCCTCTGGAACAGGCACGTTTTTAAGATTCAAGGTCCTTAACTTATGGGTGCAGTCATGAAGCCAGGGGACCAGTCTCACCTATTCCTCAAATACTAGCAAAATATTGATATTTTATAACATTATAAATTAATAATATAAAAATAAAAAAATCAACGTCTTGACCATTTTTTGTAGAAATGAACTTGTTGAGGTATCCTCTATTACTGTAGGTAATATTTTATACTACCTTAGCTACGGCAATATAATGGATTATGTAATATAAGATAATAAATTGCTCAGTGCCCATAGTACGTTTTAGCAACCATTCTACGCCGACGACTGCCAGCATTGTCCGGCGGAACTAATAGCAATTTATTTAGCAATTTATAATAATGCTTTTTTTTTATAAAGGACTGATTGATTATGAAATCCCAATGTTTAACCAATAATATTAATATTAACATTGAATTATTAGAGTGTCATCTATATCATTTTGATATAGGCTGACTACATCACAGAAATAATACGGAGAGATCAGAACCATATAAGTAGGCTATTTGGGCATTAAAGCGCCTAATTATTAAGAATTGAAACCTGTAAAGCAAAGAAAATTGTCGTTTTTATGTAAATAATATTAAAATATAAAAAGTTTTGATTTAAATATTTGGTTTTTGTTATATAATTGTTTTATTTTTAGACTAGCTGACCCGTCATTCGACCGTTTTTACTCCGATTTACTTTGCAAATCCAACTACCACGAAAAAGACTTTTCATTTTTCCTATGACACTGACATGTATCTTAAATGTATCCTATGACAATGACAAATAACGTGGCTTTCTATTGGTAAAAGAATTTTCAAAATCGATTTAGTAGATCCAGAGATTACTTCCTACAACCTTACAAACTTTACCTCTTTATAATATTAGTATAGATAATATACGGTATAGGCATGTTTAAGATGCCATCTATTGGGTTAGTGATCATAAGAGAAGATTAAACAATGTTTGGAAATATATGTGACGTCTACACGTTGCGTTTCATAGCAAAATCCTAGCTACACAAACGTAGTACAGCATTGAGCAATCTAATACCCTACATTATCAATGGTCTTTAGGATTCTCCTGACCGGGAACTGGCAATGTTATTTTCCACACTGTCATCCACAAATTGCATGCTGCGGAATGCAAATTGTGAATTGAAGTCGAGCTTGAAAATGATCCAGAAAGGTGTGGTTGTTTCTTGCAGGCCCCGTCGTTTCAGGGCACGTCGATAGTTGCATCGATGCTAAAAACACCCCTTCTCCGGAAACCCCTGAATTTCCGTGTCGAGTTTTCCATTTGTTAAAATTGAATGTGTGATTGCGCGTTTTTCTTTCCTAAATACCTCTATTCTATTCAGCTCTGACTAATAAAGCTATGCGTTAGTTAGATGACGCTTTGTTGTCGCCGGTGACGAGCTGCGCGGCGGTGGGATGTTTGCAAATGGATTAGAATGCATCTGTCGCGGTGGTGTTTCCTGCCTCCCGTCGCCCGAGGCAAGTCTGCATGGTCGTGTACTCTGTCGCTGTGGCAAATGGCAATATTTGCCCCGTTTCCCTTTCCCTTTCCTGCCGCTTCGTTTGCCAGCCGAGCGGGCAAAATGGCGCGACGCGACGACAAGTCAATGTTTATTTTTTATATTATTGTTGGCCAACTGTCGCGGCTTACACCTCTGGATAGCCGCCACTGCCATGGGGTTGTCAACCTTGAACATTAATTAAGTGAGATAGATCGCTTATATTGAGTTTGGTACTTTATTTAAATATTATTATAAGTTTTAATAAATATAACTAAAGTAAATGCTTACTTCATTTTTGGTTGAAAAACTTTAATCTTTTGGTTTTAATATGATGCCTTTTAATTAATGTTTATTGATTGAGGTTTTATACTAATGTTTTATGCCTATTTAATCGTTATTATTTTTGATAATCTTGTTGTAATCTTCTACACCGTCATTGTAATCTTAAAGGTTTTCGAAATAAATGTTTTTTTCATTTTATGGTGATAGTTAGCAAATCCGTACCGGTCTACGGGCATAGGACAACGGTATAGGAATTTTTTACTGAAGTGCAAATTGTAGAGATACTTGAAAAGTGGTCAAACTCAAAACAAAATCTCATTTTGACAAACGTCTCTCGTTCCTCAAAACGCCGTAGAATATTTCACTCCTCTTCCTCTCTTTTCCAAGCCTGAAGAATTTGAAACAGAGAAGAGAAACAACGGTACAGCTCCTAAGCAATTTATAAGAATATCTTTGCCTGCTCCGACAACATCCTGGCTACGTGGCCATACCAAGTGCATCCATCTCGCAATAATTGTAATCCCAATTCTTAGGTACTCCTACATTTCTATTCAGTTCCGTGCCTGGTTTTCCCAATGTTAGTACATTGAGATTTTATCGCATTCCGTGTATTCCAAGTCCTTCCAGTTGCGTTAGCAACAAGTTATCAACAACTGCAATACGAAGCATCAGCAATATTCTGGGGTCATAAATGCTTTGTCATCTTGAGTCCCCTTACCACATCTAATCCAAGTCTGGTTGGACGTCAGAATTGCATTATGGTCCAGATTTTTTTGCAATTGTATCTTAACGACTTTGAAATAGTTTTATTTCAAAGTCGCACAAAAGCAATGATAATTTATTTATTCTGTTGTGTGGGCTTGTTTCTTGTCGCAAATTGAGGTTATTTTAGAAGCAGTTTTTGTCAATTTCAATTTTTGAAATTGACAAAAACAAATTTCTGATTCGGGATCAAATGGATTTCTGTATTTCGATTTTATCATAGCTTTTAAGTGTCACGATGGGCAAAAGGAAAATTAACCGCTTTACGTGAGAGTTCAGGATACTCTTCCTGTTATGACTTTTAAAATCAGCTTGAAGAGTTTGATATGTGGATATTTCCAGCAATGCTTAATGCTCAAACCAGCATTTATGTTTCGGCTTTGACCATTTATGTTTCGAAGCTGGCAAGCCAGTCGCCGTAGCTTAAATCTTGTCGCGAACCCCCTGCGATCAACTGGTGAACCCTTAGGGGTTCACGTACCCCACTTTGAGAAATGCTGCGCTAGATGATAGGTTAATATTGGAAAGGTAAAAAAATGGATGTGATAAGTAATCGCAGATTCTCTTATACACTGTTATTGAAATACGTTGAGGTTTTAACTTTTGAGGTTTTATCACTTTATACGTTGAGATTTTATCACTGCCATTTCCCGTTGAGGTTTTATCTTTACCATGATAATATTTTCAAATTTAATTGAAAATGTTTCTTATTATAATTTGTATGTACACATTTCGCTTCTTCCTGCCAAGTCGTATTTATTTTTTGCGATTATTATTAGCTACCTAGATTGAAATTTATGTATTTTTATTTATTTATTTATTCACAATAATCTACAGTGAAATGGGCTATGGTAAAACATGTGCAATTAAAATGTCATAGACAATAACAGGTATTTAAATAACCATACTTGCTTAAAATGGAGTAAGATACATAATTATAAATAATAAAAAATATGAAAAATTTATTAATGAGATTCAAATCAGTGCAAGGACAAGTAATAAAATAATCTTAAAAAATAAAGAAATCGCATGTTTAGAAAATATAATAAAAATCTTCAATGTCATAAATATATAAATATTATAAAATCGATAAATATCAGCTTATTTTTGTTTCGTATAGGTATGTATTTTTATTTAGGAATGGTTTAATTATTGATGGTTGGCAGTATCACGACAGGGTCGGATGATTCAGCGAGTGCAGCGGTAGCTTCCGCGCGATTAAGCTGCGTTCACACTCCAAGAGAATGACGCTCATAAAAATACAACGACCGCCTCACAACTGTCCATCGAAACGTTTACGCCGAATCATCCCCTTTCAAAGGGGGTGTACGGACAAGTGTACGGTTGCGTCGTTTATTTTTGATTTACCAAACGGCCGGTGGGCTCGGTCCGCGTTGCCGCCTATTTTAAGAGATGGATAATCGTATTGTGATGCGGGCGGTCATAATACGGTTCGCGAACTATTCAGTTGTTTAAGTGTTTAATCCGGTTGAGGGGCAATTAACAAGGTGCGCTAATGCGTTTAACGGGCGCGGCGCCGCCCTCGCCGCGCACTGGATACGCCAAAGTGTGCCCAGCAACGAAAAGTAATTAGATCAGGGTCGTCCGACTGCCAGCCAGATTACTAAGTGAATAATAACCGCGGCATAACTGCGCTGGCCGCGCCGACTAGCGCGACCGCCTCATTAATACCTGGGATAACGCACCGCGCTCGCTGTATCGCACTATTAAGTGATTGCATTGTATGCGTTGATTCATAACCGATGGATATAATTTCAATATCAGATCCGTTGGATATCAATAGTTACTATCAATTTTGCTATTGAACGACCTCTTAGAACTTACTGGGTCTATCGTTAAAATAAATTAAAAGTCAAAATAATTTTTTTCAAACAAGCTTCAAGGCCCGGTGGCATAGTGGTTAGGTCGCCTGATCTTACATTGTAAGGTCCCGGGTTCGATTCCCGGCTGGGTCACCATTTTCCGTTGGGATCTAATTAACGGAATTGCATTTTTAATTTTGTCGATGGAATAAAATAACAAGACACACACTTACAGCGATATTACACGCACACATACATATAACACGTCATAGTAGGGTTGGTTGTAAGAGATTGTCATATGACAATAAACTCGATTGTGACCAGATTTCTCCGGTCTCTCGATTGGTTCCGAGTTTGAGGTCGCTTGCGCAATCCTCTCCCTTACGAAGCGGTGAAACGGTGAATACCGAATCTATCGCGGACCATGGCGTCCTTTGCCCGCCTCTTACTCGGGATCGGATGGCCAATGGTCAATTCAAGAGCAGTCGCCGTAAGGTACGCAACCACCCTCGCTCTATAGGAAACAATACAGCTTCCAGACTCCCCCAACTGTTAATCGGAGTCGGAGTCGGAGTCGGGAGCTAACGGGCCCATGATGAGGTGGCCACGATGACCCATGTGTTCAGGGTCGGTCACACTCACGGGTCAACACCCATCCGACGGCCTCCACGCACGGGGGGCGAACCTGGGTAGGACACTGGGTCAACCAGTCTCCCCTGGGAATCAAACCCCTGGCGCTCCTGGACGGTCTGCGCACCGAGCGGCGCAAGCCAATCGATTGTGCTCTCCGACTAACAGTCGGGGGAGTCTGGGAACTGTATTGTTTCCTATAGAGCGGGGGTGGTTGTGTACCTTATGGCGACTGCTCTTGAATTGACCATTGGCCATCCGATCCTGGGTGAAGAGCCGGGCAAAGGACGCCTTGGTCCGTGATAGATTCGGTGCACTCCGTTTCACCGCTTCATAAGGGAGAGGACCGCGCAAGCGACCTCGAACTCGGAACCAATCGAGAGACCGGAGAAATCTGGTCACAATTGGTAGTTAGGGCGCGAGTGCCGCCCGCCAGGTAACATACCTGGCTACTCGCGGTAAGGCGTTGGCTTCTAACGGGTTGTGGCGTAGCTAGACGTCGGATTTGTAAATGTCCAAAGTCTTCTACGCTCACTGCACGGTCGATAGAACGATGAATCGTTAAAACGTCCTGCGGTGACGGGTTCGCCCGTTGTGGTTGACATTTCAATATGTTAGTCGGAGTGCACAATCGATTGGCTTGCGCCGCACGGTGCGCAGACCGTCCAGGAGCGCCAGAGGTTTGATTCCCAGCGGAGGTCCTTCGCCCGAACGTCCTACCGCAGGTTCGCACCTCGTGCGTGGAGGCCGTCGGATAGGTGTTGACCCGTGAGTGTGACCGACCCCGAACACATGGGTCTTCATGGCCAACCCAGCATGGGCCCATTAACTCCCAAAATTATAAGTACATAAAAAACTATAAAGCTCGCTGCCTTGGAACAAGTTCTTGCACAAAGTTGGGTGGCACCAGTACACCTATGGTAATGCTCATATCGGCCGTGTTACATTTTTATTTTTTTAAGAATAAATATAGTAATTATTTATGGATATGAATATTAGTAAGTTAAATATGCTCTGTAAATGTGTTAAATAATTAAGAAGCCTTCTCTCCTATTAAGTTAAAAATAGCGAGAAAAGTCAAGGAATACTCTGGCTTTTGGTTGGTCCCTATTTTTTTAATATGTTACCTTCATATCTTAAAGACATTGAAAATGAAAATATATATAAAAAGTTGTTAAAAAAGTTTCTTTTAGAAAAGACTTTTTACGACTTACAATTTACCACGGGCGATTTTCAAGCAGTATAAATTGATTTTAATTTATACTACTCTGTCTGAAAAGTATCGGGAATTATTAAATAAAACACACAATTTTCGTTTAATCGTCAATGTTTATTTTATCACCTTCAAAGTAGTCCCCATTTGATGCAACACACATTCGCCAGCGTTTTTTCCAATCTTCAAAACACTTTTTGTAGGCGTTTTTCGGTATAGCCTTCAATTCCTTCCACGAATTTTCTTTAATGGACTCTATGGACTCAAAACGGGTACCACGAAGAGGGAATTTTAGTTTTGGGAACAGAAAGAAGTCTGACGGGGCCAAATCTGGTGAATGCGGTGGTTGATCAATTGTATTTGTCGCGTTTTTGGCCTTAAATTCGGTCACAATTGCTGCTCTATGCGACGGTGCATTATCGTCGTGGAAAATCCACGAATTGTTGATCCACAATTCAGGCCGTTTTTGACGGATTTTCTCACGTAAACCCTTCAAAACGGCCAAATAATTTAAAAATAAATAAATAAATATAAAAAATTATTTGAATAAAAACTTTTGTTTTTTTTAATATCATTAACAGAATCTTTTTAAATTCTAATTCCTGGAACTTTTTAGACAGAAGGTTAATGATGATTTTTTTGTAAATGATTACAATTTGAGATTTCATTTCTAAATTTTATACATTTTTTAACTGTATTTGTTTAAATTAAATGGGACTAAATATTATTATTATTGGGATTTGGATTTTTAATAATATTTTTATTTAATTTGTAACTATATACAATTGTAATTCATTTCTCGTTCTTTAAATTTGAATTATTTGTCATGCTTTTAAATAATATTATTAGATTTTTCTTTATTGTAAGGTTTTTATGTAAATTTAATTTGATATTAAAATTTGTTCTTCAATTTTATTCGGTACCAATTTAATATAATTGTAAATGTCAATTTAATATAAGTGGCAAGGGGATTTAATATAAGTGTAAATATTTTTTTGACTGACTGAATTTGATATTGTCCTAATTTGATTTGAATTTTCTCTGAGTTCTTTAATTTGTAATTGCTCAAAGTAGTTTCAATTTAATTTTGATTGTTATGTATATAGGTTTCTACAATCTGTAAAGATTTTTTGAAAATAAAATGAACTATGAACTATTCAGAAGCTTTCTCGTGCGGAAGGCTACCCTGGGTAAGACTCTCGCGTCTCAGGCCACACGGCTGGTGGACCATTTCTCTGGGCGGGATTGCATCCCGGTGCTACTGGACGGTTTGCACACTGTTTGGCGACGCCTATCGGTTGTGCACTCTGACTAGTTGCTAAAGTAGCCTGGAGACTATATATGGAAATATACTGCCCCCGAAGAAGCGGGGGTGGATGTTGACCTGTCGTCAACCACTCTTGAAATGACCATTAGGCTACCTGCTCCTGAATTCAGAGCCGGGCAAAAGATGCCTTTGGTCCGCGATAGATTCAAACCGAATCACCGCTGAACATACGGCAGGTAGAGGTCGCGTAATTGACTTTGAACTTGTGACCAGTCGAGAGGTAGGAGGTATCCAGAAGGTTAATTCCAGGCGGAGATATCTTTCCAAAACTGGTAGACAAGGAGCGAGACTGCCCGCTTTCCCGGTGCCTCGCCGTAAGGCGTTTGCCTATATTGTTATCCACTGTCTAGTTACGCCACCGCGCAGGTGGCGTAGCTAGACAGCGCTTGCCTCACGGGAGACAGAACGATCCAATATTGTTAAAACTTCCTGAGATGACGGGTTAGCCCATTGTATTTGACAGCTCTAGTTGTTGAATAATTCAATAAATAAATTTGAAAAGATGCGAATGCCAACCCTCGAGTTACGGAGATTTATTGTCGGCGATTGCAATCGTCGGATGACCCAGTCGATGCGATTGCTAAATGAATTAGGAGCGGCGATCATCCCGGATGATAATTGCGTCCGATTGTATCTGGATGGGTGCGTGGCGTCGCGTCGGTAGATGTCGGTCGGTGGGTTGGATGTTGGATGTCGGATGGGCGCGTGTCACGTCACGTGGCCGACCGGGACGCAGCTGCCGCATTATCGAGATTGCCCGCGGCGCGGCGTGATCGATTCGCTCTCGGCGCCACTCTTCGACTCCTACTCCTGCTCCATTCCCCACCTGATCCGCCCATCGCTCATCCAAATCTCTGCACACAACCTACACATATAAACGCTACGTATCCCAAAAACGTATTTTTTACGCTTTGCCATAAACATATTAAAACTGAAGAATAACAAGATAGGACATACATTTCCAAGCTAATAATAATAATAATTTCTTAATTCAAAGAAATTCATACTTGAATTGTTTTCATTGCAGAATCTGCCTAACTAGACCGTAGCACGTATTGAGATAGACTCCATGTATAGCGATGAATTGTTTATATGCGCGCACATATGTACGTATAGAATAAAATATAAGAAAAAATCGGTTGTGTCACCCCAAAACTTTCACAACAAGTAGACACCCCCCCCCCCTCCCCCACGCCAACCCAACCTCCACCCGCGCGCCAATTCGTTCAATATTTGTAGTATTTTCCGTGGTATTAAAATGGTATTTTTCCAAAAATGATTTAGTATTCTCTTAAATATGTCGTATTTTAAACATTCTTTGCCTCGCTTGTATACGAGATATCAAATCGCTTGTATTCAATCAAAATTTCACAACGTCGTTTTGGTCCAACAAGGCATGATAGTTACGAACTTCAAGTCTCTAAGTCCAATTCTTCGAGATTTACTTATGGTTAGCGCGCCCTTTGGTGGACCGATTTCAACTAGAATCTCTTCAACTCTTGCCATGAACGAATGATGACTGCATACCGAATTTTAGCTTAATCGGATGAAGCGTTTAGGCGCAATCGTGGAGGAATACAGACACACAGACACACACCGACTCACAGACAGACTTCAATCTGAAAATGTTAAAGGCCCTTACAAACAGAAAGCGGACTGTCCGCGCGGACTGGGCCGCGCTACGGCCGCGAACTTTGTATTGCGTAATATTGCATCATCCTAGTCAAATAGAAGGCGGCCTACCGCAGCGGATTACTTCAGTTCGCGGCGGACAGCGAACCGGTTGCAATTTTTACAGAGTTCGCGCGCGGATTGGTAATAAAAATGAACGAAACTAATGAAAAATTGATTGATCTAGTGAGGGAGTGCAGTTTCTTGTATGACTTGCGTCATCCTGATTACAAAGATAGTGTTAAGAAAGCAGAAGCGTGGAAAAATATTGCGGATAAACTTGATCAAAGCAGTAAGTATTTTTTCAAAGAATTTATTAATAAAATAATTATTTTGTGTGTGCCATTTTTATTAAAAATTCAAATAAAAAGTATTCAGATATGAAAACAGTACATTAATAAGTATGTTAAAGATAAAGGCTAAATCATAATTAATGAATTTACCTTTACCTTTCACTTATTTTTAATTTACATTGTTGAAGTAACGAACGAAATGGTTTCGTACTGCATAGGCATCTGTATTTGACCTTTCTCTCGATCGAGCAGTGGTTGAGAAAGCATTGATAAGGTGATTTGGAGGGCCTTCGTCTTGTTCCTCGTTTGCTGTTGCGTTCTGATGTGCTCTAATATAATTATGGAGACAGCAAGTAGCCTTTACAATGTGTACAGTAGTATCAACATCACCCTCGATAGGTCTAAAAAATATACGCCACTTTTGAGCTAAAATGCCGAAGGCATTTTCAACGACACGTCGAGCTCTGCAATGTCGTTTATTGTACGTCAATTTTTCTATATTATCAACGACTGTACTTCTTGGAAAAGGACGCATTAAATAGGTTTCTAGCTTGAACCCTTCATCACCTATAAACACATGAGGGACGGGGGTATCTGTCCCAGGTAATGGCTTTGGAGGCAGACAAATTGTTTCCTTATCAACAAAATCGCGATAGAAGGATGAATTTTGGAAGATAGCACTATCACTGTGCCGCCCATAACTACCAATATCAACAACAGTAAAGTTGTAGTAAGGGTCCACTATTGCTAACAGAACAATCGAGAAATAGTTTTTATAACAAAAGTAATTTGAACCACTATTATTAGGGCATTTAATTCGCACGTGTTTTCCATCTATGCTCCCAATGCAGTTCGGATAGTTCCATCGTTCTCGAAATCCAATTTCGGATTTCCTCCAAACTTCCTCCGTTGGGTTGGGCAAATATAGTGGCTGTAGAGTATTCCAAATCTCCATACAAACTTGTTTAATTATGCTGGAAACAGTAGTTCGTCCAACTCTGAAGGAGAAGGCAATAGTGTGATGGGAATCGCCTGTTGCCAAATACCTGAAACAATGACAACATATAACAATTACATTAAAAACCATAGTAACAATCATTTATGCATAAAAGTTGCTGGGGTGTTGTTGTATTACTATTTTTTGTTTACTTTTTAAAAAATGTTTCCTTCAAAATTCTAAAATGTATTCATATAGATTATAGATGAATGACTTATATTGTTTGTTACAGTTGATGCCGTAAAACTCAAATGGAAAAACTTCAGGGATTCGTATGTAAAGTATCTCAAGTATTTAAAGGGAGCTACTGGTTCAGAGAAGAAGTTCAAAAATTGGCCCTGGGCTACACATTTGGAGTTCCTAAAAGATAGTGTTACTCCACGGCAAACTATGTCAAATGTACCTGAGTCAATTGAAACGGATGTTGTTGAAGTAGACGAGGACACAGACAATAGTGGCTCTGTGACCGACGACGATTCTTTAATGCCACCGCCTACCAAAAAACTCAAGACTCGTAAAAACCAACACGAAGGCGGTGTGGATAAAATTTTACATTATCTACAGAATAAAACGGACAACAAAACTAATAAAACCCACCTCGACCATATTGACCATCTTTTTTTGGGTTACGCAGTTACGTTTAAAAAGTTGTCACCTACAACACAAGCCGTTTTGAAAATGGAGTTGGCCCAAATGTTTGGTCGCGCTGAACTTGCTGATATACGTCAAAATCCAGCTCTATTTTCTCCCAGAAATGTATCGTGGCAAAATTCCAGCGACTCTGATCATTCCTCCGAAGAAGTGAATTACACTCATCTGCAAAGCGCAAACCAGCCACGAAGTGTTGCTCTCCCTGAATCAGCAATGACTTCAGCAAGTTGGTTCGAAACATTCTTAGGAAGAGAAATGGAACAACAGGAGAGCAGCGAGAAATAAAAAAAAACATTCCTTGTGAACAAATTGAGAAAACATTTTGTGTCAATTAAAAAAAAAATTTAAATTTATATGTTGTTCTTACTAGTGTAAAATATTAATTTAAAAAATCCAAACGAACAATAACAATTATTTTGAGAAAAAATATTTTCACTTACCTCAAGCAGATCGCTAATCTTTCCTTAGTCGGAATGGGTTTCCTCCAGTTAGTGGTCAATTTTGTTATCTTCGGTCGAAGAAGAGTGTGTAAATTTTCAAACAGTTCTTGAGACATTCGAAAATACGTGAAGAAGCGGTCTTCGAATGAACTTAATTCACAGCAGAGTCGATGAAATTCACCGCACTCCTTTCTTTTTTCATTTATCTCGTGTACCTGTTAAGTCAATGTGTAAAATAAGTCATTATAATATAACCATATAATGCCCGTAAAAAAATCCACTATTACTATGACATACCCATTTCCTTTTTCGTCTTGTTGCTAAACTCACAGCTAACAAAAGAAGCAATTCTTCTTCGTCAGACGAACCGCTAGACATGATAATTACTTGATGAAGAAAGAATTCGCACTGGTTCGCTGTTATTTTTCGCGTTCTATTTGACCACTTAGTCCGCGGCGGACTGCGGACATTTCGCCCGCGGACAGTCCGCGCGGACAGTTCGCTTTCTGTTTGTCTGAGCCTGGGGGTCAAATCGTATATTTTCATCTTCATCTCGATTTTTTTACGTGTTTATAACACTTTCTATTGGGCCGGAAAAGTAAAATATAATAAAGAATAAAACAGGTAATTGAATAGCAGATTGTATCACAAGGGAGCAAAATAATATTATTACGGCGAGGGCGCTTTTTTGAATCCAGAGCGAAATGAGGGATTCTAGAGTAGAATCCTGAACGTAGCGAGGGATTCAAAAAAGCGCCCGAGCCAAAAATATTTTGCGTCCGAGTGATACACTCTACTTTTCATCACCCTCTATGAGAAAATAAAAGGCGCCTCATATTTTATTGTAATAATATTATTTAATAAAACATACAGTATCAACTAAATTGAAATTAAATACTATCTAATAATAAAACAACTAAACACTTCTATTTACATTTGAGACATTTTCGCAATTATGAATATTTATTGTTACAGTTTTATTAGGATATGAGATTGTTGTAGATTTCATATTCTGCGTGTTTAAAATATTGTCCGAATCTGGCTCATTTTGAGGAAAATGTGACGGTGAATCTCGTTGTTTGGATGTAGATGGGCGCGGCGATAGTGGCATTTGTTCGCGCGTTTTTAATTTCATTTGTTTTTTTTTATTCAGCCGGCGGCGCGACTAGGGGCCGTCGTACCAGCCAGTCTTTATTCAAACAATATTTGCGTTCGATTTCTTCGGCGCTGAAGACTAAGATGTTCCAAATTCAAAAAGTGCGCCGCAAAGATAAATTGCGGCGCACTTATTCAAAAAGTGAGCCGCAAAGATAATTGCGGCGTACTTATAAAGTTTCTTATAGAAAACACCACTTTTGGGCGCACTTACAGGCGAACCAAGTCGTCATTTTCGAATAGATGGGATGAAAATGAAATTAAACCTTTAAACATTGCATTATAGTGTGCCTTAAATATGCAAAAGTCATTCCTACGACTTTATTTAAAAGAGGTGACAAAAGAGAGCTCAATAATTGTTAACCAATCTCGGTATTGTAAAATCGCTATTATTGAATACTCTCTATTATTGAATTCTCTGTATTATTTGGACAATAGTAACTTGTTGTCCTCTGAACAATTTGGATTTTGTTAAGAAATGAGTACCTCTGATGCCATTGCGGAAGTAATAAAAACAATAGTTAAGCTTGTTGACAAAAGAGAAAAATGTCTTGCTATTATGTTTGATTTATCGCTTTATTTATTATTATATTTATCGCTGTATTTATTATATTAATTCATAGATAAGCTATTTCCTTTACATACGACACTGAAGTAATTTTCAAGAGCATAGTAGTAATCGCCAGTAATGAATTAGTAGGTAGTAGCTGATATAGATAGGTCCTACAAATTTCACGCTGTAAATTCGTTTTCTATCCTATTTATAATGATATAGATACTGTTAAAACTGACTTGATGGCTCCTTATTCACACTTAAGCTTGATAAAACGAAATATTTAATAGTTAGTATAGATAAGAGAGGGCAGCTACCTGCAAAGAACTCCATAACAATACACCAATGCGTGAACCTGAAACATTGTGAATGTGTGCCATTGCATAAAGCACTATCGTTGAAGTACTTAGGCATAATCGTGGAGTTGACTTCAGATGGACTGACCTCATAGATCAAGTGTCTACCAGAATCGGGTATCTGGATTTCTTATTTAGAGATATAAGGAATATTTTAGTCTCCAAGACTTTAAAAACTACGTACTATGCCGTGTGCCAAAGTATTCTGAGCTATGGAATCATTAGTTGGGGGGCTGTGCAAAAATGACTATTTACCCTGCAGAAGTGGCATAGAAGTTAATATTAAAAGTCATCAACCGTAACCTTACAGGTACTAATCGGTTTTTTTTATTGAGAACATGAAGTATTAGATTTGAGACAGCTTTACTAAAAGTTCTTTTTGAAATTCATAGAATTCCAATACAATTGGATTTCCTTACGAGTCGAGTGCTTTCGACGCGTTGATCCGTTAGCAACATAATAGATATTTCCTTAGGTCAATGGCATTGTATTATTTTGGGCCTAAGGGCATACAACTTATTAGAAAATAATATTAAAACAATACAGACTGAACGCCTATTCAAGCATCTGAACCATATGGGAGATCATGAAAACCGATATAAATGATTTGATTCTCTAATTTGCACTGTGATTTTTTGACTGAGAAGTTTATAATTATGATTTTGATTTTTTTTTATTTCCTCGATCGTAATTTCAATTATATTTTTAGTATTGTAAAACCTATTTCGTACATTCATATATTTTATTTTATAATTCTATCGAAGATATAAGTTTTTTTTACTATTTATGGTTTTATTTTTAATTTTGACTACATTTAATATTTTTACTAACACTTTCTTACTACAATTTTGGAAATATAATTCAGATATTTATTCATTTGTTTTACTTTTGACTATTTTAAGCTAATTCTTTAATTTTAATTCCATCCTTAATCTAGTTTTCTAAATTATGTTTCATGATATGTAAATAACAAGAAATATATATTTAAATTCCATGTGAATTCAAATTCACCTTTAATTATAACAAACGTGTGCGCAGGTAAAATAATTATCTGGTACCCCTGCCTTAGTATAAAACAAGGCCGCTGGGCGGCGTTGACGTAGTTATCAAGATGCCGCAGTGTTCATTATTTTTTGCCACTGGTCCAAACACGAATATTTTGTAATTATACAGTAATGTATGTATATCTCGTCAATTACTTTAAAGAAATAATGAAATTAAATAAATAAATGTTCTGAAAGATTTATGGTATTATCTCGGCCAAGCAAAATAATTTATTGTAATTTTAGAGGTGGGAATATTCGTATTAATACTTATATAAAACTAAGAAGATAGTAATCTACTACCAAAGCGAAAGAAATAAGTCATTGTAAACATTCATAAACGACCTCGAACCAAAGTGGTTGTCTTGACTCTCTTCGCCTGTAACGATCTAGTATTATATCTATACGCATAATTTGAATGCTGCATGGCTTTTTAAACTCGCCAGTAAACAACGTTAGAAGCGAGAGTCTCCCACGGTGGATGGAGGGTGATATGATTCATTAGTTGCCAGTTAAAAAGCAGGTTGGGGTCTCCCCCGAGGCCCTCCCGGCTCCAGACACCCGCACCGCGTATCGGGATGTATGCAAGTGTAATTGGCTGCAGGAACAAGTCGACTCCCTCGAGGAGCTGATTGTTTTGCACGCGCGGAGCGTTCACACGCCCCTCCCCACCCCTCCCGTCCTGAGGGACTCACTGCCCCGGGGCCCGCGACGACCCTCCCCTCGCCGATAACCTGCTATACGCTCGCACATACAGACGACAATAATACGAGTTTAGCAACAATAACAATTTCGCGCTTACTATAATCTTGAATTGAATTGAATTGAATTGAATATACTTTCTTCTTTTCCGTAGTTCCCTCATTACTGAGGATCATGGCCATTAGACAACAGTTTGCCTACCAGGCTCCTCTACTTCGACCTATCTTCTGCATGGCAGGTCACAGATTGTATTGACCCTTTTGTAACTTCTTTGATGAGGTCGTTCCATTCGGTCGGTGATCTGCCTCTGCTTCTTCTTCCCTCCACTTGACCCCCGGAAAGCATTTTCTCCAGATTCTCTGGGTTTCTCCTGGCAACATGACCGAAGAACTGCAATATACTTTATTTTCACTTAAACACTAAGAGGCGAGCTTATTTCAACATGACAATATCGCTCCTAATGGAAATAAAGATTATTATACAAATAAGTTAATCTACATAAAATACAAACTACTATATCTAAAACTAACCATCCCCGAAAAGAGCGAATTGGGAGAAAAAGGAGAGAGAAAGAAGAATTGGTAAGTTCTTAGAATAATATATTGTAAAGATGGTTCTAAGCGAGTCTCTGATGTTATAGTTATATATTTTATTTTGTTCAGAAATCCTTCAACGTTAATAAGCATAATAATATTTACCTATTCGCTGTTCTAACATTTTTTAATTTATTAACTGTTTTAACAATTTAAAAAATACGTAAATTTAAAAAATCTGTACACTATTTTACTAGTTTGACATAAAATGAAAATCATGTAAAATCAATTTAACTAAACAAGAGTAGGTATTCCTACTAACTGGCTTGTTTTATAAATATATAAATAAAAAAAAATTAACCTTTCAAATTTATCAAATCGACTAGCTCTATTTCCGACATGGAATTGCAGTAAATGACAAACTAAACTCAACGAGAAAACTGAGTTATTAAAATTTCTTAAAGTTGTCAACGGACGTTTAAGAAATGTAGGTTCTTTTATGAACCTACATTTTCTAAAATGTCCGTTGGCAACTTTGGGAAATTTTAATAACTCAGTTTTCTCATTCAGGTTTCTCATTCCGTAATTTTATTTACACAAATAGCAATAGAAGAGTCAGAATATGCCTACTTTAGGTCTAGAAGTTACTGTAGAAGTGATTTGTAATCTTAGTGACAAAAGTAGAAGTAAACTAAATGGGGGCAATCAAGCAAGATTAAACGTCCGATCGTTCGAGTGTGCATGTCGCTGGCTATGGAAGGGGGCGGCGGGAGGGGAGGGGAGGGAAGGTGAGGGGAGGAGCTGTGGAGAGAGGAGACAGTTGAGAAGTCAGCTGTAAATAGTTTTAATCGTGGTAAGTGCGGCATCGCGACGCCGGCTGATACCCCCCCCCCCTCTTTCCCCCCTCCTCCCTCTTTTCCCACTGCCAATCCTCCATCCTCCCAGGTCCCCATACGCATTAAACTTAATTCGTTTCTGTTGACTGCCGAGTCCTCCTCCCTTTCTTCCCCTTCTTCTAAGATGGTGGACCACCTTACGGCAACTTTATTGGCATCACATTGCTTGCTGACGTAATCGTCTCGCATGCATATGGTAGATCTCCATGTATAGAAAAATATCTCTTAGTTTGACCACCTAATTTTTTGAAAATAGTCACTTTTACGAGGCTCTCAGGCATGCATGGATGATTGTAAGAACAACGCCACCAAATATTTTTATTACAATATTACACATACGTAATATTGTAATAAACATATTAGGTGTTGTAATAAACACATATTCTATAATCGTATTTAGGTATATGTGTTTATACCATATCATTATATACATACGATTAGCTATATACAACGGATATCGCTATTATATCTTGTATTATTCAAATAGATTTTGTACATTGATTTATATTATTGTATTATTGCTATTTGGTTATATTAATAAATTTTAATTAGGCACATTTAACGCTGCTACAAACAAAATGTTCGTTACGTTAATTAAGTTAGCTATAATATCAACATTTACATTGTGTACCTATTTAGTACTCTGACCCACCTAGATAGTTACTTAATTCAATAAAGAATGAATTTCAGTAAATTATACCAAAATTATTCCAAATAACAAAAAAAAAGGGCTATAACAATTGGCATTAAAAAAGTATTATAAAATGTCGTTATGCGCATATACGTTGATTTCAAACGGATGCACCGGGATGGGTCTCTTAAAAATATTAATTATTTTAATTACCTTCAAATGATTAGTCAATTTATTAAAAAGTTTTAGTCCTATATGAAGACTAGTCGCCTGGAACTTGTCCGTAGGTAGTATCTTGGATTGAAGGTAATGGGTTTTACTCCTGGTGTCATACCAAGGTATTTGCTCGTGGGATATTGCCAAGCTCCTAATTAAATAGAATAGTATATAATTAAATGGAATAATCTTATCTTGTTCTTATTCAAATCCTTTTTAAATAGAATAGTTTTATTGAAATAGAATAGCTTCTTTTAAATAATAGTTTTTTTAAAATAGAATTCGCAGAGCTTCTTGAGCAAAAATTGCGTATACGGTCAATAAGTATGTGGTCAAGTTTGCAGATTATTCACGACGTGACTGCCGTAGACCAGTACCCACTATCGCACGTATGGCTTTTTTGCAGAGCGAATACACTGTTGATGTGCGCTGCAAGTACACTAACCGCACGGGAGCAGTACTTTTGTGAGGAAAAAACAATATTCAGATTTGATCTAAAATAGGCACGTAAACGTGTGCGAGTGAGTGAGCAGTGACTAAGAGGAAGCGAGCGCGCGCTAGGGTTGAAATTGGCAAGTGTGGCTAATAGGGCACGTGACAAATCAGCCAGTTAACTAAACAGGCGTGCAGTTTGCTTACGGCTGACGTGTCGCCACACAATGCGACATTATCACCTACCGCCCGCGCCAAACGCCATCGCCAACTCCATCAATCTAGCTTAAGGCACGTGGACAACCTGTCGCTCTTGCATAGTTTACAGTCGCTTTAGTCGGTTTTATGGTGTTTATGAGATTGTCGGGCGGATAAGCGGTAAACACGGCTACCGTCCTGGTGATATTTAAATTTAATTTCAAAGGACAACACAATATAAAAGTAGAGCATGTTACCAGAAGAATTACAAAAGATACCATCACATGAACAATTTAAAATTCAAACCAAGGATTTTTTAATAACAAATGTTTATATGGCACAGTAACATTTTATATTGACAATGGGCCCAATTGCGTTTCTTTGCGAACTAAAACCGAAATTAGTTCAAGCGAATGAGATAGAGCAGTGGAATATGAAACGAACGATCGTCGATAAAAACTACCCGTCGAACTTATATTCGTCCGAATAAAGAACACTTTTCGTGCGGTGTTAGATTCAGATGCTTTATCTTTTAAGCGTAGTTTTAATGCAAAAAAGTGACATAACTGTTCATTTCACGTTTCGCTGATTTCCCACTGTCTCGCTCACACGAACTCATTTTCGACATTTCACTTTAAAGATAATTTATTTACCGATTTTGTAACATGATTTGGAAACATTGATTTTATTTTAATTTTTAGTACTTTGATTATTATTGTTTTTTATAGATTACTTATTAGATTTGTCTTTCTATTCTATTTTTTTTTATAGTTTGTGGATTTGGTATTTCTATTACGTATATATATATTTTTAAATCGTCTTTTTAATATTTAGACAATGTAATGGTTGATTTTGTACAGTCATTGACATACAGATTTTTAATGCTATTTTTTGCCAGATATATTATTAGGATAAGAGTTATAAATAATATCCGTAATAATTGGAAGTTTTAAGGCACCCTTGCAGCGTCTTTTGGAATAAATAAATCTTTATTACGGTCTTTTACGGTCTAGGAGTATTAAAAACGGCAGAAATGACTTTTTTTAGGTATATGTTGTTACCTAGTAATAATATATTGATATATGTCGATTACTTAATAATATTGTAGTATTCTCGGTTCAAATAGCTCATCTAGATAGAGGCCCTAATTGGTTTAATTAGATGAGTTTTAGGCAGGTACCAAATATGATATTTTGTCAGTTTCCATGAGTTGTTTCTATTTTGGTTTCTGTAACTTTATATGGTATAATTAGTCGCAGCAATATATAAGTACTTTAAAAATAAATAAATAATAAATACACATCAATTTGTGTGAAGTTGTCTATTTTGCAAAATTGTTACACATGTTACAAAGTCCAAATTTTAATTGGTGCTCTGACTGTCAAAGTTGCTAAAATAATATGATGGTGAAATTTTCAGTGCACCCTCGTATAACAATAATTATTACAAAATTGTCACGTATGATTTGAAGCAAGTTAGTCAGGCTACCCGCAGCGAATATATCGATAAATATGACGTGAGGCTCGAATTGACGTTCAGCCGCGGGAGACCGCCGAGCCGGGTGTAGGACAAGCTCGAGGGGTGGGGTAGGAGAGGGGGAGAGGAAGGCTACCAGATAACCTTATTACGAGTGAAACATGTCCACTTCGACAGTCGTGACGTCACTCACCCTCACAGACACACACTGTACCCGTCAAACGGACGACAAACGGCGCCGGGTAATATTAGCACATTGTCTGGCTTTGGCTTTGACCATAGCCACGGTAAATGACTTGAGCTACTGGTGTCTCGGGGCAGCTCGGGAAACGAGAAAGAATTGGTCGGCAATATTTGGTTGAGAATGGACCCGATTGCGTTTCTCCGTGAACTATAATAGGAACTTAATTCAGCCGAACGAGACAGAGCAATACGTCAGAACAAAATATGAAATGAACTGTCGTAGATTTTCCCGCACCAAAACTACCTGCGGAACTTATAGACGCCCGAATAAGTTTGAACACATTTCGTGCGGTGTTAAATTTAGCTGATTTATCTCCGTTTGGTTATATGATTTACGAAATATATTATTTATATGAAAAATTATTTATCCCGAAAAGTGACAACCGTTCATTTCACATTCCGCTCTGACGTACTGCTCTGTCTCGTTCACATGAACTAATTTCCGATTTTAGTTCAAGAGAAACGCAATCGAGTACATTATTTGATCGAGAAAAAATTAGTCGACAATATCGGCATTCACGCGAAAATGCTGCTGTTTTTATGGATGTCTGAATTCTTCAGCGTCGAATGCTGCGATGTTATTTTTCAAGTTATCTACTTACTGACTCGTAAAGGTAATACAATTTATTTCGTTTGTTTATTATAAATTGTTTGTTTATTATAAATTGTGTATATTCGTATGTAGTAGTTAGAATGATCCTCTGCAGAAAAAATCTACCCATATCTAATACAACTTTCTTTATTCAGACCTGAGCCTATGATGAACGCCAGATAATTTTTCAAAAATCAGCATTTTTGGTTGCTGAATCAAAATGTGTTAGTAGGATGGCGTAAGTAATATAATAACGCCCACAAGCAGGTAGGTACATAAGTACGCCTACAACATAACCTAGTCTACCTATTGATACTGTTTTGCTCTATTTGTCTGTGTCAAATACAGAAACTCGTATAGGGAACTCTACGAAATTAAGAACGAAATTAATATGACGGTTAAATAAATTGATATTACTTTCGACGCTAACAGCGCCACCTGCATTTCGACGTTAAAGAATTGTTTGCCAAAATGTCCTATAGGAGTAATCTAATACACTACACAATCAGTGATAAAATGTAGCATAAATACAATTTCACAATAATTTAAATACTGAAACTGTAGTCATTTCTGCGAGGACTATTGAATAGAAATATAAAAAGAAATGAAAATATATTTATTTTTTGAATTACGGAGTTATATTTATGTAGGAAATTATGACAATATGTTATATTGTCAATTTTACTGATTTGCTAAGTTTGTTATAACCATATAATTAATATAATTATTCCACCTACAACATCTACAATATCTAGCAAATAAAATTAAATCATAAAGAAACAAAATACTAACAATCTTTCGATATTAAAAAATCAAAATGTTCATTGAATGGCCTGAATAAACGTTTAAAAAATATACAACATTAAATAATCTAAACAGGATTAAATAAGTAGGATTTATAGGAGAAAATATAAATAAAAATAATTCATTAATACAATTTAAAAAAAAACATTAAAAAAACACATATAAAAAGGATAAAGAATAAACACCTATATATAATTCAAAATGCGTAATCTTTATAATGAAATTATTGTAAAAATGTATGCCCACAATATCGTATTAAGAGAAATATTAATTTGAGGTGTAAAAGCTTATTTTGATAATTTTTTTCAATGTTGTAGTAAACCCTTTTCGCTTTAACTCTTTAATATTAGTAGGTTAAATTTAAATTTGGCATAGGTGCTTGGAGCTCATGTTTATTTCTCGTATTATATTCGTGTTTGTACATTGTTATGTTGAAATGCTGCTTGTGGTTTCTCACAAATTTGCAGGTTTCCAATATTTATGTGGATATGAACGTAAGCACAAACCCCTTTTTTTGGACAGTGGTTTGCAGTTTTCAGTTCTTAGAATTTCCCACATAAATCGTAAGCATCATTTTTGTACGATGAATATTTCCTCTGCGTTTACCGAATTACCCCGAAGCGTAATTCCATATGTAATACAATGATAAATATGTGCATAATATACCATAAAGGCTTTTTTTCTGTAGTTCCTTTTAGAAATCTTAGCGCGTAGCAAAATTTCGTAATTTTTATTTTGTCGTCTTTGACATAGGCTTTCGAATTCAGATTGCAGTCGATGGTTATTCCTAGCAAGTTACATTTTTGCACGTTCTGCATAACGTAAGTGTTATGTTTTATTTCAAACTAGCTGCGCCCCGCGGTTTCACCCGCGTGGTGATGGAAAATTGTGATAATGATGATAGAAAACGATATATCTTTATATGTGTTATTCTGATGTGTATCTTTATACGTGTTAGCCTATGTGTTATTCTGATGTGTAAACTATATTATTGTAAAGTTTCATTAAAATCCATTCAGTAGTTTTTGCGTGAAAGAGTAACAAACATCCATACATATATTCTTACAAACTTTCGCGTTTATAATAGTAGTAGGATTCGTATTTTTGTGCTTGATAGGAATGAAACTTCATACATTTTGTTTTTTACGCATTTTCACTTCAATTATTCGACCCTCGCAGTTGGCGGGTTTATACATAGATATCTTACAGCCAATTATAACAAATATACAGTCAATTATAGTAATAATGAAAGTAAAAATGAATAAACCCTAAACCGTAATATGCCTACATAGGTGCGAAAAGGAATACTGCTAGGAGGAAGTTTGAAGATTTAGGTTTGTAGACTAATAAAAAATAAAAAAAAAGATATTCTTTTAAAAACTTGTAATATTGTTATCTAAATAAATAATAAAAACAGGCGCACTATTATTAATTGAAGCCAAAGACAATGACTATTTCAATAAAGATAAAATCGCTTTTGACATCAATCATTGTAGCGAATGATGCACGGTCAGAAATAAAATCGTATAAAAGATAACCTCAAAAGGCTGATTAATGGGGAAGTGAAGTGAAGTGACCCTCGCGAGTGAGCGGTGTGATTCCCGACGGGTGGGTGCGGACTCGGACGATCTCTGCCTGGGATCGAGAGCCGCCGCGTGGCCGACGCGTGCGCACCGATCGTATGTTTGTTTACCGACCCTCGCTGCGTGCGAGTAGGACGACAAATCGACCGGAGATGTTATCCTAAGCACCGCTCATTTTGCAATTATCCTTTTGACACCAGATACATAAGAGTAATCCTCTCTCTCTATCTCTCTACTACCATTCGCACGATAACAATTTGTCATGTGTCGTGAGACGAGAGGTTGCGACAAACAACTTTTGTCAAATTTATTAGGATGTACCCTACCTGCTCGTTTTAAAAAAATATAGTTACAGTATACAACAGTCAAACCTAACTAGGCTACCTCTAAGGTAGATAATTTAAAATAATTGTTTGTTTGTTTTGGGCGGGTTTATTGCCATATAACAATCTCTTACAACCAACCCTACTATGACGTGTTATATATATGTGTGCGTGTAACATGTGTGTAAGTGTGTGTTTCGTTATTGCATTCGATCGACAGAATTAAAAATGCAATTCCGTTAATTTGATCCCAACGGAAAGTGGTGACCCAGCCGGGAATCGAACCCGGGACATAATCATATTGAGAAATCTATATTATTAATAAAAAATCATCAAATACCTACATAGAATTTGTAACAAAATATTATCATAATTATCGATAAACTGTTATTTAAATTTAAATTTAGTAATAATTTAAAAACATATCAATAATAATCAAAATGGTTACAAAAATAAAATTTATATTTTAAAAATGATCGATATTTTTACCTACTTATACTTACGTTTTTATTTTAAACTAGATGACCCGGTGAACTTCGTACCACCTAAAATTGATTTGATTGTAACTGTTCATAAGCGTTTATCCAAATCCAATTCATTGAAATCTATAATAGGTATGGCCGAATCATGTACGGTTGGAGTTTTTCAACTTTTTTGACTTTTCCGACTTTATCGACTTTTTCGACTTTTTTTACTTTTTTGACTTTTTGACTTTCTTGACTTTTTTTACTTTTCCGACTTTTTGCCTTGTTCGACTTTATCGACTTCTTCGACTTTATCGACTTTTTCGACTTTTTTGACTTTTTTGACTTTCTTGACTTTTTTTACTTTTCCGACTTTTTGCCTTGTTCGACTTTATCGACTTCTTCGACTTTATCGACTATTTCGACTTTTTTGACTTTTTTGACTTTCTTGACTTTTTTTACTTTTCCGACTTTTTGCCTTGTTCGACTTTTTCGACTTTTCGGCTTTTCCGACTTTTTCGACTTTTTCGTTTTTTTTCTTTTTAGACTTTTTTGACTTTTTGACTTTTTGAAACTTTACACATTGAACGGAATGAATAACAGTTATGGATAGCGCAGCTGTCAAACAATACGATCGCCGCGATAGCCATCTAGAAAGTGGCCGATGTTTCCAAAATGACCAATTTCGATTTCTTCGATTTTCAGTTGTTTCTTTGAGTTTTTCCTAAATATTTTTTTTTGTAAACCACCCCTGAATCAAGCCAAACAAAATAAAAGAAAAATAATTCAAATCGGTCCCGTCATTTCCGAGATCCTGCGAGACTAACGCACGGCGATTCATTTTTATATATAAGATATCCAATTATCTAATAACGCGGTCAATATCCGCAGTCTTGCAACTTGTAAGGTATGGAATCAATCTATTGTTAAATCTACTTATATGAGATTTTAGTCTCTTTATCGTTGAGTGGTAGGGTGTTGTAAAATTTGGGGGCAAGATAAGATAAGCTGGATTTGACAAAAGCGGATTTCCAGAGAGGTATTGTAAAATTAGTTTGGTTTGATCTTCTTGTCACACGAGTTTATGAAACTTTGAATGTAAGTATGAATGTACGACACTATGAATGTATGTAAGTATTTTACCGGCAGCAAATATTTTATGCTTATTTCGCTTTTATTTCGTTGATTTCGTAGTACCATTGATTGTGTAGTGTATAATAAATGATAGATGTGTTATTTATGTCAACATTGTTAATTTTTATTTTAGATTTAAATAAATAAATTAAAAAAATAAAATAAAAATTACGGTGTGCACCGCACTACCCACAGTTCCACAAAGCCTCCTAAATATTGACTAAAAGCTCCCCTCAAAGTTTAGTTTTCATTTTTATGATCATTGTAATGAATTCATTTAAAATGTTGATACAATACAATACAATACAATCAACTACTCCAGTAGATAGGCATTCCTACACTTGGATGCGTCACAAAATTAAATGCTTAAAATTTAATTATTAAAAACATAACTATCATAATAGTTGTCATGGCTGTAATATTATATTCAATATTACCTACTTACAAATAATCAAAATATACTAATGTCATTAAATAGTAAGAGAGAATAATATATTAAAATAGAAATGCAAATTCTATGTAGAATAATCATCGTAAAATAATTTTATTGTCAGTCCAGCAATATGCCTTCGTATTTTTTAAACATAATAGATGTATAATAAATTATATGATAATTAGAATGTCAGCTATCATAATACCATTATGTTTTAAAAAAAACAAATTTTACTAATTTTATAATAAACTCGGAATTTTTAAACTCCCTTATACCATAAATTGGGTTTCTTACCAAATTATTTATAATTATCTTTTTAAATTGGTCCTTTCCAAGATGACTTCCATTTGCTTTGGAATCTTATTATAGAAGGACAAATTTTGGTGAATAAAACTGTATCGCACTTTGCTCTATGCACATAATGGCATTCTTCTTTTTATTATTTTATTACGTTGTTTATAAAGACAATGCATGCAATTTTCTCAATTGTCTTAAAGTAATTTGATAATAAGCAAGTGTAACTGACGATAAAGGCTTTTGGTATTCGAGTTTCGAGACTTCCATGTTTATTTGAATAAAACTGTAAATAATTTTAATATCCGCGTGAGACTACTTCACTTTTAAAAAAACTGGTTGTGCGACTTCAAGACTTTCCCGGCAATTAACCAAGGATGTCATCTCACTCAATTTATATACGAAATTGCAAACACGTGTCGCTGTAAAATTCGCCGTTAAAAATTCTAATTTCGAACGAGCGACACAAGATTTAAACTTCGAACGTGCGTCGCACGATATCAAACGCGCGACGCCTCAAATTTAAATATTTGATTTCGCTATAGATTTGTATATCGGAATTTAAACAATATTCATGCAGCTTGTATATGAGATATTCCAACTAAAATTTCACAACGTGATTTCGTCCCAACATGCATCTGTGTACCAAATTTCAAGTCTAACATTTCAAGGATGACATATGAGTAGTGCTATTAGTGACTATGAGGTGGACAGATTTTTACTACAATCTTTTCAACTTTTGCCATGACCAAATAATGCTGGCATACCAAATTTCAGATCAATGGGATGAAGCGTTTGGGCGCTATCGTGAAATACACACATACTCACACTCAGACAGACACACAGCCAGACCTCAGTCTAGAAATGGACTAAATCGTCTCGGGGGGGGGGGGGGTGAGGTCGAAATATACATTTGCGCATTTATCCTAGCAGTAGGTACGAATATTATAGAGTAAGTTTTTGGTTGGAAGCCCGCCGAGACACTCAATGCTCGCCGCTGCGAGAAGGGTGAGTCAAATTCGGTTGGTCGCGCGCAAATCCGTTTGACAGCTCGGCAATATAATAATAATGGTCGAAGTTACACGCGTCGATTGAGGGCAGGCGCGGAACCAACCAGCGTTGCAGCAATTCATATTACCAGCCATGAGAATGTCAAATCTCCCATGACCAAAGGCCTCAAGAGTGCCGGCTACGCGATAATCGCTAGATACGAGCAGAGTGATTCTATTGGCATTGCGAATTCGATAACGCATGTCAATTGGGAAATTGTCATGTCACGAGAGGACCGATCCATTACACGAAAATCTTCATTCAGAATCAATGTGACTCAGAATCAGTACTAAGTGCCAGTTCATAACACAAGTCAACACGAATTTTGAGTCTATCTGTATATCTGATTTTAATTTCTTATGCCTAACTAATGAAAGAAAAACTACTTTTATTTAATAAAGTTTGCTTTTGCAGCTACCAGAACAAAATATCAAATATTATTATTATTTTTAAGCTATTGCATAGCTTTTATCGCGGGCCTAGGCCAGCGCGGCGACCGAATGAAGAAATTTCTTAACGAAAATTAATGATTTTAAACTGATAATTACGTCTAAATGAGTACTACTTAAGATTCGAAAAAAATATATGTTAAACAAGAACATTTTCCTAATATTCTTAGCTTTGAATATTTTAGATTTTGTTTATATTACATAGTGTAATTAATTTGTGAAATTAGGTCTAACCGAACACAAAAACGACTACTACGCAAATACTATCTGGCGTATTATTATGAAATCTGCACCATTTTAAAGATAATTTAATTATCTATCTTTTTATCTTCGATTTTTTTCGAATAATTCGGTTTTTTTGCTTTATTGAATAAAAAATTCGTGCGCGGCGCTCTATCGAAAGACGTTTAAATTATTCCGAATCATTTGCTTCCGCAGCCGCAAATGATTCGGAATAATTTCAACGTTTTCCGATAGAGCGCAGTTATCTGATATCAGAAAAAATAAAATAAATAAATAATTATAATTGCATAAGTTGTTAAAAAATGCTATGCAATAGCTTTACCGTGGCAGTCCCCGAGTGCCACACGTATTTTTTTTATATTTATTTGTTGAGTGGGGCTTTTTTAAGGTCTTTATGAGCCTTGTAACACTGCGACCATTGCTGATCTATTGTGCTCACCACCTACTATAGTTCTGCGCTAAGCCTCGTGTCATTTAAGAACCGCAGCAGGCTTTTGGCGCCAGATTGTTTTACCTCCTCAGGTTGGAGGTAGTGACCACCCAGGTGGTTGTATCTTTTACGCATCAGCGGGCCACACTCGCACATGAGGTGCTGGGGAGTTTCCTCTGCCCTTGGCAGAACCTGCACATTTTTGTGTCTTTGAGCTTGAGGTTGAACATGTGTTTGTTCAGGCCACAATGCCCCGTGAGCGCCCTCACCAGTATGCGTAGATTGTTCCTATTTAGCGATAGGGCCTCACGGGCCGTCTTACGGTCGTAAGGCTTAATAAGCGCTTTGGAATGATGCAACCCTGGCGTGTTGTTCCAGTGGTTGACGGATTGTTCTAAACACATTTGTTTGAGCATTAGGTTAAGGAAAACTCCAAGGGTTAAGGAAAATCTCCATTTTTTTTCAATCTATATATATACAAATGAATGTTTGTCTGTAGGTCCGCTATGGACTACTAAACCGCTCGACCGATTTTGATAAAATTTTTAGGTAAACTTTAGATTAGTTTGGAGATGGTTCCTGTGAAGTTTGGTGCCGATCGGACCAAAGGAAAAATTTTAGTGTCCTCAATAAAACCAAAATTCTTCTTTTTTTAAAGCGGCGAATTTGAATTTCGAATGCGACCGATTTGGCGTAGCAACGCGCGCAGGGAACAGCTAGTCCTACTACTATTATAAACGCGAAAGTTTGTAAGAATGTGTGTATGGATGTTTGTTACTCTTTCACGCAAAAACTACTGAATGGATTTTGAGGAAAATTTACAATAATAAAGCTTACACATCAGAATAACACGTAGGCTATAATTTATAAAGGTATATAGTTTTCTATCATCATTATCACAATTTTCCATCAACACGCGGGTAAAACCGCGGGGCGCAGCTAGTTATATATAAAAGGAGGGAAACGTTGATTTATATATTTACATCACTTTTATTTACAAATAACAATAAAATTAAACCTACAGATATAAAAAAAGAAATAAAAAAAAAAAAATACGTGTGGCACTCGGGGACTGCCGCGGTAAAGCTATTGCATAGCATTTTTAACAACTTAGGTATGCAATTATAATTATTTTTTTTTTTTTTTAAGCTATTGCATAGCTTTTATCGCGGGCCTAGGCCAGCGCGACGACCGAATGAAGAAATTTCTTAACGAAAATTAATTATTTTAAACTGATAATTACGTCTAAACGTGTACTGCTTACGATTCGAAAAAAATATACGTTAAACAAGAACATTTTTCTAATATTCTTAGCTTTGAATATTTTAGATTTTGTTTATATTACATAGTGTAATTAATTTGTGAAATTAGGTCTAACCGAACACAAAAACGACTACTACGCAAATACTATCTGGCGTATTATTATGAAATCTGCACCATTTTAAAGATAATTTAATTATCTATCTTTTTATCTTCGATTTTTTTCGAATAATTCGGTTTTTTTGCTTTATTGAATAAAAAATTCGTGCGCGGCGCTCTATCGAAAGACGTTTAAATTATTCCGAATCATTTGCTTCCGCAGCCGCAAATGATTCGGAATAATTTCAACGTTTTCCGATAGAGCGCAGTTATCTGATATCAGAAAAAATAAAATAAATAAATAATTATAATTGCATAAGTTGTTAAAAAATGCTATGCAATAGCTTTACCGTGGCAGTCCCCGAGTGCCACACGTATTTTTTTTATATTTATTTGTTGAGTGGGGCTTTTTTAAGGTCTTTATGAGCCTTGTAACACTGCGACCATTGCTGATCTATTGTGCTCACCACCTACTATAGTTCTGCGCTAAGCCTCGTGTCATTTAAGAACCGCAGCAGGCTTTTGGCGCCAGATTGTTTTACCTCCTCAGGTTGGAGGTAGTGACCACCCAGGTGGTTGTATCTTTTACGCATCAGCGGGCCACACTCGCACATGAGGTGCTGGGGAGTTTCCTCTGCCCTTGGCAGAACCTGCACATTTTTGTGTCTTTGAGCTTGAGGTTGAACATGTGTTTGTTCAGGCCACAATGCCCCGTGAGCGCCCTCACCAGTATGCGTAGATTGTTCCTATTTAGCGATAGGGCCTCACGGGCCGTCTTACGGTCGTAAGGCTTAATAAGCGCTTTGGAATGATGCAACCCTGGCGTGTTGTTCCAGTGGTTGACGGATTGTTCTAAACACATTTGTTTGAGCATTAGGTTAAGGAAAACTCCAAGGGTTAAGGAAAATCTCCATTTTTTTTCAATCTATATATATACAAATGAATGTTTGTCTGTAGGTCCGCTATGGACTACTAAACCGCTCGACCGATTTTGATAAAATTTTTAGGTAAACTTTAGATTAGTTTGGAGATGGTTCCTGTGAAGTTTGGTGCCGATCGGACCAAAGGAAAAATTTTAGTGTCCTCAATAAAACCAAAATTCTTCTTTTTTTAAAGCGGCGAATTTGAATTTCGAATGCGACCGATTTGGCGTAGCAACGCGCGCAGGGAACAGCTAGTCCTACTACTATTATAAACGCGAAAGTTTGTAAGAATGTGTGTATGGATGTTTGTTACTCTTTCACGCAAAAACTACTGAATGGATTTTGAGGAAAATTTACAATAATAAAGCTTACACATCAGAATAACACGTAGGCTATAATTTATAAAGGTATATAGTTTTCTATCATCATTATCACAATTTTCCATCAACACGCGGGTAAAACCGCGGGGCGCAGCTAGTTATATATAAAAGGAGGGAAACGTTGATTTATATATTTACATCACTTTTATTTACAAATAACAATAAAATTAAACCTACAGATATAAAAAAAGAAATAAAAAAAAAAAAATACGTGTGGCACTCGGGGACTGCCGCGGTAAAGCTATTGCATAGCATTTTTAACAACTTAGGTATGCAATTATAATTATTTTTTTTTTTTTTAAGCTATTGCATAGCTTTTATCGCGGGCCTAGGCCAGCGCGACGACCGAATGAAGAAATTTCTTAACGAAAATTAATTATTTTAAACTGATAATTACGTCTAAACGTGTACTGCTTACGATTCGAAAAAAATATACGTTAAACAAGAACATTTTTCTAATATTCTTAGCTTTGAATATTTTAGATTTTGTTTATATTACATAGTGAAATTAATTTGTGAAATTAGGTCTAACTGAACACAAAAACGAATACTACGCAAATACTATCTGGCGTATTATTATGAAACCTGCACCATTTTAAAGATAATTTAATTATCTAACTTTTTATCTACGATTTTTTTCGAATAATTCGGTTTTTTTTGCTTTATCGAATTAAAAAAATCGTGCGCGGCGCTCTATCGGAAGACGTTTAAATTATTCCTAATCATTTGCTTCCGCAGCCGCAAATGATTCGGAATAATTTCAACGTTTTCCGATAGAGCGCAGTTATCTGATAAATAATTATAATTGCATAAGTTGTTAAAAATGCTATGCAATAGCTTTACCGCGGCAGTCCCCGAGTGCCACTCGTATTTTTTTCTGATATCAGATAACTGCGCTCTATCGGAAAACGTTGAAATTATTCCGAATCATTTGCGGCTGCGGAAGCAAATGATTCGGAATAATTTACACGTCTTTCGATAGAGCGCCGCGCACGAATTTTTTATTCGATAAAGCAAAAAAACTGGATTATTCGAAAAAAATCGTAGATAAAAAGATAGATAATTAAATTATCTTTAAAATGGTGCAGGTTTCATAATAATACGCCAGATAGTATTTGCGTAGTAGTCGTTTTTGTGTTCGGTTAGACCTAATTTCACAAATTAATTACACTATGTAATATAAACAAAATCTAAAATATTCAAAGCTAAGAATATTAGGAAGATGTTCTTGTTTAACATATATTTTTTTCGAATCGTAAGCAGTACTCGTTTAGACGTAATTATCAGTTTAAAATCATTAATTTTCGTTAAGAAATTTCTTCATTCGGTCGCCGCGCTGGCCTAGGCCCGCGATAAAAGCTATGCAATAGCTTAAAAGCTTTAAAAATGAATATTTTTAGAACTTCTACTGTGTAAGTATGAACTTTCTCGTATCAGCGCCCAAATGTAGTCACCCATGTAACATGTATACTTTAAGGGACCTTCATCAACCCATAAATTTGAAGTTATCAAGCATATTAGAAATAGGCTCTTTGTAATTTTCAGCCCCTTTTTTTCAAGCAAGCCATTTACTTTATTTATTTATTTATTTACATATACATATACATTCAAATTCATGAGCACAACAGAGAATAAAATGTCAATTTATACAATGCCGTCGTATGCTTTTAAGGTTATATACGCATTATACATCTGTCTGAGCCTAGGTTACATAGGGCATACGTTAAACGCAAATGGTAATATTTCTATTATGCTAAGCAAAGAGCAGCCGAGCCCGCCTTGCTAGGCACCCCTGTGTTAAGGCGAGCTCACTTCGGGAGTCACACTAGAGTGCCACGGTTGTGTCAAGTTGTGTCAGGAAAGATCTAAAATATATATATTTTTAATGATTTCTATTTTAATTTATAATCATTATTATTATTATTATTATTTATTTTGTTATTTTTCTAGTTTTTTAACCGCAAAAATAGAATCCACAAGCGCGAATCCCCTATTTTGCAATATAGAGGTGATTGTCGCATCGTATTCCGAGTTCGCATCGTATATAAGTTCCGCTCGTTTCCCGGTAAATATTGCTATCCATAATGCAGGTAGGCAGATAGTTTCGTATTGAACGCAACTGAACTGATTGACTAGTGATTCAGGGGTTCGCAGCAAGCGGTTTTTTAACAGCGTACTACTAACACTTTTTAAATAATAAAAGTTATACAGTTACAAAATTAAACTAAAGTTAGATACATACTTACATTTTATAATAGCAGCCGTAGAAATAATTATATTAAAAGAAATTAAATAGTATAAATTTATAATATAAATGGATATATGGCTCAATAGGTATTCAAAATTATTAAATGACTAGATAGTCAAATAGTCAGATATTCAAATAAAACATATAAAAAAATAAAAAAAATAAAAAATGAAAATAAAATATGAAAATTGTAAAAAATGTAAGTGTTTCTAATACTTTAAAATTCAAGATGGAAAAATAGCGTTTCAACCCCATCTCTACCCATATTTAGAAGCCAAGTATGGATTTGTTTCTTAAAAATAATGTTGCTATTTACAGATTTAATATAGTTTTCCACTGTATTGTAGGCTCGAGGGGCCATAAAAAGATAATGCCGCTGAGCAAATGCAGTTCTTGTTTTAGGAACAAGGAATTGTTCCACAGTTGCTGACCTGGTGTTGTGATAGGAGCATATGGTTACTTGTTTGCTGACATTTTTATGGAAATGGGTGACGATACTTTTTATGTAAAGCTGTCTAATATTGAGGACGGATGCTTCGTTGTATAGCGATTCCGAAGGGAATCTCATTGGCCGACGACACATAATTTTTAAAATAAGTTTTTGAGCCCTAAGCAGCTTATCGATGTGTGTCAGAGAACTTCCACCCCAGGAGTGAATTCCATACATCCATATTGACTGTGCAAGGGCAAAATATACAGTTTTTAGCGATTTATTATCTAAAACTGACCTTAGATCTCTAAAAACATATGCCAACTTTCTGGTTTTATTGGTTATGCTATTAATGTGCGTATTCCATCTTAGATGACAGTCTATTTGCACTCCGAGATATTTTATACTATCAGTGCGATCAAGCTTTAAGGCTGAGCCACGCTTGTTTTTTGCTGGTGTTTCGTAACTCTTACATTCTAGTGTTCTAGCAGTTACTACATATATGAGAAATGAGGTGCCCATATTTTATCTTGACTTCGAATGGGTACGTTAAAATAATCTTCATAGGCATCACAGAGTTTTTTATTTGTCATTAAACTAAATTTTGTGGCTCTTATTTTAATAAATTCGCCGCAAATGTAGCAAAAAGTCATTTTTACACTTTTTTGAAGACGTTTTTGAACCTCGTGACCACAACATACGTCCTTCCTTTATAAAGCGCATGAGCACACTGCGTGACTCTCTGCCACTCCCCCCTCCACACACCCTATTACGTATTAAAAGCCGTTTCGCTTCAAACAATCTGCCAAAACCTAATATATTTATTTTTCATTGTTGAATGTACAATAGCAAAGTTTATTTATTATAAATGGAGTCTCTGGTTACTTTTAGACATAGACAGTCAGAAAATATTCTTTATAACAGAATCAAAAAAAAATGTTGACTTGTCTAGTTAGAACAAAGTGCGACAAAGTAAGGTTAGAAATAGTTTCCTGTATCAGGCCAACCTTTTTTACAGTAAGATTCCATTGCGAGTCAGGGGTCTTAAAGATGTTCAATGTAAGAAAAATCTTGAACCCAATTTTTAGGGACTGCAGGTTGGTTTGTTTCTACTCTTTATTGTGTAATTTACAACGGGTTGGTTTATTATCATAGGACAACCTCTTACTTCCAACCCTACCGTAAAGTGTTTATAATGTATGCGTCCATGTAAAATGAATGTAAGTATGGGTCTTGTTATTGCATTCGTTCGACACACTTGAAATGCAATTCGGTTAATTTTATCCCAACGGAAATTAGGTCTATTAGGGACATCGAGAATATTGAATTTTCTAATCTGTCATGATTATTTTTATTACATTTTTTTTGAACTATTTACATTAGTAAAATTAATTATTCTGATAGTCGGAGATGAATTATTATATTGAAACTTTGTATTGACTATTTCAAATTGCCATTTTTAAGCTATTGCATAGCTTTTATCGCGGGCCTAGGCCAGCGCGGCGACCGAATGAAGAAATTTCTTAACGAAAATTAATGATTTTAAACTGATAATTACGTCTAAACGAGTACTGCTTACGATTGGAAAAAAATATATGTTAAACAAGAACATTTTCCTAATATTCTTAGCTTTGAATATTTTAGATTTTGTAATTATAAGACATAGTGTAATTAATTTGTGAAATTAGGTCTAACCGAACACAAAAACGACTACTACGCCAATACTATCTGGCGTATTATGATGAAACCTGCACCATTTTAAAGATTATTTAATTATCTATCTTTTTATCTACGATTTTTTTCGAATAATCCGTTTTTTTTGCTTTATCGAATAAAAAATTCGTGCGCTGCGCTCTATGAAGACGTTTAAATTATTCCGAATCATTTGCTTTCGCAGCCGCAAATGATTCGGAATAATTTCAACGTTTTAGATAGAGCGCAGTTATCTGATATCAGAAAAAAAATTATTATATTTGCTTAAGTTGTTAAAAATGCTATGCAATAGCTTTACCGCGGCAGTCCCCGTGTGCCACACGTATTTTTTATTATTATTGTAATTTTATATTTGTATTATATCATTATTTTATAACTATCAGTTTTTATATTTTGACTATCTGTATTTTCATTTATTTATTACACTATTTTAGCAGCTCAAATTATTTTTCAAACATTAAAAAATATATATTAATTTCATTATTAATTGTTTTTACAAATAATAAAAAGGCTAATATATACAAAAATGAATTAAACCAGATAATGTATACCACATAATCAGGTAAAATCAATTTGACTTTACCACGAGCAGGGATTCCTACCAACTGGTTTATTTTATAAATAAAGTAAATAAAATAAAATGAGCCGGTCGCCTATCACTCGCGCTTTATTCTACCGGTCGTAATATTTGTAAAAGAAGGTGGATTTAGTGTCGGGCCAATAAGGCGAGACAATAAGGCGGGCGGGGCAAGTAAGCAAGAGCAAGATAACGAAACAACGGAGAGAGTAAATATTGTGACAAAGGAGGTCTCTCAATCGTGACGTCACGTCCTGCTCAGTGGAGAGGAAAAAACAACCGCAGACGCCGGAACGAATTGTGATCTCGAAACAAAATACAAGCCCACGGCAACCCCTCCCTTTCCAATATATTTCCAATTTTCAGAGTCTTCAGGCTTGGCACGAGATTATATACCAATTTTCACTGTTTGATCATCGTGTGCCAGTTTGATTATTTTTCTCTTCTTTTGAGTAACTACCTAAGAAACGAAGTGGTAATTCCTGTACTTGAGCTAAATATAAGCACTGATTACATCTGGCATTAGATTACTAACTCCATGGTACGATTTGGCAACACTTGTAGGCCGACAAAATGGAGGTGGCGCTGGCTGATACCATTGACGGCGGAACTAATAGCAATTTATTTGGCCATCTATAATAACAGTGATTTGAATGATTTTTTATAGGACTATTGTATTATAAAAACTAGTGGTGTAAGTAAGTCGGCACAGTCGGTGCGGCGCATTGGGGCCCACGGTAGGTCTGGGGCCCAAAATGGAACTTCTGTCTACGATCGACATTCCATCCAACTCTACTTGAAGCTAAGGAAGCCGATAAAATAAATTTATTTATTTTATTTATTTATTAATTTACAATAACTTTATATATGTCATATACACATCATTAACGTGAAGTGAAAATGTTTATCCGCATTCCTAACTAGGTCAGAGACCCGTGTCTAGGGATGCTGATTTTTGTTAAATGGTATCGACGGGCTTACTCTTTTGATATTATGAACTTACGTTGCATTGCATAATACATAAGAATATATACACAATTATATATATAGGTATATATATATATATATATATATATATATATATATATATATATATATATATATATATATATATATATATATATATATATATATATATATATATATATATATATATATATATATATATATATATATATATATATATATATATATATATATATATATATATATATATATATATATATATATATATATATATATATATATATATATATATATATATATATATATATATATATATATATATATATATATCAAATCTCGTGTATTATTTGCTTATGTATGGTATATATATATATATATATATATATATATATAAGATGATTATAAAGTAAATAATTATAAAAGCCACTTACATCGTGACGAAGGATTCCCTTGATCGGATTCGGGAATGCTTTAGGTGTTAACGAGAATGATTCATCATTCTCGTTAACACCTAAAGCATTCCCGAATCCGATCAAGGGAATCCTTCGTCACGATGTAAGTGGCTTTTATAATTATTTACTTTATAATCATCTTATTGATCAATTCTAAAAAGAATATATACACAAAACTATCAAATATATATATATATATATATATATATATATATATATATATATATATATATATATATATATATATATATATATATATATATATATATATATATATATATATATATATATATATATATATATATATATATATATATATATATATATATATATATATATATATATATATATATATATATATATATATATATATATATATATATATATATATATACCATACATAAGCAAATAATACACGAGATTTGATATTAGTTAGTAATATATAATTTAATAAAACAACTTAAATTATTAGCGAGAGCAATTGAGACTCGCACAATGGACTCCTTTCAAGCAGGTACTTCTTTATAAGTATTTTGAATGCCTTAAAACTGATCGAGTGCAAATCAAGACGAAAACGATTCAATAAATGTATTTCTCCATATTTTTCACAATATGTAGTTTATTTAAATATGTAGTTATGCGAAAATTGGTAAATTTCTAATAATATTATGTTGGTATCTATTATATTAGTCTTGCTATTTTCGCAATGGGTAGTTCTACCTACTCAAAATAAAGTAATGAAAACTGACATATTTTTTTTTATTTCTCCCCAACATTTAAAGGCAGACAAAATATATAAATCATTAATTAAATTAACAGTAACTCGTTGTATTAATATAGGAACAAATGTTTCGAACATTCTCCCGCAACAATGTCTTGTGATCCCGCGTGTCCCGCTGACGTTCTCGGGAACTTGTTCCGCGTTACTTTCGAGGCAATGACCCCAAATGAATACGCCAATTTATAATGTAGCTACATTATAAATATGTAATGTAGCCAGGTATGCTATAATGAATATATGTAAGTAGGAGGAGGGGCCTTTTCTTCAACTTTGCACTGGCGCCATTTTTTTTATAGTGATAAAATTTATGATAATTTTTTATGACTGATAAAAACTTAATAATTTAGCCAATGATAACAATAATACAATTCAATTATTAATGCCATTTATCGCATTTTTTATATAGGCTGATGAAAGAATCCTACTTATTACTATCTATTATGGCAGACAGACAGAATGCTATCTATTAGTCTATCTGAATACTAAAGTGTATTGAAATCTGCAGAAAAAATTAAAAATTGACATATTTTTATAAATAATTTAAAATAATAAGAGCTATGATTTAAAACCTCGTTTGTTATCATATTATTATTGTATGCCGTACCGTTGCGTTTAGAGCGCTATCTACAGTGCGAAGCCATACGGTTATACCACGAAAGTCGCCATATTGAAGATAATAAGAGAAAATTAATCAATTTTTCGAACTATGAGTTGCGTTTCGTAGTAAAATCCTAGCTACCAAATCGTAGTACGACGTTAAGTAATATAATAGGCTATATAATCAATGATATAACCAAACGATTTAATATAAATATTATGAAAATACTGCAACAAAAACACGAAGAGGTGTTAACCTATTGGTTACCCAGATAGTGTATGTCATTAGTAAACATTTATAGATATACTAGATGACCCGGTGAACTTCGTACCACCTAAAATTTATTTGATTGTAACTCTTCATAAGCGTTTACTGAACCTAATCAACCTTCCAAATCCAATTCATTGAAATCTATAATATGGCCGAATCATGTATGGGTTGGAGTTTCGTCTGGTGATTAAATGAAAGTCGTTTGTAATTAAAATAAATTCAATGTATTTACTTTATGAAATATAAATGCTTTTTCGACTTTTCCGACTATTTTGCATTTTTTGACTTTTGTGACTTTTTTGACTTTTGACTTTTTCGACTTTTTTTACTTTTCCGACTTTTCGGACTTTTTCGACTTTTTTGACTTTTTTTGACTTTTTTGACTCTTGACTTTTTCGTCTTTTTCGACTTTTCGACTTTTTGAAATTTTACACAATTGCACGTAATGAATAGCTGTCAAGCAATAGGATCGCCGCGAACGCCATCTATTGAAAGTACCTACCCATTTCCCAAAATGACCAATTTCGATTTTTTCGATTTTCAGTTGTTTCTTTTAATTTTTCCTAAATATTTTTTTTTGTAAACCACCCCTGAATCAAGGCAAACAAAACAAAAAAATAATAATTCAAATCGGTTGAGTCATTGTCGAGATCTTGCGAGACTAACGCACGGCGATTCATTTTTATTATAAGAACTAATATTGAGCCATGTGAGCGAATGAAATGCAGAGAAGCAATCGAGACTGATGAAAGTTTAAACAATCGTGATGATTTGATCCAAATAAAAGCCTTCAGGTCATCTGCGAAGAGGAGGATTTTAGAGCTAGGAATGGTTTTAAAATAAGAAAACCTTTCGAGCGTTTCAATAATTAAAAATAATTGCGACAATGAAGCAGATGCCGCGAGCCGAACCTTAATTAAGCGGAATTTAAAAGAGGAGGAGGCGGGGGCGGCGAGCGAGGGCGGGCGGCAGAGAAAGAGTGAGAGAGGAGGAGGAAGAAGAGAGGAGAGTATGGGAGTGGGGGGTGGTCCCTTCTCCCCTCTCAAGGTGACGTGATGGATTAAATTGCCGCGGCCGCGTGACAAGGACCCGCCCGCCGCCGCCTGCGCTCCGTCGTATCGCGCGCCCCGCGGCCGACAATCGCGCCACTCATTTTTCAACCATTCCCTATATTTTTGCTGGATTTTTTACCTTAATGAACGCCCCTGGTCTCTCGCTCCTCCCACCGCGACTGCCGCCGCCTCGGCGCCTGTTTCCGCCTTTTCGACAGTTTTTACTAAACAATTATATATAATATATATTATCAATGATAATAGAGGTTATTGAATTGCTCATGGGTCCTGTTGCAGTTTCGCAACTAAAACCCATGTGTTCAGGGTCGGTCATACTCACGGGTCAACAACCATCCGGCGGCCTCCACGTAAAAATAAGAGACAGGGTAAGTCTATGGCCTCCGGGCCATTTTCCCTTGGGAGTTAACTTTCGGGGGCTCCTGTGCGGTTTGAGCACCGTGCGGCGTCAGCCAATCGATTGTGCATTCTGACCGACAGCCGGAGGAGTCTGGAAACAGCACTGTCTCCTATAGAGCAGGGGTAGTTGTTTACCTTACGGCAACTGCTCTTGACACGACCAATCGGCTACCCGAAACCGATTAACAATTCATTTACAATGCATAAGTCTCACTAACAATCATATCAATAAAAAAAATATTATTAAAATTAAAATTGAACACGGCCGATAGCATTAGCAGGTATGTACTGCTGCTGCCCAACTAAGTGCCAGTACTTGTTCCAGGGCAGCAAGCTGTCTAGTTTTTAGTTCACATATATTCGGCGATTTGAAAAAAAATTAAAAGGAAAGAAATATATATATATATATATATATATATATATATATATATATATATATATATATATATATATATATATATATATATATATATATATATATATATATATATATATATATATATATATATATATATATATATATATATATATATATATATATATATATATATATATATATATATATATATATATATATATATATATATATATATATATATATATATCTTCTTTATGGTGAATAATATTTTTTTGTCGATCCATTGCACTGATTTTATTCATTTTAATAAAATATAATCAAAGAGTTCACAGGTCAACAGCAATATAAACAATTTTCCGCGGCAGGGTTAAACGACGGTATTTCGAATTATATTTTTATTAAATATTTGCAGAGAGAATCAAAAACTATTTCACAATGACCGTTTTGCGACGTGATCAATATGCAACTACTCAAAAATAACATTAATATTAAATACAACCCCTTTTTCAGGTAAAGACGAGAACGGCATTTTGTGAAAATTTAACCATTGTGCACTCTTCTAATTGTTTCCCAACCCAGGTAGGTTGCAGAAATGTCTAATAAAGTTTTATGACTCCTCCGATGAATGAACAAGCCCGACAAAAAAAAGGAATGGGCTCACTTAGTTACTGTCAAAAATACGACACCTCGTTTATTTTGTGGGTAAAAGACTTCGAAGACTTTTTCACAGTAGTGTATATATATATATATATATATATATATATATATATATATATATATATATATATATATATATATATATATATATATATATATATATATATATATATATATATATATATATATATATATATATATATTACCGTCATCATTACAAATTATAACTAATAATCACTAAATACTGATCACAACAGGAAATATTTAAAATAAAACACAGAAAATAAATAATCGTGTTAATAAAATAAAATAAATTGTCAAATAATATCAAACAATAGTCACCAAAATTAATGAATAAATAATAGTATTAAAAAAGACAGCGAAAATAATAATAATCAGAAGAAGAATTGTCAAGGATAGGATTTAATGATGGGAACTGTCTCGGTATATTAATTTGTGAAAATTTTGCCGGGCGTCATGTTTTAGCCAGGAATCAATCTTGGCGTTAAAAGAAGAAGAAGACTTAGGCACATACATTTTTAAATCTTCGTCATTGTAGTCGACATCTCCATATGTTCAATGCCGCTCTACAATTTGGCAGCAAGGATTTTACTGCGAAATTAAAAATAATGTAATATTCTATATATTTATATATACAATACAATACAATACAATCAACTACTCCAGTAGATAGGCATTCCTACACTTGGATGCGTCACAAAATTAAATGCTCAAAATTTAATTATTAAAAACACAACTATCATGATAGTTGTCATGGCTGTAATATTATATTTAATATAACCTACTTACAAATAATTAAAATATACTAATGTCATTAAATAGTAAGAGAGAATAATATATTAAAATAGAAATGAAAATTCTATGTAGAATAATCAACGTAAAATAATTTTATTGTCAATCCAGCAATATGCCTTCGTATTTTTTAAACATAAATAGATGTATACTAAATTATATGAGAATTAGAATATCAGCTATCATTATTCCGCTATGTTTAAAATTTTACAAATTTTGCTAATTATCAACATGGAAAATAAACTCGGAATTTTCAAACTCCCTTTAAATACCATAAATTGGGTTTCTTACCAAACTATTTATAATTATCTTTTTAAATTGGTCCTCTCCAAGGATTTTATTTTCTCTGGTATCTTATTATAGAAGGACAAATTTTGGTGTATAAAACTGTATCGCACTTTGCTAAGTCGCTGTCGGTTTATGTGGAGATTGGATTTATTCCTATATTCTAAGAATATATTGAAAAATTAAATACGACTGAGCAGAAACAAGCAAAATGAGTACAAATTCATATTATGTTACGTAACCTTTTCAATTCAATATGTAAGAACCATATAAAAAAAATATTCTTAAATCTCTGAAAGGTTCAAGTGGTTCAAAAACCTCAAGTGGTGGTGACCGTATTTCAGTAGCAGTATATAAAAGAATCTGCGCTTACTCAACACAATCAATTGCTTACCTTTCCAATCTTAGCCTATCATCTACTAAAGTATCCCCGGAACCATATAGGGTATTCCATTGCTTATATCCGTACTACGATTTAGAAGCTAGGATTTTACTACGAAACGCAACTTGGAAATGGCATGGCACTCATAGTACCAAAATTAATTAACCTTCCTTATCTTCAATATGGCGGCATTCGTGGTATAGAAGTATGGCGATGCACTTTAGATCTAAACACTCTAAACACTCATATTCAGTATAATATATTGAAATATAAGAATAATATAATTACAAATGATTTTTTAAGTCATAGCTCTAATATTTTTATTATTTACAAAAAGATGTGAATTTTTAATTTGGTATGCAGGTTTAAATACGAAAAAATACGCACTTTAATTTCAAGTAGATTAATAATAATAATAATAAACTCTTTATTTCAAAATAAAAAAGGCGAGCGACCTATAGCTTAAGTTTATAATATAATTTGTTACGTTGGCTACACGAAAGAATACTAAAAATTCAAGTGATTAGAAAAAAAAGGAACAGACAGAAAACGAAAAAGAAAAAGATATTAAAAAAAGGAAAACAAATTACTAAAATTAAATAAGGACGCAGAGAAAGGGAAGGAGAGGAAGGAAGGAAAAGGAAGCGAAAAGGAGGGGGGAAGAGGAGGGTTGGTTAGTTTATGGTTTTAGGATTATATGCTCCTTGAGCCTGGCCTTGAACGAGGAAATGCTGGGGGCTGTTCTAACATTATTCCGTGAAGCATTTCAGAGTCGTGCAGCTTCCACGGAGAAGGAGTACGAAAAAAAGTTGCTGCTATGACCAGGGATGGATAACAGGTTATTGCCCTCTGATCTCAGGGGACGGCCGTGCGCCGATAGCGCGGTGAACCTATCGGCAAGATAAAGCGGCACGCCATTCACGAGGATTCTATATTTATTTATTTATTTATTTAAGAATTAATTACTATAAAACATTGATTAGCTTACAAAAATAACAGGAACCGAATGGCAAAACCTTAACCTTTTGCTTATTTGTTTCTGTCACCCAACTGGGACTAGCCCGTTCTAGGGTGGACAGGACTCCAATATTACAATCAAGTTTGCTTGATTGCTTGGTTGCCTACAAATGTACAAGTTTTAGTAAAAAGCTAATGACACTAAATTGCCCTAAAATGTGGTCTTCAGAATAAAATAAAAAATAATAATAATAAAAAAATATTAAAAATATATAATAAATAAAATGCAATTCCATTATTAAATTGGCAATAAATATAATATAAAATTCAATTAAATAATATAAATAAAGTTATATGTGAGAAAAGAAAGAAACAGTCATTAATATTTAATATTATGTTTTAAGTAATATAAGATTTAATATAAAAATACCTAGTCTAAAAGTATAATTCATTGTCAAAGTCAAATATTTTTTGGTAGTTAGTTCAATGTTAAAAAATACTTAACATATAAGTTTAAAAATATGTTAATAATTTGTGCACCTAAGTTTTATTATACTATTATTTCTAACATTTGATGTATGGTTAGTCTGTCATGATTCGATAACCATTTCTTTAATTTATTTTTGAATTCCCTAAATGTCAAATTCATTTTTATTTCCATATTGATCAGATTGTAAAATCTCGGCGCAATGAAAGAGTAATGTCTTTGACCAAATGATGTTTTCCTTCAGGGTATTATTAAGCTATTTTCTACAACTTGTCTCGTTGGTCGCCGGTTCTGAATTATTCCTAAATTTGAGTTATTGTCCAAAAATAGCCTTAAGAGGGAAGTTTTTAGGAAAAGTTGCCTACAATCAAGAACTTTAGCTTCCTTATACAGTTCATTAGTAGGATGGCGATATGGTCTACGTAGAATAATTTTTAGTATAAATTTCTGCGCAACTTGCAATGGCTCTAGCAGGGTTTTACCACATCCACCCCATCCATCCACATAAGAGTGGCATTCTAATAAATGGCATTCTACATATTAATACATGGCGTTCTATATCTCCGCATTATTTCTGTGATGTAATTAGTCTATATAAAAATGCGATACATGTCACTAATAATTATTAGTTATTATTGTTGTCATTGGTTAATTTATTGGGTTTTTATAATTAATTAGTTTATTATGAAAAACATGTATTATCGATGTTATTATCTAGATGGGCAAATAAATTGCAATGAGGTTTCCCAAAACGTAGTATGAAGTTGAGCAATCTAATACCATATATAATCAATGCTATAATATTATCTTCATTCCAGACTGTATTATTGACGTCTTACTGACGCGTAAAACAAAAGAATTAAAGAAATCGTCTACAAGAATAATCAGAAGTATCCAAAAGATCCAAGCAAATGTACAATCAATATGATCAAAGAGAAAAGCATGTTTCGGAATTTGAATTATTCTTTGACATGCGAGAGTTTGCTGGCTCGGACGACAATTCTACGTCCGGGAGAGTTGGTTTACGTATATTGCCATAATACGGTCCGGTTGGGCGAGCGTCGTGACGCCCGCGTGGCCTGCAGCGTCGCACAGTGGGCGTCCCGGCGCGGCGCGGCGGGGAATTTTAATTAGGGCGTCCGTGTGCGCGCTCCCTTATATGGGTGTCGGCAGAGGCACCTTCGCGGGCGGGTAGCTAATTTTGAAATATGTTTCGCGCCTCACCCCTTCCTATCCCCCCACTCCACCGACCCCCTACCTTCCCCCTCCCGAACCGCCAACGAGATTAATGTATTTATTTTCCTTTCTGTGCCAAACATTACACTTGCTTCGGCTTATAAATTGGTAGGTCTGACTGAAGCGCCACGAGCACCACGTGTAAACAGTACCTACACCATGAATATTTATGCTCTATATCTCCGAATTCGTCGCCTGCATTGACGCACGGTAGGATTACAATTATTATTATAGAATTGATGTTGAAACTTAATTTGTTTTACTATGATGATTGCAAGAAAAGCTAAGCAAGGAAAAAGAAAAACCAATAAAAGCTTGATAAGCATGTTTACGCCCCCCTAGACGATCAAAACTGCTTGACAAGCACTCGATATTTTCCCAGCGCGCGACTCGAAGACGCTGCGCCGTCAAATGAGTGTATACATGCTTGACTATCATGCTTAATGTGTCATTAAGCCACGCCAAGCGTTGCTTGTCAAGGACGTAATTACTTGTCAAGCTTTTTTGAATGTCTAGGGAGCCCTGAGATCGATGCCTACCTATGTGGATAGGTATATAGGTAGGCATAAGTATATACGTAAACAAAGAGCCGCCTAGATGGAGCGAGGTGAAAATAAAAGCGCGCGAATAAATACAAGTGTTGCCATTTCGCTTACGCTAATTTCCCGCGGCTCGCCATATTTTTTGCGCCGCTTTTTTCGCTCCCTCCGGGATTTGTTCGCCCCGTTTTATTTGACCGTAAGCCACGGCTAACCGACACAACGGGGGCAGCGTAATTTTTTAAATGTCACATTTTAAGCCGCGAATTATTCCGTTCCCCCGCCATTTCTCCTCTCTCAGCCTCCCGCCCAATGCGCTCTTTTTACATCTCCCAAATCATTTTTTCATCCTTACCACGAAATCTATGTATCAGCTTATACTAAACAACGAACCAATGCTATTATTGGTTTAATGCCAATTCAATAAACAAAAAGATTGCAGAAAAAAATAATTCCTATAGGTCATGGTTGTGTTAATATTTTTTAGCTAAACGCTTTACATTAAACGGCCTGACACTACTCGAACAAACCACCCATATGCGAGTATATACGGATTAAATAAAAACACTATTTTACCGGATCAACATTAAAAGCATTCTATTGGCATAAAGTCCATTACATTAAAATCGAGTCGTATTCACGAAAAAATATATTTTAATTTTTGCTTCTATGCTACCCATAATTTTGTGCCTAAACAACAATTTCAAAACGACGGAGAGACACTCCTAAATAACCCCATATATACAATTTTATCCAAATAGGTTTAGTAGTTTCATTTGCTGTCACATGACCGCACGGAAAACGGAAACCGGGCACACTATTTTTTGGGTTCCTGGGACTTCAAAACGGAAAGATCTAAATATAAAAAAAAACATTTTTCTTTAAAAATAGGTTAACAAATAAAATGTTTTGGATTTTTGTCTACTTTTTTTTGTTTAAGTTTTACTTATACCCACATTTCTGGTGCTCATGAATAAAAAGTAACCCTGTATATATACACAAACTAAGAAATACATTTTTCCTTATCCCAATGTCAAACTTAATATTATAATTCTGCACTTCCCATGATATATCAAGAAAAAATCGGTGTTACTTATTGATGGAAAAAAAATAAACAGTTATCAATAACCCAGTTATTTTTGAACAACTGTCCATCCTAGAAAGCACTCCATGCAAGAGTCTCGTATTGTACACATGATTAGAAATTATTATATTAAAATATTACTATAATTATTACGAAATTACGATATTAATATTAAAATGCCATTGAAAAAGTTTATTTGACAGTTACCTATTGTTTGCTGTTTATTATTACATTTTTAATAGGACAGAAAACGAATTTACCGCGTGAAATTTGTAGCACCCGACGTTTCGGTGACGTTGCAGCCGCCGTTGTCCAGGCTAGACTGGACGTTGCAACGGCGTCACCGACACGTCGGGTGCTACAAATTTCCCGCGGTAAATTCGTCAAACAACCGCGATAGTCTTCGATTTTATTTTATTACATTTTATTTACATCACGGAATTAATATTTGATCGGGGTGTTTTCAGAAACCTAAAGTTTGCGCTGTGTGTACGATATTCGCATATCGGAGCGATAATATTTGTTTAAAGTTACATCCTTCCTGATTCCTGATTCCAGGGAGCTAATGGGCCCTTGCTGAGTTGGCCACGAAGACCCATTCTGTTTCAGGGTCGGTCACACTCACGGGTCAACACCCATCCGATGGCCTACACGCATGGGGTGCGAGCCTGGGTAGGACACTGGGTCAACCAGTCTCCCCTGGGAACAATCCTCTGGCGCTCCTGGACGGTCTGCGCACCGAGCGGCGCAAGCCAATCGATTGTGCTCTCTGACTAACAATCGGGGGAGTCTAGAAACTGTATTGTTTCCTATAGAGCGGGGGTAGTTGTCTACCTTACGGCGACTGCTCTTGAAATTACCATTGGCCATCCGATCCCGGTTCAGAGTCGGGCAAAGGACGCCTTGGTCCGCGACAGATTCGGTGCACTCCGTTTCACCGCTTCGTAAGGGAGAGGACCGCGCAAGCGACCTCGAACTCGGAACCAATCGAGAGACCGGAGAAATCTGGTCACAATTGGAAGTGAGGGCGCGAGTATCTCGAGCCCGCCGGGTTTATTCCTGGCTCACTCGCGGTAAGGCGTTGGACTCTCACGGGTTGTGACGTAGCTGGACGTAGAATGTACTGTCCAAAGTCTTCTACGTTCACTGCAGGGCGATAGAACGACTAATCGTTAAAACGTCCTGTAGTGACGGGCTCGCCCGTTGTAGTTGACACCCCAAGATAATTCCTGATTAAAGATTCCTGATCGCGCACATACGCACGCCCGCAGTCACAGTGAAGAAACGTCTTTTTTGCAATATTGCATATCGTTAACATGTTGGAATTCTTTGCATACAAATTTCGAGCAGTTTGTTATAGTTAACAAAGCTACTGAATTTTGCCTTTATATTCTAATGTCGCTTAAAATAACTAGTTGAAAAGGAGACGCATATTGTCGAGACAACGACATCAGAAAAAAAAATCCCGATTTTTTCTCACATAAGTGAGATTATGAATAAACGAACATAATAATTTATGTCCATTGATTATGAATGAACACGGTTATAATGAACTTTAATTGTCAATACAGTAATTATGAACAACAACATTGATTATAAATGAACACAGTAATGAATACCTTCATTAAGAAAAACCAATGTTTCTAGTCTAATTGAATCGATCCATGTATGTAAAGTCAAATTATGCGTGCTGAAAGAAACCCCGTTTTTCGTTATTATAGGGAATAATAATGGTATTTCTGACCTGGACTCGCGCTTCGGTGAGGTCGATCTTCATGGCGATCTCCTCCCTGGTGTAGATGTCGGGGTAGTGCGTCTCCTGGAACGCCCTCTCCAGCTCCTTGAGCTGGGCTGACGTGAAGGTGGTGCGGATCCTTCGCTGCTTGCGCTTCTCCGTGAGGCCAGCCACTCCTTCTGCGCCGTATACTTTGTAACCCAATCCGCCTGCAACAAAATTAACAATTTTTCATCACTATTTACAACAATCGCTGTTAGTAATATACCTTTATGAGCTACGGCGGTACTGTAGGTTCGTCATGTTTAGATTTGCCGAATTATAGACTAGTTTCAGCAGAAATCTTACATTCTTGCTCCTGCTGCCGCGACCAAAAAGCATAAATTTTTAGAACATTTCTTTTGCGAAACAGACTAGGTGAGACTTATTTATTTATTTATTTATTTTATTTTATAGCAAACTTACAGATAGTAGATATATGATAATAGTATCTTAAAAACATATTCAAACGAAACAAATTTACTATCCTATAAATAGTTTGCAATGCTTGCGTTACACATTAACATAGAAATAACATCAACACGTTGATAGTAGGAGAAAAATATAATAAAGCTAATAATAATATAAGGGTAAGAAAAGAAATAATTAAATAAGTTGTTAATAAGGTTATTTGGATAGAGCAAAATAGAAGTATGAGTAATAGGATAATAATATTTATTAAATATAATATGATATAATACAATATTATGTTATATTATAATAATCATATAATACAGTGCATTAGGATGACAGTAAGTGAAACCTTAAAAAGTAGGAGATAGGCTAGGTATGATTGATAGAATCTTTTATTATATTTATGGAATCATAAATATAATAAAAGACAGACTTGTTTGGATTTTATCACCCCACTAGATTTTATATCTGTTCTGGGGTGATAGTATTTAAAACATAGTGACTCCACTTTATTTCCTTTTATTCATTCAGATTGCTCATTCATTCTTAAAAGGTAAAAGAGTTTTTTTAATGGATAACAGACTGACCGTCTAACGAATATAATCATTTTGGGTTTCTATATTTGTGTTCACCGGTCTCTGGGCTAAAAGGCTTAACCGATCGACTTGAAATTTAAAACATAGACTCCCGAGGGCTCAAGTCAAAGGTGTCATTCATAAAATGATCAAAAAGTACAAATGATAAGCACACACCAATACTATTATACTGATATGTGTCCTGCGGGCACTGTAAGTAAGTAATGTAAGTAAAAAACTAAATCTATATAATAAATAAGCAAATAAATTGACTAATAATTTAAATATGTTAAAAAGTTTCGTTATTATGCACAGATAGCTCATTATCATTGGCAGGTTTTAATTTTAAATCTAATTATTTAGTATACCCATTTAAAGTAAATGGCGACAAAATCTGAATTTCCGCGGCGGGTACATTCATACATTGAAATACCTACCTACTTAATGTATTCGTGCGCTTATTCCCGGTCGATCTCTACCCTCAGTCACAGCCACGTGACAGCGTCCCGTGACGTCACACGAACCCACCCCCCGTTCGGGGTTTCCCCCAGCGAGCGTGTCGGTCGAGTGTGCGAATAGCGAATGGAGAATACTTTGAGCATTTTTGCGGCGCGACCGCAAATGGCCGTCCGACGCTCAGAGATGTCGCCATTTGCATTTTCCGCCTGCCGTCCCGCTCTCGCACTGTCTCCGTGTTTTTTCCAACCGGATGTCTCCGGAGCCCCCCCCCCCCCCAACCCCCCCGCCCCCACTCAGCGAGCACGCCTCAACCGCTCGCTCTCCAAACACACCCGACTACCTTCGTCCTAGCGACGAGTAACGACTGCCCTGGTGCACGCTTGCGCCATTCATGACATGCTCAAAATAAAACGGGTTTTTATGAATTATTTGTAGTTTATATATTTATTCATATATATTTTCGTATATATTTATTCATACATATTTTCGGAATGTACTCAAATAGACATGTCGTTTGATGCTACTCACGATATCTATCTTAATTTATTGACATTTGAACATTTAGATAATTACTTACCTATTTGACATTTGGACAGCTTACGCTATGACACTCGGGATGGCATAACAATTCTAATAATACCACACACTTCTAAATCGGTTCAATCGGTTCAATCGGTTCAATTTCTGTATTAAACCAATTCATTTAGAATATGGTTTAATACAGAAACGGAAAAAAATACACACATGAACCCTAAACATATTACACTCCTATTTGTTGGACAGTCGTGAATATTCTCGATTTTATATTATTCGAAAGTACGATTTTAGTTTTCCAAGAAATTTATTTGAATTATCGGAGCTTTTTTTAATCCTGCAAAACTGCTTCATAGCTGTCAAACATGCGAAACGCTGCTTTGGATTCTAGTTTTGAGTGATTTTAGAGCGGTATGTTATTGTCGGAGTATACCGGGGTATGCTTTTGTATACCGAATATTTTGCGGGGATGTTTCCTTAGGCCAGAAATTTTGCGATCTGAGGTTCTTTTTGTGTGGAATTTAGATCTGCCATGTGCAACGCTGCGCCGGGTCGCATGAGATCCAATCTTTGGATTGTTGAGTGGAAAATGCTGAGAAGTGGTGTGCTGAGGTAATCAGCACATTCGCGTGGTTGTGTCAGAGGAAGCGTCTTCAGCGCTTGCGGCATTCTAGAGGCCTGCATGTATTGACAACAACTATCCCATACTGGAATAAATCTGCGTTCCTCTTAGCTGTCATGCGAGCGAGCGAAGAGGTAACGACATGGATGAAATCAGTTTTTAATTTAGTTAGTGGCTTCTAAAAAGTGGTTATAAAAATGTTTATTTTTACTTTTTTTCAATTATCAGTTTTTAAGAGCCACTAACCACCTTTTCTGTTTCCAGCATAGAAACTTTTTTATTAACAGTAAACAGAAACGCTGTTGCAAATAAAGGAATATAACGCTAAATAAGAAATGGAGGAGTAAAAGTCAAGAAAATTCTCCGGGTCCACCACGACAATATAAATTTACTTTCATTTATTTTATAATTTCTTTCACTTAATGACAATACATAATATATTTTTTAAAAAGCCTAGCATATCTCGGTAGATGAATACCTTCCCTCTTGTTAAAAAATAAATTCGAAACAGGAGCGACTTAGTTTTAAATATTTTGTCTTTACTTTAAGTTTCTTATTTTATTTTACCAATGCGCTGTCTAACTGTCTTTACGTTAGTCGCAAGAGTTCGTCTGTTTATACGAATAAATATTTTATATTTAAATAAGACGTCATTCATCTACAAGATTTTTTTAGGCACATCGTAAAAGGCAAGATATTTTATAAACTTCAAAATAAAATTCGCCTGTATGCTATAAGTACAAACTATTACGATAAATAATAATAACTCACTGAAATGTTGATTCGATTTGGCATTGCGAGTCATTGAACTAGGCCACAAATACGGACCATTTCATCGAATCATTCTAATGGATGCTATTATAGGGTTTGCAGACTTTCTATTGTTTGCACGCTTCGTTCGCATATAACGCTGATATATTTCTGAAGGGTTTTACAACTTTTTTTTATAGAGTTTAATTAGAAATAATAATGTGGCCCACGATTACTAATTAAAAACTCATATACGACAAAACTCAAAACAAAAAATACATATACGAAAAGATATAGGGAAATCCACTGGAGCAAAGATTAAAAAATACTATCTATTTGATATTTAGTTATGATTTACATGCCTTTATCGTAAGCAATGACTTTTAAATACTGAATTTTATAGAATATGAAAAAGAATTCGAGTCCGTAAAAATTTGAATGGTCTAAGTAGCCGTAGAAATTGCATTTCACAGCCTGCGTTATTGCGCGAGATGGCCGATATATTTTCAATAGCTAGAAACTCTGGATATTGGGCTTACCGCGATTTATCAGAACTACTAAACAAACTTGATTGTTTGCAAAATATATGCATACGATTGATCTTCGGTCTATATAAGTATGATCACGTGTGTGATCCCAATATAGGACAGGGTTAAAGTGGTTCCCTGTACGCCAAAGGAGAAATGTACATATACATAGTTGCTTTCCTCTACCCATCCTATTTCCACGTGCTTTTCAAATCATTAAGATTCCATGTTCTCTTACTTCGGCCAGCCTCTGATAATTTACTTAAAATTTACTGTCATAATACTGATTTCCATTCCGACTCTTTCTGTGTCCAGTGTGCAAGACTCTGGAACGATCTCCTAGCAAATATACGAAACTTGCCTTCTATACAAAGATTCAAGACTCACATCAAAAAATACTACTTTTCTAAGAAGTAACCAGTTCTTCACTTTCTCCTCAGCTTTCTCTTTTCTTGGGCATTCTTGGTTTTAAATAAAGTACTTTGTATTTTATGTAGACCAACTCAATAATTTTTATTTCCACAACGCGCCCATGTACCACTGCACTGTTATTAGGTTAGTTGTAAGATATTGCCATGTGGCGGCAAGCTCACTTTTTTGTGTTCTAATTTTAAGTGCACATTTTAAGAGTTTAATAATATTACTATTATTAGTAGTACGACAAGGCAATACGATATCTTCAAAAATATTTACTTCAGTATTGGAAAATGTTGGCAATTAAACTGAAGCGGAAAAGATATCAATATTGATGGGGAGGAATTGTCAAATCTTAGATTCGCCGGCGACTTTATTCTGCTTTCCGATAACAGCGAAGACATAATATCCACGACTAAAGAACTAAAGGATTAAACTTGAAACTTGAAAAGTTCGATTGAAGATCTTAATTATGTCATAAGTTACTATATTTATTTAAGCCACAAAAACATGCTTGGTGGCAAAAATCAAATGGCAGGGGTCGAACAGCGGATTTCGAAAGCTTTTGGTGCTAATGAAAACGAAATGCGAACAGAACTCTTAAAGTTTAATAAAAAATTAAAGACCACAGAGTTTGAGCACAGCATGTGTTGAAAACTATAACACGTTGCAAATGGAGACGGACAGGACACCTCGACACGTGCTATGTATGCGTGCATAAAAGCTTCAACAAAATTGACCTATTTAAGTACGGCAGTAGTAGGTCTGTGAGAATGGCCACCCTTCACTAGACTCCAATTGCTTGCGAGCGAAGGGTGGTTCTCAGCATGAATGCTGCTCCGTAAATGAGAGTCGTAGATGTCCGTGTAGAAGAGTTTATTCAGAAGTGATTCGAAGTCGCCAGTTCTTAACGCCTTGAGTTGTGTTCGCCGTTGTGTTGTAGTGTGGGCGCGAGGTGAAGCCGTGGCGGTGCGTGTGTAGTCGAGGAGCGAAGTGTGTAGTCGAGGAGCGAAGTGTGTAGTCGAGATATCTGTCCACTGAGGGGACGATGTGTAGAGCGCGGTATCTGTCTGCCGAAGTAATGATGTAGAAGGGCAACTGTCTGCCAAAGGAATGATGTAGCACGTGACAACTGTCTGCCAAAGGAATGATGATGATCGAATGCAATGTACTGCGTTTTATAGGGTGATCGGTGATGCAATAGCTACGAGTGGGGCGACGCATGTGTCGCTAACCTGGGCAATATTTGCCAAATTTAGCTGGAAATTAACTGCAGCTGCGCGTGCAAGTTTGAGCGAGTCTGCAGTTTTCTGTTCTGTGAAATTGACTTTTTTGTTGTGGGTATGTAGGGCCGTAGGCTCCTACATGGCTCCCCCCTAGTGAAGGGCTTGCGTATGACAATATGGAAGGTCTTCACGACAAAGTGACAAAAAAGTGTAAGTGTGACAATTAAAAGTGTGTGTGAAGTTGTGTTCGCGAAAGTTTGGGAATCGTATGTTTTTATGCGAGTGTTTGACAGTTTGAGAACCGTATGTTGTTATGAGTAGCGAAGGCATTTCGTTACAATGTGTTAAAAACTGGCGCTGTTATAAAATGTTGACAATAAGGAAAAATAAATGAATACAATGGACAATGGTTAGTATAAGCGCTGACATAATAAAATTCGCTGGACGTGAAACGAGTGAATACAATGCAATATGTTACGCGCCGAACGATAAAAATGATTCGCGCGGCTTAAAAAAATGTGGAGCATATGAATTAATAATAATTTAGCGCGATAAGAATGCAATCTGAGTAATTTCGCGCGCGTGACGTCTGAAGTCCATTGTTTGTTTGTTGCGCATTCGTGTGGACTTCCGGTCTTGAAGTTGAAGATTCCCGATAGTAGCTGTTTTGGAGTGCGGCGCCTTGCTTCTGCGAATGAGGTCGTACAGTTCGGTGGTTTTAGTCAGTGAGTCGCTAAACCATTCGGTCGACTTCCAAATTGCTTCGACTATGACGTCGTATCCATGCGTGTTGTGTGGGAATCGCTTCTGTTGTTGCAAGTGGGATAATATCGCCGATTTTACGCTTTGAATGAGTGGTTTCGCTATACCGTCTATTCTCGGCGTTTTGTAATTTTTGTGGGTGAGTCGGCTTCAGCGTGCTGATTAGCGTAGTCCATTGTTGTTTTTTTGAGGTTGGTTGTAGCGTTTTGATTTTTTGTGATCGGGTATGAATGCTGTGGAGTGTGAGTTCCATCCGTTTTGCGTTTTCGATGTTGATATTCTTCCGCTGCGTGGTTGTTTCCGTTTCGTAGTGTGTTTATCGATTGAAATTGTGATTGAGAAGGCATTTAGGCCGATAGTGTCCTTGGTCAGCTGTTAGTCTATACTGGACCTAAGTGCCATTCTCCCGGATGTTGCGCCTGCAGGTCATTAAGCTGCAGAAAACGTCTTACTGCTGTCCGGTGAAGAGTGTGAAGCGATTGTGACGACTTCCTTTCGTAGGATTTTACCTGAGAGTGTATCAATGACGGTTTCGCCTGTACAAGTCCTCAGGGCCGCACATCGTTGTTTTTATAAAATTCGTTAGCGTTCGTTGTTTTGATCCGAGATAAGTGCTGTATGAATGTGGCGTTGGTAATTGCGCGTGCTGATAATGTCGTTTAGCCATGACCGTGGGTGTGTGTTCGTTGATTGTAGGTGCCGAGTATATTTTTAAATAAGTCGCGTGAGTACTTGCTTACTGCTTATTGGTAGAAGTACTTGCGAATGTGTTGCGGGAAATTTGCTTCCGCGGTTGATGCAATGTCTGCATTTTTATTAATCGAGCAGGAATTTCGTCTGCTTTTGCGTTGTTGTCGTTTTGTAGTGGCACCGGTCGTCGTCGTTTGGCTGTTTATTTGCGCTGAGAGGCTTGTGTGGTGTCGTGTTTCGCTGAGTCGTTATGCGTTTTATTGTTTTACTTGCTAGGCATGACCGATGTTGAGAATGCGTATTGTAGTTGGTGGTCATGCGTAGCAAGGATCATTCCTTTGTTCTTGTGCTGATTATACCGCTTGTATCTGTTGTATGTGGGGTCGGGCGATTTCTTCTTCGATTTCGATGACTGCCTCGTCCTTGCTCTGTTGTCCGCCCATTTCGATTTTATAGTGCGAAGTCGCTGTGTGTGCGGAGGTTTGAGGAAGGCGTGTTCAGCGGCTTTTGAAGTTGAAGGAGAGTGAACGGTGTGTCCTTTTCAGTGTCGGGGCTGTAGTTTGAAGGATTCCGACGTGAAGGTTTAGGCGTGAAGGCGTAGGCGAGTTGTTGAAGGTGCGTGTTGAAGTTTTTAGTAGGTGTTATCAGTGTGATGCGAAGGTGCGTTATGTCCAAAGTCGGGTTCACCAATGTGAGCGTGTTCGTGTCAAACGTCGTGGGTCACCAATGTGAGAATGGCCACCCTTCACTAGACTCCAATTGCTTGCGAGCGAAGGGTGGTTCTCAGCATGAATGTTGCTCCGTAAATGAGAGTCGTAGATGTCCTTGTAGAAGAGTTTATTCAGAAGTGATTCGAAGTCGCCAGTTCTTAACGCCTTGAGTTGTGTTCGCCGTTGTGTTGTAGTGTGGGCGCGAGGTGAAGCCGTGGCGGTGCGTGTGTAGTCGAGGAGCGAAGTGTGTAGTCGAGGAGCGAAGTGTGTAGTCGAGATATCTGTCCACTGAGGGGACGATGTGTAGAGCGCGGTATCTGTCTGCCGAAGTAATGATGTAGAAGGGCAACTGTCTGCCAAAGGAATGATGTAGCACGTGACAACTGTCTGCCAAAGGAATGATGATGATCGAATGCAATGTACTGCGTTTTATAGGGTGATCGGTGATGCAATAGCTACGAGTGGGGCGACGCATGTGTCGCTAACCTGGGCAATATTTGCCAAATTTAGCTGGAAATTAACTGCAGCTGCGCGTGCAAGTTTGAGCGAGTCTGCAGTTTTATGTTCTGTGAAATTGACTTTTTTGTTGTGGGTATGTAGGGCCGTAGGCTCCTACAGGTCATTCGCTAAGAAGAACCGTAAAAAGCTGGATATCAAATCAGATTGAATTGAGTTAGCATCCCTCATTCCTACATGCACTCACATGCACATATGCCCTAAAGACTGTTTCTCTCTCTCTCTCTCTCTCTCTCTCTCTCTCTCTCTCTCTCTCTCACACACACACACACACACACACACACACACATACGCTCTTCATCACACACACATACATCAACACCTATAAACCAACACCCACATACACACAAATAGCGTACTTACTTATAAATTTAAAATTCCTTTTTGCTTTCTCTCTACTATGTAGAATATTTTGTATTTCTTTTAAATGACCTAAATCATTATTGGCTTTGCTATCGTTATATGTTAAAAAAAATATATAAAATGAAAAAGTGCGAGGTCATCCACCTCTACGCTGGGTGGATGATAACAGTCGTCACAGAGGACGAGACTCAAGGGCGGCGAGCTCGGAAGACATTGGAGGAGGCCTATGACCATACAAAGGCGATAATGATGATGATGATTTAAATGCGTTAAAATAATCGAATAATCAGGCTAATCAACTTAAATATCAAAGACCAGCGAAATGCATGGGCACTGTAGTGAGGTAGAATGGCAGCAGTAGACTAAGCCATTAGTACATTTAGGGAGAAGTTGGTTTCGTTGCTCTCGTGCAGCGCAGCGAGTAGAAAGGGACGAAGGTTGAGGTAAGGAGGGGTGGCTAGGGGTGGCGTGGAGGGGGGGATAAGAGACAAGACGGTCACCCCTATATCGATCGAAGCTCCCCCCGTGCCGCTCCTCGGAGGCTTTTGTCGTAGCGGGCGTCTTTATAAATCTTCGGCCGGTCGCTACGTGAGATAGCGGAAACATACCCCCCCCCCCTCCTCCGCCCACCTACACTTCGTCCTCCCACTGCCTCTGTGGCAGCGCTTCTTAACATTTTTATTCGATGATTCAAAATTTCAAAACTTCCCACTTTCGACCCAAGCGAAAGACGAACGAAATATTACGGCTAATATGTGCGAGTGAAGACCTTAACGGTGGCTTCAACCAGCTTATAATATCTAGGAAAGGGATTTAACTAGACGTGTCCAGAAATACAAGTACATACATTGGCAACTAAGCTAGCGAAGTATGGAATCACAGACGAAAATAAAATGCTAAGTAAGTGTTTCATCTGAAGCCCCGGAAGATGCAGACTTTCTTGGCTGAAGAATCTAAGAACATTGCTCCAAATGAGCACACATTTGTTATTCAGATATCTACAAAAAAGTCGAGAGAGCTGTGGTGATAGACGAAAAAGGAAGAAGATTCTAACATTACAAGCAGCCTTTCTTGAGTCCCTAAAATGTAATCACAATCAGATGAGTGATTATTAAACGAAATAATGTACTAGATTTGGCTCTGGCTATATGATTTTGTACCAAGAAAATCGAGAGACTGGAATTCTGATTGCGTGAACCATTAAAATGATTGTAATCATTTAACAACGTACGTCACGAATACCGCAGAGCCTCAAAACAAATGTATACAATCAGTGCGTGTTGCCAGTGATGACATATGGCACTGAGACGTGGTAGCTAACTACTGGCCTCATACACAAGCTCAAAGTTGCGCAACGAGCCATGGAGAGAGCAATGCTTGGAGTTTCACTGCGTGATAGGATCCGAAATGAGGAAATCCTTGCAAACTTGGTCATTGATATAGCTCGTAAAATTGGCAACTTGAAATAGCAATGGGCAGGCCATATGGGTCGCAGAACCGACAACCGTTGGGGGGAAAGGTTCTCGAATGGCGACCACGAACCGGCAGACGCAGCGTGGGACGGCCCCCAACAAGATGGATCGATGACATAGCCAAGGTCTCAGAAAGTAGGTGGATGAAGGCGAATTCTATGGGGAAGACCTATGTACAGCAGTGGAGTCTACGGGGGAGCTAACGTGCCCATGATGAGTTAGCCACGATGACCCATGTGTTCAGGGTCGGTCACACTCACAGGTCAACACCCATCCGACGGCCTCCACGCACGGGGTGCGAACCTGGGTAGGACTCTGGCCAGAGAACCAGTTTCCCCTGGGAATCAAACCTCTGGCGCTCCTGGACGGTCTGGGCACCGTGCGGCGCAAGCCAATCGATTGTGCACTCCGACGGAGTGCTCAGTCGGGGGAGTCTGGAAACTGTATTGTTTCCTATAGAGCGGGGGTGGTTGCGTACCTTACGGCGACTGCTCTTGAAATGACCATTGGCCATCCGATCCCGGTTCAGAGCCGGGGAAAGGACGCCTTGGTCCGCGATAGATTCGGTATACACCGTTTCACCGCTTCGTAAGGGAGAGACCGGAGAAATCTGGTCACAATTGGAAGTAAGGGCGCGAGTGTCTCGAGCCGCCGGGTAGTATTCCTGGCTATCTCGCGGTAAGGCGTTGGTCTCTTACGGGTTGTGGCGTAGCTAGACGTTGGATTGTTTTGTCCAAAGTCTTCTACGCTCACTGCAGGTCGATAGAACGACTAATCGTTAAAACGTCCTGTGGTGACGGACTCGCCCGTTGTAGTCGACACCTCAAGATGAGCAGTGGAGTCTACCGGCTGATGATGATGATGATGATGAACAACGTACTGGTCGAAGTAACAAGATTTTTTCTTGATGTTTCTAAATGTAACGTCGTAAATTTTACCTGAAAGCTCATGTAATCAATTACGACTGTGTGAGTTGAAATCGATGAATATCGCGATTGTTTGATATTACAAATAAGATTATAAACGGATTTATTAAGTGAATTTTGTAGCCTCCGGCGTTTTCTAAAAACTTCACTCAGGCACTACTAACTTCACGCGGTAAATCCGTTTATAATCGTGTTATATAATGACTGTGATTGAAAATGAGACTATTCCTAACGTCTTCCATCTCCGATTTACCTTGATATAACATTAACCTTTACACCAATACAGACTGTACTGTCCTCAAGGCCGAAAAAATTCTGAGCTTCCAATTTAGGATTTGCAAGCCGTTTAATGAGGTCCTATTAGTTAAAACTCTGTATTGTGCATATGTCAAAAATGTACTTGAATCCGGCCGTTGCATTTGGTCGCCTATGTACATTTTGGAAAATTAATATGATCGAAAGCGTCCAAAAACCGACAGAACAGAGAGATCAGAATAGGCGTCAGTACATGGGCATTGAAACGTACGAGGACCCAGCTATTTCTACAAGGTTGAGCCACTTTTTAATAAAGGATCCTGGCAGGCATGCCCTTCCTATACAATATTCTACAAAATATGGTATGTATATTTAGCGTAGAATTATGTACCATATTTTGTACCTGTCACTTACCATGAGTACACAATTAACAACCTTAGCAATTTCACTTATTAATCGGTGATTTAATGACATCGATTTGTTTTCTTCATGCAAGAAGTTCGGTCGGAGAACAAGATATAATTTTAAACAATAACAACACGACCGACATTACAAAAAGGTAACTAAAAGGAACCAAAACAGACGGAGGAATATAAAAAATATGTTTTATAAACAAAACTGTCCCCTAACTGCAGAAAAAATCATACCAAAAAAAATGCTTACCTTCTTGGAATCTCTTCGCTCCTTTGGATCAATAACGCATTGACTTTGACATATGTATATGTATGCCTAAATATTTTCGTATAATAATTAGATCTTTCATTTGATACCAAACAGTACCTATTTATCATATATTTTTAATTTTCTTGACATTTTGAGTTCAGGTACCAATTATTTGACAGCTTACTTTTTTCAATTATTTATTTGATGAGTGGGGCTTTTCTAAGGTTTTTATGAGCCTTGTAACACTGCGACCATTGCTGATCTATCGTATTCGCCACCTACTATAGCTCTGCGCTAAGCCTTGTGTCATTTAAGAACCGCAGCAGGCTTTTGGCGCCAGATTATTTTACCTCCTCATGTTGGAGGTAATGACCACCCAAGTGGGTGTATCTTTTACGCATCGGCGGGCCACACTCGCACATGAGGTGCTGGGGAGTTTCCTCTGCTTCTTGGCATAACCTGCACATTTTTGTGTCTCTGAGCTTGAGGTTTAACATGTGTTTGTTCAGGCCACAATGCCCCGTGAGCGCCCTCACCAATATGCGTAGATTGTTTCTATTTAGCGACAAGGCCTCACGGGCCGTCTTACGGTCGTAAGCCTTAATTAGCGCTTTGGAATGATTCAATCCTGGCGTGTTGTTCCAGTGGTTGACGGATTGTTCTAAACATATTTGTTTGAGCATTAGGTTTGCAAGGCTTTTTGGTACGCCACAGCAAGGTTCAGGGACGTATAACGTTCCCTTTGCTCCCGTCTTACTTAGCTTACTTATAGTTATTCTATGTCACCAGAGATGACATAATGATTCTAACAATACAACAGACTTCTAAATCGGTTCAAGCATTTAGAATTTATGATGGAATAAAGAAACGGACATGCACACGTACATACATACATGAAAATTGAAAACATAACACTTTATTTTTTGGGCAGTCGTAAAAATAGGGAACACCACCCAACGTACATCCAATAATATACATGAAATTATACAATAATATACATCAATTTCTACTCTCCCCTCGTCCATCTTCCTCTCCCATTTCTCCATATAATTCTCTTTCCTAGCGCTTAAAAGCTGTATTTTTGTTATTTATAGTATCTCATTTTTATCGTAGTTAAAAAGCTTACTATTGTTTATGAGCAATAAAAAAAATGTACTTTAACTTCATAACCTGAGGTTAAGAACCGCTGCTCTATGTACTGTCTTCTTTCTCCTACGCCTCTACGGTACTACGCTTCGAGAGCTACGCTTCTACGACCCATGCGGTCGCTAAGAAAAATAACAAAGGTTGCACCGCGCGCTGCGACTTGGCATAAGAATCATAAATGGCGTTTTATCCTCAGAAAAGTTTGACAGTAATGTAATTACTTACATTTACACTGCCCCTGGTTCCTATTTTTTTCAGTTTATTGATTCGCACTGCTTAATGCTAAGTTAAAGTCGCCCTAACTTGACGTCATCTTCTCTGTCACCGGGATTTCTACGACTTGTAATTTCGTCGTTGTGGATTCGATTCCGTACTATTGTGCACTTTCAAACACAGCCCTTTTCAAAAACCATTAGAAGCAATTATAAATAGGATAGAAAACGAATTAACCGCGTGAAATTTGTAGCACCCAACGCTTCGCTGCCGTTGCAGCCGCCGTTGTCCAGGCTAGACTGAAGAGCTGTCAATCCGTTGTTTTGCGGATAGGCCGCTTACCGCTGCCGCCACTGCGTAGGTTGTAACGGTGGTGGGGGGCTGGGCTCGGAGCGCGCGAATTTTGAAAATCCGTCTTGCACATAACACTCACTGTTTCCTGTCTTACGTCTGTAACGGACCTTAAGTCCATTACATGCGATCAACAAATGCATCAATTTCCAGTGAAATCCACTGACACAATTCAGCTATTATTTTAACCCGTGCAGCCATGAATCAGCACGATGAAACGATACTTTTACTCGAAATATTTTGGATTGCATCATTTATCGGCCTATATATACTGGCGAAAAAGCAACCAAAGTATCATTCCCCGAGTGATCACCTTCCCCCAAGGTTACGACGGCATATTCGGTACCCTTCTCACAAGGTGTGTCAACGAATCCGGCTCCTTGGTTTCCTTTCCTTTCCCTCCCTAGTCACGTAGCATCAGTCTGTAATTCCACAGACTCGAGCCGTGCCCAGTACAAGATACTAGGAGCACACATACAATCCTCATCCATATATCCTCGTAACCGCAGTCGCCCATCTATACACTAGCGTCAACATAACTTGTTCGGGAAGCGTTATAACTGACAATATCAAACCTTCGATCAATAAATTCCTTCTACTTCATTCAAAACCGCCTTTCAATACGGATATAACTCGTAAGTTGATGCCACCACCTCACACCGAACAATTCGGAGTATAGTGAGGGGTGGTCCCTCGCTCGTTTTTGCGTTCGGCGTTCGGCGGCGGGAACATTTTAAGAAGAGGGTTTCACGTAGAAAAGAGTTTGTAACCGTCGTCTCTATTGAAGTTCGGGGTTTTTCTTATTTCAATGGCTTCCCGGATCATGCGAGGAAAATAGAATTGTTCCTTGGACAGCTCCGAGCCGCGGAGGAGCTCCTGGACGCGGTTGTTTGACATTTATAAACAACCGCGATAGTCTTCGATTTGACATTAGAAGCAATGTCCTAACACAGGCCCGTTTTGGGGCACTTGGTGCTCTGGGGCAGTTTTGATTTAGCGCCTCTGTAAAGCAACAGCGATATTTACAAAATATTTAAAAAATCAACGCACATTGCCATGTGGACCCAGAAGGTAGAGCATTTTATCGGCGGTAGCATAATTCAAACAGATTAAAAAATAGTAACATAATATGTAAACACGCAAGTGAGACGTGCGACAACAAGGAAGAGGAAGCGAATGCCAAACCAACAACACAATAATAATAATAATGAAGTTGGATGCGGAGCGGAGGCTACGCGATAAAGTGCAATGCGATAAGCGAGTAGTGCTTATTTCTCCGTCACTCTCATATGGTACGCTCTTCACTTCGTAGGCCCGTGTTTGAGAGAGGTGTATATAACGCCATAGAATACATCCCTCCCGCACAGGCAATTTTGTCATATTCATATACTAATATATTTTTGACATACGAATTCTTTTATATCATATTTTTATACCACAATTCTACTACAAAATTGTGGACATATGTCCAGAGCGGTGCCGTCCCTTTAGTTGGGTGAATGAGTAAGCAGTACCTTGTATTAAATCAATCATTATTTTATATATAGTAATCGGTTCAGTACTTGAGTAATGTTCAGCCATTAAATGTATGGCTCAAGTATTCCGGAAGTTATTCGTATCGAACGGCAATAATGCTAAACGTATCGTCCATTGAATGACAAATATTTTGCTTTCATAAACCGCTTGAAAAACATACTAAACCTTTATTCATTGTGCATTTAAACATAGGTTTTGGTGAAAGTATTTATTTTTATGTTCTCATTGCCAGTGTCAGAAGAAAAACCGACCGTCATGTTGGTTGGTTTGATCGTGTTCGCTTTCGCTATCTTACTACCGTGCTTTTCGTGATTCCTGTGATTATTTGTATTTTGCGCGATAAGCGCACAAACAGCATGGTCAAAATAGGCAAAATTCAAATCTACGTTGATTAGAGAGGGTCGTTAAAATGTCCCAATAGAAGTAATCGATTCAATAGTAGACAATCAAAATCGAAAAACAATTTATGAGAACTGTTATAAAGTAAAATAACATTGAAATTCGCGAGAAAGACTAAACACAACAACGCACCACGATCGAAAATGGCGTCTGACGTTTCGAATTAATACTCAAGTTGAGGTTACCCGATACTTAATACCGAACCACTGCTTTAGTATCACTTGCCATCTCAAGCTCGACTATAAAACGAAAATTCGTATTCAGTCAAATGACTGAAGTATCGGCCATTACTGAAATATTGACCAATACTCGACTATAAATTTGAGTGTAAGTGGTGCGAAAACGAGCGTTTATAACCAGATGCAGCGAGCGCAAGCTCGTGGTGCGATTGGTGCGATCTTCTATCTACATATACAAAGTGAGGCGTACTGCATTAACACGTCATTATAATCTTTTACCAATAATATACCTTTGAAAAAAGATGAATGGAGAACAAACATAATTTGTTATCAGTTGGATGTTATTCAAACGAAGCCTAACAATTGCGAAGCAAGAAGATGTATCAATAAGTGCAGTGGTATGATGGACAATTTCGATGTTCAATATTTCAAAACTAAAAGCGTGACTAGCTCTTTTCAATGATACGTACGTTCATTCATTCATAATCCTTGAATTATAAGCCGAGTATTTCATATTAAACTGCTGAAGAAATTTAAATTAAACACCAAAATGTTAAATGATTTCTCTAAATTTTGCATTTTAAAAGTCGTAAAATAGAATAGAATAGTTATAGATTTTTATTGGTTCGCCTCGTATCAGTACACATTCACATATAATAATATATTTTCTATAGATGTTTAAGTCAGGATCCAAACCGTATCTAGTCTTTCTTATAATCTACGTTAGAAATGGTACACGACGTCATAAGTGTTGCACATTTAACAGCGGGTAGTCGCTCGCGAATGAGGCGTGATATGTGTCGGTCGTTGCGGTGTGTGTGGCGTGTGGTAGTGCGGTAATATGCTTGAGGCTACCCGCAAAATGATGCGGAGGCAGAAATGGCAATTACCTTCAAATAGAGCGAAATTAATTCAACGTCGCTTCTTGGCCAAAACAAAGCCGACGCTCGTGAATTATTTAGCGACGAGCGTCGGGAGCGCCGCGACTCCTCGCAAGCTTCCTGCCCCCGCGCGTCCCGAAGCCGCACCACCCTTTCTCTCCCACCCGCCTGAAAACGCCGCTACCACCATTCATGACTATTCAGAGGAAAATTAACTCAGTGAAAATTGGCACATTTAAGAATTAACTAAGTATTCTTATTTAACGATCTCTCGCAAAGATCTATCCCTTTCTTTGTTGTATGCATGCGATAAATGAATGTAATATCGTTAATCTTAAGTTATGCATTTTCCAAGGCATTTCGATTGCGGATTTATCCTGAAATAAGTAGTTCGTTGCTACTGAACTATAGGGCTATTACACATGGGCTAACAGTGTTATAGCATGTTATAATACATGTTATAACATTTATTATATAGTATAAAAATATGAAGCTAGCCCTAATATTTATCCGAATTCCACTTTCTCTAATGACAGAAGCGTACACATACTCAACAACAAAGATAATAATAATAATAATAAAAACGCTTTGATTACCCAAAAATGCGAGCATATCGCCTAAAAGCAATATCTTTAAGCTAAACTTAAGATCAACATGAATGGCGTAAGGGACGAACTATTTAACTCCTCAGTACATACAATTTTTGCCCGGAAAAAGGTTTTTTAATACCTACCTATTTTTTCTCCAAAAATTCTTAGTACATCAGAAGAGTCAATAGAAAATAACAAAATGTACACCGATTTAAGACAAAAGTTAAAAAATGGCTCCTTGAAAATGTAGATCTAGTAAAGTCTGAAATTGAATTGCTTGACAGAATAATCTGATATATGTATGCATGTTTGTGTATGTGTGTGTATGTATATTATATATAATTCGTTTGACTGAATAATCGTAATATACATTACGTATCTACTTATACTTGTTTCTTATATAATTTACCCTTTTATTTCATGTATATTTACATATGTTTCCTTTACCTGTGTGTAATATTTTAATCCTATCATGTTAGTATTAACATTAAAAGTAGTTTAATTGTAAGACTACGTCAGTTACTAGTCAAAAAAATGTTCCTATTTAGCGATAATGCCGCGCGGACAGTCTTACGGTCGTAAGCCTTAATTAGCGCTTTGGAATGATTCAACCTTGGCGTGTTGTTCCAGTGGTTGACGGATTGTTCTAAACATATTTGTTTGAGCATTAGGTTTGCAAGGCTTTTTGGTACGCCACAGCAAGGTTCAGGGCCGTATAACGTTCCCTTTGCTCCCGTCTTAGCAAGTTCGTCGGCTTTTTCATTTCCGTCGTTTCCTGCATGGCCGGGAACCCATCTTAGAGTTACCCTGTTCTTTTCGCCCAGGGAATTCGGCAGTGATACGTAGTTTTGCACCAGCTTTGAATTGATGGTATTTGAGACTAGTGCTATAAGAGCTGCCTTGTTATCCGAGTGGTTATAGATACGGTGGTTGGCGTATTTCTTATGGAGATTGATATCCCCACATTCAATAACGGCGTAAACCTCCGCTTGGAATATGGAGGCGTATTTCCCCAAGTGTTCACTTCTTTCCAAGCTTGGTCGCTTTCCATATATACCGCAGCCTATGTCAAGTCCCAATTTGGACCCAGCAGTATACCATTTAAGGCTACCGGCCTCCCAGTGCATTTAGTTTTTTATCCAGTCGTCTCTGGGCGACAGTTCCACTCTAAAGACTTTTCCAAAGTTTAGAAGGGGAGCATGGTATCCGATACCATGTTGAGGGTTAGAGTTACACTGGCTGAGTCAAGAACTGATCTTAGTGTTGTGAAATCCATTTTGCCTTCTCTCGGGCAGACAGCCTGTACATACTGGCTTTCGCCATCTGTTTTAAGTGAATTTGTAGGGGCGGTAAGTTCAGCAGTGTATATAGAGCTGCTCCAGGAGTGGTGGACATTGCGCCAGTTGTCATGAGGCACGTTGTCCTTTGGATATTTCTTAGTTTGGTATTCACAGTTTTCTGGTTGGCTTTGTTGTACCATACCACCGAGGCGTACGTGATTATCAGCCTCACAATGGCAGTTTATATCCAGTGGGAGATCTTGAGGTTAAGGCCCCAATTTTTCCCTTCCAGTTTTCTGCTTATACCCAAAGCAATTTTAGCTTTTTGAATTGTTTCTAGGTGGCAGTTCCAGGGGAGTCTCTGGTCGAGTGTGACTGCCAGGTACTTTACTTCCTTGGAGAAAGGGATCTGCCTGTGGTTTAGATTTGGCATTTCAAACAAACAAACAAAACGAATTTACGGCGTGAAGAGAGATTACCAAATATTACTTAGGTCGACGACTTGGTTCTGCTTTCCGATTTGATTGTTTGTTTCTACTCTTTATTGTGAAGTTTCACTATGGACGGGTTTATTTTCATACGATAATCTCTTACAACCAACCTTACTTTGAAGTTTTCATATGTTTTCTGTGCGTGTAACATGTGGGGAAGTGTATGTCTTGTTATTGCATTCGATTGACAGAATTGCAATGCAAAACCGTTAATTTTATCATAGCGGAAAATGGTGACCCAGCCGCTAATCGAACCCGGAAACTTAAAATGATCAGGCCACCTAACCACTATGCCGAATTGTACATTGAAGACATGATTTCGATTATTGAAGAACTAAAGGTTGAAAGTTAGATTTAATATGAACATATCAAAACGTATATCATGGCCAACCGTGAAATATAGAGCATTACCATTCATTACCTATGGAAGTCGTAAGCCGTATTTCAAACGCCAAAAAATTATGCCGGGTGGCGAAAACCAATGGGCATAGATCGAGAAACGAATTTCGCAAGTCTGAACAGCTTGCTTGAGCAATCGATTCTTGTTTGAGAAATCTCTCTTGACTGATGAGACAATGCGGTAAAATTATATGTCACGTAGAGGCCTTCATATGTCCTTCCTAATTATATCGAATTGCTTGCTAAATCCATCCAATAAGGCTCGTTTTAAAAAATCCATCAAATAATCTATCGAATAAGGCTTGCTAAATCAATCAAATTTATATCGCTACTGGATTTGTTTTTGTCTTGTGTTCCCTCGTATGCTAGTTGTTCAAGTATGTATATTAATATCATGTCGTAATTTAACAAACACAGCGAATTTATTTTGGTGCAAGTGTAATTCATTTCAGAAGCAACAGTAATTATAAATACATGGGGCGTATTAACAGTGAGCGCCCGTCGCTATTTGTGAATGCTAAATTGGATTAATACATGGCACGCTAATTGCTGCTAATTGATCGACGAATCCGCGCTGAACCCTTCTTCATTAGCCCAATTATAATCCACCAATACCCGCCTCACTCTCCTAATTAATTATTGATTTTATTCCCGTTACTGAATGTAATTGAACTTTTTCGGAATATTCCTGTTTTTAATAAAGGGATAATATTACTCACCGTCTCGACTGTGGCCGAAATCTGAAAACAAACAAAAACAAATTTTAGTTTTCAATAACTAACTCATAGCTGTCAAACGTGCGAAACTCCGCTATGCGCCAAATTTTTTTTTTGTTGATTTTTCAAAGGATTTTACTATACAATATTTGTCGTAATAGCGCATGGCGCTTCCTGGGCGGTTTGATTCCAAAAACTTTGGAATTTGTTTTTTTTAATGGAATCTTGATCTGTCAGATATGATACTATCTCTGAGCAGAATCGTCGAATAAAAAAAGCTGGGCAGTGTGGATTTAGTGCATTTTGCTGATGTGAATAGTGTATAATTATGGTGGTGCCAGAGAGAAGCGTTTTCTCAATGGAAAGGGAATGGACACGGATGAACACAGATACGATATTTTTATTTGTTACAGTTAAGTACGTAAGCTTTTTTCAAGGACATTAACGATTATTACTAAAGGTATAGCCATTGATTTTATAATCAATGGTACAGCCAACAGTGCAATGTTTTCCCTAATAAACAAATTTATTTGGGCAGATATACAACTTGCAAGTTTAGATATAAAATTCTTTATTGCACAATAATAAAAAAAAACATCCAACAGGCGGTCTTAGTGCCTAAAGTTTATTCTCTTACAGCCAACCTTCATGGAAATATAATAATTAAGGTGCCAGTAAAGTAAAATAAACAAAAGAATCTTAATACTAAAAAAAATAATCAAATAACAATGACGTCGTTATGAAAAATATAATTAGGATTTGGAGAATATTCGCAAGGAGCGGAGTATATAAGAAGATAGGATGAGACGTAGAATAACTAGAAACTAGAAGTAGTAGCTTAAACAAAGGCCAACCGTTCGACACTTAGGAATTTCGAAAGATATGTACCGATGAAAATGCTCTAACAAGTAGATACTCGCTACCCAAGACAAAAATATGCAAGCTTCTCGAAAGACAGGTGATCATAATAAGATTAAGATCCGCACAGGGTATATAGCACAGCCAGAGACACACAGCACAGCCAGAGACAGACCTTCTAGGTCTAGTTGGTTGTGCGATTTCGCCTCATTCGGATATGCTAGCATATTTATATGCATAGAGCTATGTTTTTCGCTATTATAATGTTTGTTCTTAATTATTCCTCATGTACAACAGTATGCATGTCCTTGTATTTTTTTGTTCTTGTACGTTATAAATAAATAAATAATAAATAAATATAGTCTAGTCACATCTTTTGCAGGGTCACCAGGTATAACTAATTTCAACCACATGGAGATACTCAGTAGGCAAACAGAAAATACTAAGACCGATACACATGCTTTTTTTTAAATCATGACATGGGATACTTTCACAAAACGAAAAAGAAATAAAGTTTGGCTTAATATAAATCCAAAATGTGAAAAGCAGTGTAGGACGCACATAAAATAGATGAAACGGATAAAGAAACTGGATATGGATCAACTATACCATTGATTTTATAGTGTATCAATGACTATACCAACAAAAAAAACAAACAAAAGGGAAAACAAATATATCAAGTATATAATAAACATTATGGACGAAAGAGATGACAAAGAGACAACAAAAGACAATAAATGACGAGGCTATACAAAAAACTAACAATGTACCTACCACCGACGACCTACGTTCGAACCTACACGTTTCGAAGAGTGGTTGTAACTTAGCTTCAAAGTAAATATAGAAAAGACTGCGAGGAATGTTAGAGGAATTGTTAGAGTAAGAATATACTATGTGTACGTTAGTTATGCTGGGGCCACACTAACGGGAAACGCAGTTAATTATCGCGATGATGGACGTTTGACGTTGGTGTAGCTACGACTTATCGGGATAATTTTACAACGGCATTCACATTGCCGTTTGACGTTAGGCGATAGGTCGAGTGGCGGTACATCAATGAGATTTAACGCGAGAATTAATGCGTTGAAGAGGCCACACTACGTTTGTCATTGTGCACAGTGAGCGCGGTGGGATCGCAAGTGTTTGTCGCTATGTTTGTGGACTAACGAGAAAGTTTGTTTCTACTCTTTATTGTACATTTTACAATGGACGGGTTTACTGTCATGTGACGATCTTTCTCAACCAACCCTACTATGTCGTATTTATATGTATGTGTGCGTATAACATGTGTGTAAGTGTGTGTCTTGTTATTGCATTCTATTGACAGGATTGAAAATGCAATTCCGTTAATTTGATCCCAACGGAAAATAGTGACCCAGCCGGGAATCGAACACAGGCTCCCTTACCACTATGCCACCGGACATTGTATTTATCAAAATTTTGCAAACAGAGACATGTTTGTGGGGTCCAAGACAGTAAAGTTACGAGAATCGTGCATCACAAAATGATACTTAGTGACGAATAATGGAAATGTTACTATTTGAAACAACAATCGAAGAAATTAAAAAGAAAACAGAAAACCTAATGGGTTTTTATAGAACCCATCTAAACAAATTTAATAGCCTTTAAAGCCCACTTTTTTTTTCTTCATTCGGTAATGATATAATATATTCATACATATAATACAAAAATACAGTCATGATATTTCAGGAGTGTAATTTTTTGCTTCATTATATTTAGTGAAGCAGCGTCAACGTCCATCTTGCTGGAAATTCAAGGAATATAACGCCATTTTTATTGCCAAGAATTGGCATTGACGTTGACCGTTCAAGTGTGGCCACTCCATTTAACGCGTTAATAATTAACGCAATATTTATCGCGATGATGGGCATTGACGTTTTTGTTAGTGTGGCCCTAGCATTAAAGGATAATTTTATGTAACTATAGTAGAGTGACTAACTACGTGGACTGTCGACAGGAATTAACGACAATATTAGTACCACCTCAACACAGTTTAACTACTAATGAGGTGGTATACCATTATTATGTCAAATAGATTAACTCCTTTCCAAGCATGCTTTATAATTTGAATATTAATAAAAAAATGCTTTGTATTAGGATGTTTTTTTGTACTATGTATATGAAATAATGGATCAATAAACTATAAACTACGAGTATAAATACTATTACTGCCCTCACAATCCTAAGATCCCTCCTCCTAGTTTTGTATGTCGGATTCAAGATGCAAATATTTAGTCTGGTCGGTTGATTTGCTCTCAATTTTTAAAAAATGTGTCTCCTGCTGTATTCGGTATACTATTCCAGAAGCAATCCTGGCTGGGTGTCATTCGAGAACTAACTCTTGTACGTTTGTTGTAAGTAGGAATAAAAGTGGGAAGTGTTGTGCCATGTGCAGAGAAGCGATGGTATTGCCATGAATATTTATCGACGGCGTAGACGATATATCAGGAGGCAGCAGTTAATACGGTGAAGCCGAGGCGATTATTCATGGACTGGCTGTTGGGGCGAACGTGAAATATGATTGGGCGGGCGGATGACAGCATGTGGAGCTTGTCAGCGGCCACTCACCGGCTCGTCCCTCATCGCCACAAACGCCCCACCATTCCATTCCTTCGTCCTCCTGCGACAAGGAAAAGAAATCCCTATTTGATGATATTCGCCCACCATTAGATCCATCCGCACACCCTTCGCTCTTGTCTATATACATAGTATCCCCAACATCTTTCAACGAATAACCACTATCTTAATTTAATTAAAAAACGCATGTATTCAGTAATTGGAATTGCATTCCAGTATAATAAATACAATGTGAAACAAGACGGTGGAAATTCTCCAAAAAAATAGGAGTAGATGTCAAAAACTAGCGTATCGTTACTAATATCTACTAGCACAAATAAACGCAGAGGTAGAGATAAGGCACGGAGTCTGCATAATAAATGATAAATGTTAGTAAACGTTTCGACCTATATTGAGTATTAAAGGGAAAATAAATATTGAATATCAAAATAGTATTATATTTTAAATAACATCATCTATAATCTTTAAGGATGCATTACATAAATCCGAGTGGGTCATGATACAATAGGTACACATCAACAATATAAGCGATCGGTAAAATTAATTAAGTTATATTTCGGAAAGTGATGAAATATTCTGAATTTGGAGACTATTCTGAAGAATTTACAAACAATGCATTTTATTTATTAAACGATATTGATATTATTGGATGACTGTTCATTCCCTGAAAGTTGCGGAATTAGGAATTACTGCCGAAAATTGACAAAATCACTAAATTATGAATTTTGGCTGGCATTCAAATAACGCTAAATTTATATAACAACTTTCGGCACAGGTAGTTTCAAGCAGTTTCGAATATTAGAGATCTGGTGTTTATTTGCTGGATAGCTTACTTAAAAATACCCATTATCTAGTTTGGTAGTCTGTTGGGTAGTTTTAGTCTAAATACCTTTTTTAGCTGCTATCTCTCAAATGACAGAAATATTGAATATAATGAATAAGATATGCAGAAGATACAGTACTAATCGCCAGTAGCGTGGAATAACTCCACCCCCCTCATTGACAACTTTACAAGAGTATGTGACGAATGTAGGTCGAATCTGAACACCACGAAGACCAAGGAAGTCAAGGAAGTATTCGATAAACTCCGCTACATTTAAAGCTTACGAAAATCGACTGCAGGAGCCTGGCAACATAATTTACATTGGCTGCAATTTGAACGACAACTGGAATGTGAGAAGGGAGATAAAAATCTGTATTGAAAAATCCAGACGTACATTCTTTCGGATGAAAAAAATCTCAACATTTTTGTATGGTATACAAAGCTGCAGACTTAGAGACACTTACATACACTACCATACAAGAGCAGAATTAAAAACACGACTGCTGTTACAAAAACGGAACTACTGTATTTATAATTATTAAAAACAATATGTTCGCTCTAAAAAGCACGTTTGTTAGTAGATAAAAAAGATATTCGTTGGAACAAAAAACAGTTTACGGAAGCTCCGGACGGAAAGCTCGGTCCCTGTTAACGAATGTTTTCTCTATAAACCTCCAGTGCGCATTCTGTGGGTCAGTCCATGGGCCCTGCCCAAGGACCGTCGAGCGGGGCTTCACTTGAGCCGGGCCTATTGACCCAGCATTCAGAGTGTGACGTCGCAGGTAGCTCAAAACGATTGCGCCGCGCCGTCGCCCCACTCAGTTGGTTGCCCTCGGTGATCAATGAGGTAATACAACTGGTTTTTATGAAATATTTGTGGGTTTTGTGTTTATCCATTTACATATACATATATATACATATATATATATATATATATATATATATATATATATATATATATATATATATATATATATATATATATATTTTGATTTAAATTTGACACCAATTTAGGTTTAGGTGAAAATTTTGTTTCGGAATTTATTATATTTTTATCTAACAAAGAGGCAGGATAATTTCTTTCTATTAGTGATTTTTTAAGATTAGAAAGGTACTTATCTAGATTTTCTTTATTATTAATTAAACGGTGTCCGCGAATGGACATTGAATATGGAATTGACTTTTTGGTATGAAACGGATGACAGCTATCGAAATGTAGGTATTGCTCTTTGTTTGTAGGTTTTATATGAATTGCAGTTTTAATGGTGCCTTCGGATAGAGTTAGATCAACGTCTAAGAATGTAATTTGATTTTCTGATATAGTGTATGTAAAATCTAAGGGTCCGAAATTATTTAAATCTGTAAGGAAGTCAGTGAGTGTGTCATGTCCATGTGGCCAAAACAATATAATATCATCAATAAACCTATACCACATTAGTGGTTGTAAATTTTGAGTAAGAAGAAATTTATTTTCTAATAACCCCATGAAAAGATTAGCATAAGAAGGCGCCATTCTTGTTCCCATTGCTGTACCTTTAATTTGGAGATAAAATTCATCCTCAAAAGAAAAAGCATTCTTAGTGAGGACGAATTCAGCCAACTTACAAAGAAAATTTGTAGAAGGAATTTGGGGGCTGGGCCTTTGATTAAGGTAATGGGAAATCGCTTCTAAGACTAAATCATGGGGAATATTAGTATAAAGAGAGACAGCGTCAATTGTAACAAGTAATAAGTTGTCAGTCTTAGGAATTGTGGTATTTTTTAGAATCTCGATGAAATGGTAACTATCTTTAATGTGTGACTTTAGATTTTTTACAAATGGCTGTAGAAAGTAATCGACAAAAGCTGAAATTCTTTCTGTGGGTGAGTTAAAACTAGCTACTATCGGTCTTCCTGGATTATTAGGTTTATGAATTTTTGGCAATAAGTAAAAATTTGGTGTTCTGATAGGGTTAGGAATTAAAGTGTTAACATCTTCATCTGATAATTTTTCAATGGTTTTTTGTTGTTCAATATATTTTTTTATTGTATTAGCAAAATTTTGATTCGGATCACTATATAATTTTTTATAGGAAGTTTCGTCTCTGAGTTGCCTCAAACCTTCAGCTACATAGTCTGTTTTATTAAGGATGACTGTAGTTGAACCTTTATCAGCTGGCAAAATGATGATATTGGTATCTTTGCTTAGATTGTTAAGAGCTGAAAGTTCATCAGATGTTAAGTTAGGTGTAGGTTTGAGGCTGTTTAAAAATGTTGGTTGTGTAACTTTGTTCATTAAAACTGTAATAAATATTTCTACAGGATGATTTTTTGGAAGAGAGGGTGGCTCTTTATTAGAATATTGTCGAAATTTTGCCAGTGCGTCATGTAATTTACTATTATTACCATTTTTGTCCCTTGAATGCCAAAACTCACGCCATCTCAAATTACGACAAAATTTTGCTATATCATTTCCAAAACTGAAATGGTCAACTTTGGGAGTTGGTGTGAAATTTAGCCCTTTAGATAAAACTGAATATTCATTATGGTTTATAATTTTTGAGGACAAGTTTTTTACGACAAGTCTATCGGTATTTATAGGAACCTGTGCAGCATTAGAATTTGTAACTGATGATATCAAATTTTCAATAATTGGGATTTCTAAAGGAACTTGTGTAGGTTCGGGATGCATATCTGCATGAGAATAATTGTTTATAAAATGACGATTAGCTGAAAATTTGTTTTGTGATGAATATAAGGGAATGTTTTCGTTATTGTTATAATTTGAAACAGGATTTGAATTATATCTTGTATAATTTTGTTGTGTAGAGTTGTTGATTTTGTGAAAAATTTGTAAATTATGAAACTTATTTTCGTGTTTTAGCCTAATATTGTTTAAATCAATTACAGAACTTAGTTTTAACTCACCCACAGAAAGAATTTCAGCTTTTGTCGATTACTTTCTACAGCCATTTGTAAAAAATCTAAAGTCACACATTAAAGATAGTTACCATTTCATCGAGATTCTAAAAAATACCACAATTCCTAAGACTGACATTTTATTACTTGTTACAATTGACGCTGTCTCTCTTTATACTAATATTCCCCATGATTTAGGCTTAGAAGCGATTTCCCATTACCTTAATCAAAGGCCCAGCCCCCAAATTCCTTCTACAAATTTTCTTTGTAAGTTGGCTGAATTCGTCCTCACTAAGAATGCTTTTTCTTTTGAGGATGAATTTTATCTCCAAATTAAAGGTACAGCAATGGGAACAAGAATGGCGCCTTCTTATGCTAATCTTTTCATGGGGTTATTAGAAAATAAATTTCTTCTTACTCAAAATTTACAACCACTAATGTGGTATAGGTTTATTGATGATATTATATTGTTTTGGCCACATGGACATGACACACTCACTGACTTCCTTACAGATTTAAATAATTTCGGACCCTTAGATTTTACATACACTATATCAGAAAATCAAATTACATTCTTAGACGTTGATCTAACTCTATCCGAAGGCACCATTAAAACTGCAATTCATATAAAACCTACAAACAAAGAGCAATACCTACATTTCGATAGCTGTCATCCGTTTCATACCAAAAAGTCAATTCCATATTCAATGTCCATTCGCGGACACCGTTTAATTAATAATAAAGAAAATCTAGATAAGTACCTTTCTAATCTTAAAAAATCACTAATAGAAAGAAATTATCCTGCCTCTTTGTTAGATAAAAATATAATAAATTCCGAAACAAAATTTTCACCTAAACCTAAATTGGTGTCAAATTTAAATCAAAATAAAATCTTTCTAAGTACTACTTATTTTCCTGGCACTGAGAAACTGCGACCTATTTTAGCAGATTTATTCCCTATTATAGCTAACGACCCATCAACCAAAGGTTTATTAGATATACCACCAATTTTATCATTTCGAAAACCTCCTAATTTAAAATCAATACTTAATAAAAATAATCGAAATTATCTTAGTAATAACAAAAATTTGGGCCTACAGCCTTGCGGTCGATCACGTTGTAAAACATGTCCTTTATTAGATCGAAGCATTTATTTTACTAGTCCTAACACTCCCAACAGTTACAGAGTTCCTTTTAATAGTAGTTGCATTTCAAAAAATATTGTATATCAATTACTTTGCCAGACCTGCAATGCATTTTATATTGGGGAAACAACTACACCTCTTAGCATTAGGTTAAATAATCACAGGGCCAGCGTAGGCAATGAAAGTCAACTTCCAATAGCATTGCATGCTAAGGCACACAATTTAACTTTTGATAATTGTTTTAAAGTAAAAATTATTAAGTGCCTTGGCGATAACGCTAAAGAAAGAGACGTTAAATCTTGGGAGTTGGCTTTTATAAATATTTTAGGCGCTTGCAAGGGTCCCGGTCTGAATAGGCAAAATTAATACAGTAATTATATTTGTTCAGACATATTCATTAAAAGCTTATTAATATTTTTCATTTAAAAATCATTATTAATAATGTTTTTCAAGGTCGGTTATAGTGCATTTATAACGATATTGCAAAATATTATTAACCCATTTCTCTATGTTCAGTTTTTTTTAAATTTAAATTTTGAAAAAATTGTTCTATCAGAAATGTCATAGAGATGAATACGACTAGTGTCGAAATATTCTCAGTCATATAATTTCTTCTAAAATAAGTTACTAACATCCATTTCTGTTACAGAAACCATCCTCCTATACTTATTACATCCAAGGGCATACAGTAATTCGGCTGCAATAACTAAGAACATCGTAAGTTATCAATTGCGGAAACAGGTGCCGCTGCCCTAAGTATTTAAAGAGGACATTAACTATCGTTTAAATGTTTCTGGTCCACCAGGACCCCAGATAAGTAACTTTTCATGAATCTAATTTTATATATTATTGAAAATAATTTAAAATATATATATATATATATATATATATATATATATATATATATATATATATATATATATATATATATATATATATATATATATATATATATATATATATATATATATATATATATATATATATATATATATATATATATATATATATATATATATATATATATATATATATATATATATATATATATATATATATATATATATACATATATATACTATAGGACTGCGACTAATAAACTTCGGGACCACGGACATGACACTAGAAATCGATACAGACAACCGGAGTTAAAAATGAACACGACGTACGGACAAAGACATTATACATTTCTAGCTCCAAAGCTTTACAATATACTGACAATGGACGTTCAAACGACCGACGTACCTTACGCTACGTTTAGAAGAGTGGTGGCAACTTGGCTTTTAAATAAATCTAGGGAAGACTGTGAAAAATTATTAAGGTCTCAGGTGTGATCGTGATATATATTTATTTATATTTTATATATTATAACTCTATTTTATATACCTACTATCATATTATATGTATGAATTTATATATAATATTAGTATATATATGTTATATAATATATATTAATAATATTAGTAGATATATGTTATATAATATATATAATATATATTATAATAATATATATCTATATATGGTATGTATATATCATATTTATATGTGTTTATATCTAATATATAAAAAATAATTCTTATTCCATATAACTTAGTAGATTGTCATAAATTTTAATTTAGTTTATAATTTTATTGATGTTTTTAAATTTAACTTTAAATTTTAAATTGTACTTAAGTATTAGATAAGATTTGCCCTCTCGTCTCAAAAGAATTCATTGATGTTAGTACCACCTCAACACAGGTTCATACCTAGTGAGGTGGTAAACCGTTATGTCAAAATATGAATTTCCTTTCTAAGCTAGGTATAATATATACACTTATTATAAACTGTTTTTTTGTTAGAATAAGGATTTTCTTTGTAATTTGTATCTTGAATTACGGAAATAAATAAATAAATATATATATATATATATATATATATATATATATATATATATATATATATATATATATATATATATATATATATATATATATATATATATATATATATATATATATATATATATATATATATATATATATATATATATATATATATATATATATATATATATATATATATATATATATATATATATATATATATATATATATAAATAAATACAAACGGAGCTGCCATGGAATTCACCGACCGGAGTCGGGCCCATCATAATACTATTTTTTTACACTTCTGGGGGGTGAGCAGTGGATTCCGGACTTACGAACCGGCTGTGGTAGGTTTAGGACAGCTGTCTTGCCACATGTGAGCGTTCACCTTGCCACCCATTCACTCCCCCTTCGAAGCCATAGAATTTGAGATGCGCAAATCGCAGTTTTAGATAATTTTTCTAAGAAAGAGTTGATTATTTTTCTGGAAAGGCCAAGATCTTTAAAGAGGTGAAATAGAGATTTAGCTGGCAGGCCACGAGCGCCAACTTCCACCGCGTGAAGGTGGTATATATATATATATATATATATATATATATATATATATATATATATATATATATATATATATATATATATATATATATATATATATATATATATATATATATATATATATATATATATATATATATATATATATATATATATATATATATATATATAAAATTAGTAAAAGCTACTTGAATAGCAGCGAAGGAAATCCCAGCTTGGATTGGGAAACGCTTATGTTTGAATGAGATATACTTACGGATGTGCACGACTTTCGACTGTGCATGTTAGTTTATGGGTCCCTTTACCGTCGACGAACGATCACTCATCATCCATATATCTCAAAAATCGAGCTTTTCCTTTTGCAACACAAAATGCCTCCAATTGAGGCGAATTAAAGCGAAAAAACTAAAATTAAACACTTTCAGTTTACACAAGTAAACACACAAGTTTTTTCCATTCCGTAAGTTGTCGTTTTTGTCATTTATATTTTGTAATTTTATTGTAATGTTTATTGTGTAATTTTGTTGACACGTTATTTGGTTATGTAAACTTAGGTCTTTTAGTATGGGTACTAGGCCTTACCTAAATAATAAGTTTTTTAAAATAAAAACCAGATGGAAACACTGATTGCATATAATTTACCTTTTTCACGACCCGTTTATTTGTTGTCTTATTGCTCAAGCTAGTTTATAGTCTTTCCGGCGCCCAATCCTAAATTTATCTTGTTTTTTAAAAATCGTAACCCTTGCAGTTATCCTGCAAGAAGGCTACACTACATACACGAATCCTGAACACTACACTTCCTCTGTTGGGAAGTCATGTAATAAATGAATGCCTATAGGGGAATAATACGTATACCTTGGGTTGCCAGAGTCGGGAATGAAGATGTCAGTAAGTCTGATCATGGTCATGATTTACGGATACTTCGAATTACAAATTGCTGACCTGCCATCCTCTACTTAAAAATACTGATCTTTGTGCTTCGTAGACTGTAGCCTTTTAAAGAAGCGAATATATAATGCAATCCTCCACATTTTATAAAGTGCCTACACCCTACTAAGGAAATCCACGCCAAAGGTAGGTTCATTTACTGAGAGATGCTGCTTGGGATGATTTATGTTTGTGCCGATTTTCGGGAGACCGATTTCACCATTTATTATTTTATCGCTTCTGAAAACTGTAATATTCTCGAAGTCAGCGTTGAAAATATTATCATTTCGCACCCTTCTCCTGACGGGGAAAGAGCGAGAGAGGGAGAGCAAACTGCCGACAGTTAAAGCGGATCGACGCGGGTGATAAAACTGCGATCGTAAAGTCTTTTGTCGCAATTTGCAATTTTGGGGCAGTCGCACACGTTACCCGCTACCGACAGACATTGGCAAATGCGATTACCGACACTTCTTCGAGGAAACAAGAAAATTCCTTTAAAAATGCAGACATTTCAGATTCAGCAATGGACGCCCGATGGTATAGTGGTTAGGATTGTAAGGTTCCGGGTTCACCATTTTCCCCTGGGATAAAATTAACGAACAAGGCACACACTTACACACTTGTTAAATGCACACATACATATAAAAACTTTATAGTAGGGTTTCTTGTAAAAGAAATGTGTGATAATACCCACCCATTTCGATATTTCAGAATAAAGAGCAAACACGTAAATATTGTAAAAAATCAACAATAAAGTAAAGATTTTTAAAAAGTTTCTGGAACTGCCACTTATATATATATATTTTAAATAAATGCAATATTTGATGGAACTCTTTGACTGTAGAATAAAGTTGGTGTCATCTAACTGTCGTTTGTTTTTGTCTGCGTTGCGATGGATTTAAGCCGGGAAAACTACGCTATATGATTTTGTACGACTGAAGTAATCTATACTAATATTATAAAGAGGTAAAGTTTGTGACGTTGTAGGCAGTAATCTCTGGATATACTAAACCGATTTTGAAAATTCTTTAACCAATGGACGGCATAAACACCAGATCATAAACATCAACAGGCCGGCATAAACATCAGGTTAAACACCAGAAACGTTTCTTTTTAAACGTTTCCTTATTACCTGCAACCTACGGCAATGGCCCACCTTATTGTCTAACGACAACTGAGGAACGACAACGGCCTGAACGACAACTGAGGAACGTTGTCAAACGACAACTGTCTACGGGGAAAAACGATCAATGTCCATGTCAACATTTTTTTGGTAATTTTATTCTAAAAATGTACTAACTTAAAATATAACCTTTAGGAATTTACTTTGCACAATAATAATATATTTTATAATATACAAATATATTTGAGTTTCTAGAAACAAAAATATTTTACTTCAGAAAAAATACATCAGAAAAAATATCTCATATTCACAGAAAAAAGAAATTTCCGTTTTTCCCTGCAACCCTTCAATTATTTTGCAGACGGTCGACTTTTTATAGCCTCACGTGAAAGTGGTCAGGTGGTCACCTAACCCAGTACTGACCACGCCCGACACAGATTAACATCGGTGATCTGACAGGAGCCAGCGTTTCAACACGGCAACGGACGTCACTACGGAAATGTCGTTAAGTGTGCTAAGAACAACATACGGAGACCTTTCTGGCGTTACTTGTGAGGATGGGATGAGTCCGAGACCAAACACCAAAGAAACAGACGCATTCTAAATGGGCGAGGAGAAGGGAAAGAAGCCGCTCGTAATATCCAAATTGATATTGATTTGCGTGAAAAGAGTGAGAAACAGCGAGAGAGGGAGCGCGCGGTGAGCGAGAGAGTCATGAGCGACTCGCTTTACCATTTTCGCACACTTGAATATTCATGCAAATGGAATTCGCGCGGATCCTTCAGCCTTACTCACATTCGTACCTTTCTGTCTTACCTATGTCCACACACTTAAGGTAAGGACAGACAGAGCCCACTTACGAAATGTATGCAACGTATTATTGCATGTGGACCATTGGATTTGCATGAAAACAGATCACTTTTAAATGGATTATGTATTTTTTTACGTATGCAACGACTCTATGGAATGTTCGCCCAAGCACAAGCTTTGCTTAGTTGGGCGGCATCGGACAGAGGTTATTATTTAATAATTGAGTTTAATTTCTTGCTGTGTATTAAGTGGTTTAGTTATATGATATTTTTTTGATGTTCTAGATTGTAAATTGTATTTTTTTTTGTAAATTGCATTGAAAATTAAATTAAATTAAAATTAAATACTTCTCATACGCAACGCTGTCACAATCGTCCCACGCAATGTTTATTTGCGATCTCCAGATCGGCTTGGGAAGGTGGAGGGGGTGACAGTACACCGTCCCACGCATTAAACCAGTGTGTTTCTAGAGTTTACCTTCGCAACGCGTCAGACACACATAGAACGTCGCTGCCTACACAGAGAATAGACATGCGGAAGTACATAAACAATCGGTTTTCATCATATTCCAGTTTCTACAATAATGCTTGGTATTCTCCGACTGTTATCTTTGCCTATTTATTTCATGAATCCAAAATATTTTTGTTTTTGTGATGCGGATGGTTTAAAAATATCACACTGAGTAAATCGTCCTCAAACTCACTCACAGACTCGGAAAACATATTGTACAGCAGTTGTACACAATTCAAGTGCGCCTTCTGAGCAGCTTTTAATGCCATATATACGTTGCATACGTGGGACACTTGTAGCGTGCACACTTGTAGTGTGCACACCAACGTCGGAGCGCTGCATCGTAAACGTTGCGTAAGTGGGCTCAGTCTGTCCCTACCCTTATCCCCTTCGAAAAGGACTTTGAAATTAAACAAGCGTGCATAAAGAGAAAATATTGTTAAGGCGATTATTGCCAATCATTCGAGTACTGTAGATAAATGTCAATATACGACGGCCATACTGAAAGTTTCCTGAATGAATACAAAAATATTACAATGAATGACTAAAATTCATTTTATTGTATATCAAAATATTCTCTATGAGTGTTAATACACCTTTCCATACGTATGATGAACCGAATTTTCATAACATTTATTCCACTGCTCCGTGGTGACCTCGGATATATGTTTTTCATATTTTTCGACAGCCACTTCTGGCGAGGAAAGCCGAGAAGAACATAGTGCCAAGTTAGAACTGTATGGAGGATGGCTCCAGAGGCGTAGCTACCACCGTATCTGCCATATCAATTATACGGGGCCCCCGGGCCACGGGGGCCCCCAACCTGACCTGACCTGACCTGGCGACCTGAGTGGTACGTTCGAAATATTACAACTGGAGAAACTCCTGTCTTCTTCAAACGAAGAGATATTAAACGCTTCCAGAAAACTGTCGGCTAAATACAGTAAAGACATCTCAGTTATTCTTTATGACCAATTAAAGGCTCTAAAAACATGCTTAAAATCTGAAATTCAAAAAATGGAATCTGATAAAATTCAATAGTCTTGCATCCAGTGTTC